>OY751318.1:19191752-19706122 GCA_963564615.1 Rhorus exstirpatorius
GGATTCCGCGAGTGACGAAAAGGACGGGGCGGGAGGGCCCAGAAAACTGACTGTCAATGTTCAAGATATATCGAGCTTGAACCCTTTTATAGTAGTATTCCGATATCGTTCCCAATTCCCTCAATATTGCGGTCGGAGAAAAAGGGCGGTGAGCCTAAGACGAGGATAAAGAAGAAAAAAAGAAAAAGAAACTTTCGCGCAGAGACCGAGGGAATTTCTCTCTGTCTCCCATGCTCTCGTCCCTCCTGCGGATCACAATGATGATGGACCCCAGATGCTATATATATATGTGTATATCTACCAGCTCGTGCCCCGCTGAGTATAACGCAGACGCAATCTCGTGAAAAAACTCCGACAGAGTGAAAAGAAGCAGAAGTCAACAGGGGGGGGGAGTGGTAACTCAAAGCCCATGGCCTTATTATGTCGACGAGAAATAACTTCATCCCTCTCTGTGATCGAAAGGTTACGGGCGTATTAAGAAAAAAAAAACGGAAAAGTAAACCCGTAAAAAAAGTCAGTATGTAAGCAAAGTATATGAGATATTGTATATCCGAAAAAAAAAAACTTTTAGATTGTCTCATATAGCTTTTATGAAAAATTCCATATCACAGATATATTCATCAGATATATATATGCAAAGGTATATGGGGCATCAGTTCATATACATGGGGCATTCTAAGTCAAATCACGTGGT
Source organism: Rhorus exstirpatorius (assembly GCA_963564615.1). Lineage (NCBI taxonomy): Eukaryota > Metazoa > Arthropoda > Insecta > Hymenoptera > Ichneumonidae > Rhorus > Rhorus exstirpatorius. The sequence continues at coordinate 19,192,447 of OY751318.1, forward strand.
CATCGGCCTGACCTCCTCGGATTAAGTTGGCGAATTTTTTTTGGGCATATTGTGGTTAAAAAAAAGATTATTTTTTCAGATTTTTATCACTCGTTTTATCCCGTAATAGTATATTATGCGGCAAGCGCGTAAAGTGACTGTTTTCAAGCGAGTTTTCAAGCGAGTTTTCAAGCGAGCGAAGGCTCGACTTCGGCTCACCAGGCAATCGAAAAGTGGCTCCGCAGGCGATCGAAAAGTGGCTTTTCAATGCCTGTGCCGTAAAAAATTATTTTATGGGGTAAAACAAGTGATGAAAATCTGAAAAAACGACCTTTTTTTTTAACCAAAATATGCCCAAAAAAATTCGTCAACTGAATCCAAGGAGGTCAGGCCGATGACCACGTGATTTGACTTGGAATGCCCCATATATACTTTCAATATACATTGTGTACAGTAAAAGTGTAAGCTGAAATATATTTTAGGTATATTTTTTCAACATTCAAGATAAATAAATGTGTATACCAAGATAAATAACGTATAACGAAATATATCGTTCATAAATATTCCATATACGTTAAATACATAATATAAGATATATTTACTCGCACACTTTCATTTCCATGGAGGGGGGGGGGGGAAATATTCCCCGCTTGTATATACAAATGTGTGCGATAAAGCTGATCTACCCTCGGATACTTTCTAAAGCTCAAACGTCAACGGAACGAGCTCCTTTTGCGAGGGAGCCAAAAGGCGCATGGTTTTACCGAAAATTCGACTCACATACATATATATGTATGTGTGTATCGCTGCGTAGAATCATTTTATCCCATGTCATCGCGGACTATTTGTTGAATCGCTCCAAGATATCCGGATCGGGGTAGGAATCAGGGGGAGAGGAGGGAAGATAAATCATTGTCATTCGGTTTCTCTTCCATATTTATCTCGAGATTCTTACAGCTTACAGATACGAGTTATATGTATATCTCGCATAACAAAGTTAATTTTTTAAAATATCTCGACTGATTATTTTTGGCTTCGACTACTTCACAGTTGGTGAACCGAGAGCGAAATGCTCGAATGTTCGGTGAAATGATACATAAATGTGCGCGCATGTGTATGTGTGTATGTGTGTGTGTGTGTGTGTGTGTGTCTAAGGCGTGTGTCAAGAAAAAGACAACGTTTCGTTTTGCCGATCTGTGGGCTCTTGTTGCCGAACAAAAGGTGGATCTTCATCGAAATTTCGCCACGGGACAGAAATTGTTTATTATCACACACATATACACACGCACACAGACACATACACACACACACACACACACACGCCATGGATACGGACACCCCACTGGGTAAATTAATACTTCTCTTCTGGCCGAAGCAGAATCCCCGAAAATCTCCCGCGTCTGGCTCGCTCTCATCATCTCGATCCTTCTTTCTCTACTTTCCTCAATCTCTTTATCTCTTTTTTTCTCTCGTAATTGACTCAACCCCCCAGTCCCAACAGCTTGCGACTTCACTTCGTTTCGGTTTCGACGGGAAAAAAAGACGAAATAAGTAAATTGACACGTGTCCAACGTGGCCGGTATATCAACGAAGGAGTGCAACGCGTGTTTAATTTCTTTTAAAAATAAAAAATTCTCGGCGCACTAATACGTATTAACTCGATAAATATGCTGATAATGTAACATCGATAAGAAGAAAATACACAATATTCTTCGTGAAATTGAATTTTTTTTTTCTTTTCTTTTCCCCTAATTTGTCAACGTGCAAGTGAAACACCCGGAGGGTTTCGTATAATCACGTGTGTGCTTTTTTCCGGAGAGGGGCAGGAGGGGGGGGGGGGGGGGAGGAAAAACATCGCAGCGAGGATAGAGAGAATGGCAAGGCGAACGATCAAACATCGACGAGTACCTGTCGCAAACAGGATTCCCAACAATGGTGTAAAGGCTTTCTGCTCGTATAATAGGAATGTCGTTCACGTCGTTGTCGTCGTCGTCGTCGTCGTCGTCGTTGTTGCCCCTCCGGGGTTGGAAGTTCGGACAAGGCGACTCCGGCGCAACCCTCACATTTTCGCAATGGGTATATATAAAGGAGGATCGCGAGGGAGAGTCGGGCAGATCGAGTCAGACCCAAACCCACGAGCGACAGAATTCGGTATGGTATATCGAAAGGGGCTGAAAGAAGCAAATCCCCGCGGAAAGAGGAATCCGAGCTCATGGTTTATATATATATACATATATATTTTATATTCATGTTCTGTAACGCGTATATAAAATGGGGCAAAGTAAAGCAGACGCGGTTTTTCGAAACGACGGGAACGACATTAAATGACAACGCGTTTATTGCTTTTGAAATTTTCGTTTGCTCATACTTTTCCTCGCTCTCTATGAAAAATAACTTGACTCAACAATGACAAATCGTTGGCTGGATATCGCGAAATGAATGTTCATAGAGGGACCATCAAAGAAATTTCATTTAGGTGGAATTAAATTTCACAATAATGAGGAAGCATTTATTTATTTTTTTTTTTTTTTCGTATACGGTGAGGAGATTAGTCGAGATTAAATAAATTCATTCGATGGAATTTATTTTCGATTTATTCGGTTTTTTTTTTTTTATTTCTTCGATGCTCAGGTCGATGCATTGATGCACGATATACCTACTCGTAACATGATGTTCCACAAATTAGTTTCGTGAATTCCGAACAAGTTGAAAATTAAAATGAACGCTAATCGATCAAAGATTTTCAAATCAACCTAGCCCTATCACAGTTATACCAAACGAGTACAAATCTTGATATTTAAACTCAAATCGGCATATTTTCTTTGCAGATATATATTATTATTGTTTTTTCACAATGTCATTGACAAACAAAGTTTTATGACAAACAATTTCACGAATAAATAAAGTGTATCTCGATTTTGAATAATTTCCACGAAAGTACAATAATTATCACAACTGCTAGTGATTTACGAGCAAACGCACATATACAGCTGTTTCGTTCAGGATTATTGCCTTAACTTTAATGTGATTTTAAGTGCTATAACCAGCCCGTTATCACTTGAATAGCCCGATGTATACCATTTCAAAGATGTCTTAACGATGGGATCCGAGCTTTTTTTTTTTTTTTTTTTTCTCATTTCGTTTTCATTCTTTTCCACTTTTCGGGAATACAAAGTAGCTCGAGGCAACATTTGCCTTCGGATATAATGATCCCGAACACACACTCCAGAAGGTGCATTTTGGCTCTTTTCCGTTGATGCACCGCGACCACCACGGCAAGAGAGAACGGCGCGGCGGTGTGCCGCGTGATAAATTATCTTCAACGGCACTACCGACTCGTGTCGCGCGCCCGGGGTCCTCTTCGACCTAATGGACCGAGATAACGCGGAGATACAGGAATAAAGACAGCGACAGAGAGACCGAAATCGAGAGAGAGAGGGAGAGAGAGAGAGAGAGAGAGAGAGAGAGAGAGAGAGAGAGAGAAAAAAAGTCCCGCAAAGTGAGCAAAAGAGGTACAGAATATTTTAATGAGCGACAAAAAGAGGGAAAAAAAAATCAAGTAAATACCATCCTATAAGATACACAATATATATGCACACGTAACGTGTCAAAATGTAGACATTAAAAAGCGAAAAATAAAAAATTCGAAGCTTCGGGAAACCCCGCTGCGTACATCCCGATCACAAATTATTCACTCCAATCGGATTACAGTGAGGACATTATTTGAGTCACACGAAAATTATACGAATAATAACAATAATGACGATAATGCCGGTGAAGAAATATTTCCTATATGGTATATAGTATACGAATATGAAAACACACGAGGCGAATGTGGTTTACGTCGGATGATAAAACCCGCTCTACGACTATACACTTATAACGGAGCATATCCTGGCGTAAATATACTCGTTTGCGTCGATAAAATATACGATTCGAGTGATTTCGAGCTTTACTTGGCCTACGCCCGCGCGTGTCTCCGGATTATCGATGATACCGCGGCATTGAGAAGAGAAAAAGTGGGCGGAAACGAGATCCCCCGGAATAAAAAATATATATGCGCGTAAAAATGTGTGTTTTACGCTTTGTGCACATTCTGAATTCACATTTTATACGTTTAACAATATAATACGCCAAGTAAGAGGGAGATTTAGTGTGTGCCTGTATACATGTATATATTGCGTGTACTTGGTGCATATATATATGAAAACGCCTCTGCGTTATATTCAGATAGATTCAAGAGTCACACGCTCCCTTTCGAGCCATTGATCTCAATTCTCCTTTCGTGGCAATGCAACATCTCGGGTTACGCTCTTGCGGCGAGCCAGGAGTATATGTTAATACTTGCGTGGGTGCGAGAAGACGGTGTAAGATAATGCATGCATGTTTATATTTTATCCCCAGTTCGAATGAATCCGAGAATATGATACAGCCGTGCGTATAGGTTATATATCTACTTTATAATCTTATATTCGCATGCAAAATTAACGGAGGAGCTTTACGTTTATCCGGAAATTTTTTTTTTTTGGTCCCTCATTGAGAAATCTTCGTTTTGATAAGAGGACAATTTTTTTTAGCTTTCAATGCAAAAATATGGTTAAAATGTGCCAAAACGTCGCTAAATCGGATTTTAAAAAAATGTCCAAACGTGTATGTGTGTGTGTGTATGTGATCAGTATGCATAATTGAATTGTCTGAGCTATAGCGCTAGAATCGGATTCAAGTTAAGCACGATGAGACCTATATTTACTGTGATTTTCATAAAAATTCATACAATCGCTCCGATTATATGTCATTTTCAATTTTCCGAAAGAAGGTTGCACTCGTTATAACTTCGGCAAATTTTCGGACATCGTGCTGAATGTTTTTTGTCATATCTATAAGATCGTTATTGAAGGATGGTCGGTGTGTATTCAATTTGGGTTTGGGTTTCGGAATCGATCATGGGCTTTTGTGATTTTATGAAATTTCGAATTTTCATAAAAATGTCTGTATACATCCTTTGACTTTTGCCAATTTTGACATATCGTGCTAAATTTTTATTTTTTTTTTACATCAATATACTATCGTTGAAGAATGGTTGGTATAATAAATTTGGCGGAAATTTTGAATTTTGTTTTAAAAAATGTCTGTATAAAAGTAAAATGTCAAATTCAGTCGAAAAAGCTGTAGAATTCCGTTACACAGGAATTCCAGTAACATTCGTGGGAAAAGGGGGCCTTTTTTTTCATTAGTGTCACATACTATGGTGTACCTAGAAATTTTAAGTTAATTTCATGCAGAGTCCACTCTGGTGGGTTACGAGATAGCCGGGATCATCAAGGGAACGTCACACGCACACGCACAAACACACGCAAACACAGAGGCGGATGCATATTACTCGGTCTCTTTATACTGGACAAAGTTATTTTTCGAGTCTGATGGTTCTTGGGAATGAGAGAATGAGAGAGAGAGAGAGAGAGAGAGAGAGAGAGAGAGAGAGAGAGAGAGAGAGAGAGAGAAAGGTGCACGACACAAGGAGGTCAAGCCTCGTTGGAAACCAGCTCCTCGACGTTTTATCTTTACTCGTGACCCGTTTTCCGTCATATCTGCCCAACAGTATTAATGCACGTATACGCGCGTGACTCTGCGTGTTCGTGTGATAGTGAATCATGAAAGTCTAATCTCCTTTTCTCTCTCTTGGCTCTGTCGTATAGAGTGTGCATCGCCATATGTAGCTCTTCCTGCTTAATTAGTAGCTACAGATAAATTGCCCAATTAACCAATTATCCGATGAGATGAAGACTGTCGCATGGGTGTGCGTAAGAAGACGTGTGTCCCTCGAACCGCACTTGATGATACCTTACGCGCACGAGAATGCACACGCTGGTGATGTCAATCTCCACTTCATCGTCTTCTTTTCTTCTTCTTCTTCTTCTTCTTCTACTCATTCTTCTTTTATCCATGCGTATCCCATCTAACTGAACCATGTATGCCAGAGTGGGGAAAAAAAAACGTATGTTTTGCCCTGAGTTAAGAGGGTCACGGACGTTACACTCGGATACCCGCCGTGAGATTGTATTCGTTGTTCCTTCACTCGCTTCATGAACATCTCGTTATTATCTCCCGAATTTCATTAACCTCACACTGCGGTCTCAATTAACGACCGCACCAGCTAACTCAATGAGGAGTCTTCGACTATTATATATGATTTTGTCAGATTAAATAGCGACTGACGCACTGTGAGTAATTATAAAAAAAAAGGTGAAATTTGGAATATGCACTTTGTCTTCTCATCATCTTTGTCCCATCGCTAATCCTTCATCCAGTGAGCAGCCTTTCGCAATTTTGTCTTCTTGGTAGAAATGGACACATGCGACGAGGAAGCAATCTGCTGTAATACATTCTTCGATCATGTGTCAGAACATTCGACATTTATAGTAAATATCAACCATATTATAGGACAACTGTAAAATTGATGATTGTTTATTGATGTGCGCGAAAAATTTGACATTGATAAAAGTAAAATCTCGAGACAGATGAATCGTCGTCTTTTCGAGGCTGGAACGGAATATCCTTGATAACATGCGATACAGCCAATATTTGCATACAAATTAATGTTGCAAAAACAATTTTAGAGGATCTAGTATGCAATTTGTTAGCGGATATATGAGAATGTGAAAAAGTCGAAGAAGTATAGATATTGAGTGTGATTATCTCTCGTTCCTCGTATACGGAGCAAAAAAGAAACGGGGCCTCACCCATTCTCGAGAGCCTACGCGAGATAGTTCATCCTGGGAGCATCGGAATTTTCACGGTAATAATTCCGTTGCACAACCAAGTACCGTTCTATCTCCTCGTTTCGAGCTCTTTTTTTTTCATCATGCACAACCAACGAGGCGACTACCGAGTCTGCGTTCTCACTGAAGTGTTAAGAGAGTAGACCAGCGGATGATGTGAGTTGTGTGCACATGTTATGATGTCCGAATCCTGCGAAGATTGAAGAGCCCGTGAAACATAGTTAATACTTCGTTACCCTGTCCAATCGATACGTATATGACTCTCGTTATCGATATATCCAGTGATGCATTCGCAATTATTCCAGCACTTGTCGAGCTGCTTATACGCAAGGTAACAGTGGCTGGATACGATCCCGGCTCCGGATATCAGTTCGAGTATTTCGTTGCTTATGAATTCACTTACGACGTGACGTAAATGAAAATGAAAAACTTCCTCTTCGATTTATCGTAGGAAGAACCTTGATGTATGGATAATGGTTCACTTGTTACAGTTAGGTGCCTTAAGCAAAGCACAAGCCAGCCAAGTTAATATGTAATTCAACTTGTCACTCCAATGCTAATGCATATATGTTCCCACCCAATATGAAAATCTTCAATATCATATTAATCCCTGTTCACCATTGAATAATCTCGAGAGTACTGGTAACGTAAAGCACCATAAATGTTTGACGGACATGAATAAAGTGATGTTCAATTCGATTATTGAATTTGAACTTGAAACTGAACTAGGAGAAAATTGACCCTCTGTATAATTTACTATGTGAGCAGTTTAAAGTGATATTATTCCACAAAAGCGCTAACGAAATTAGTCGTGAACAGGCTGCTTGCAACTGTAAAGAAGGCATTTGATACGTATTCTTCATCAATGAGAAATCTTTCAATGATACAAATTTAATTGAAGATCTAAAAAGTTGGGATAACGTCTAAATTCATTCACAGCATAGCTCTGTATAAGCTCGTTGAAAAGTTTTGGATACAGCGAAATGTGAGAACAGCTGATCAAGGATTGAATCTTCATTGGGATTCCTTAGACAAGAACATGAAAACATTTGCAGCTTACATAAGATCTTGCACTGAGCCACTGAGGGCAGTCGGGCGACAAGCTCAAGTCCGGTTGAAATAAAACAAAAGAGCAGAAGAAAATAAAGAACTCGAAGAACTTTCAGTGAGTCATGTGGGATGATCTCGCAAGAAAATCGTAGCAAGTTCAAACTGCCGAGAAACGATGAAGTTAAGGAATATACCTCGCAGAGGAGAGACAACAAGTGACGTTGTATGAGATACGATTTATTGAGTCACGGTGGAAAATTCAGACCACCTTTCGACCAAACTGCTGAAATTGTCACAAGATCAGTCGTCGGAATTGAGGCTGCTGATCAAAGATGAACTTTTCTGCTCATTATGTCAAGAGGGACTCCAACTTTAAAGATTTCAATGCAGATACAAGATTTCTAGGTTCTATTCCTAGTAAGGGTGGCTTGTCTGATGACGAGGTATATATATAGACATTCCTGAATTTTCCAAATCCACGCAGCTTAGTATTGATGCAGTCTGACTTGTATTGCGCTAAAGGCTGTATCAAGTGAGAAGATTAAAGAGATTATCCATTGGAGCCAGACAACTTATGATCCGGGTAACAAAAATTTATCAGTTTCGAGATATTTGGACCTAACGTTTCAAGGAAAAGACGTGACAAACTGGGGCAAAGCATTCGTACTTCAACAATCATTATAGTATTTACTAACTCGTGCGACTATGGCACTTTCGATTGATCGAAGGAAGCAACTAAAGAAAATGACTAAAATGCAGATAGAGCCCAAATTCCCCTAAGCCTTTGCAAGGGTTAGGTCAATTGGAAGAAGAACTGCGGTGTCCTGAAAAAATGAATCCTTATCTGTTTTTACAATCAGTGCCGAGAGTAAGGCACCTTTTTAAGGCACCGAGACTAAGGCACCTTTTTAATTAAATTACAGTCCAAATTAAATGGATCAGTCATTCGGAATGTGATCATACCGGTTGATGAACCAGCAGATCGATGTAGTCCGATAACATATCTCAAACGGGATGGAATTAGGATAGGCTGTGATTATACCAAGCCTCATAACCGATCAATCACTCGCTACGTTCACTACTTCTTTCGGAGGATTAATCGCACGGAGGATTATTTTTCAAAAATGTATTTTGAATCTCTTTCGTACCATTCGAAAAGTTCCTAATCCAGTGAATGACGTGGTTTGTTTTTGTGCAAACCGTACTCGCCAAGCATCATAAAACTGTTCACAAAATAGTTGGAAGATTGGCTAACGCTTTATGGAGAGGATCATGATCAAATTCAGACAAAACAGACCTTGAACTTGAATGTGAAAAGTATGTTTACTTCATAACTCAACATCTCTCAGTTTCCGAAGATTCTTTAAATAAAATGAACGAAGAATGAAAGCAGGATTACGTCTGAATAAAACTGAGGTGCTATTTGGTACAGGTCAATGATTCTTTGACAGATTTTATTCTCCTCAGCAATATGTCTTGCATAAAATTCTTTTATTCTCCTCGGCAATATGGCTGTCGCTGAATATCTTCTTCTTGTACTGTAGACATTATTGGTGATACTGCCTACTTTTCAGAGCCAGCAGTCTTAGAAGATACATGCAGGTCACTTATAGAAATTAATAAATGCATAGAACCTGCAAAACAATATGTATGGTTAATATGGTGTGCTCTGTCATCAGAATCCAGTTGCAAGAAGTGACGACGAATTACTCCAACTCATTGAACATCGCATAATAATAAAAATATTCGTTACACAGACATTTGAGATTTTCTGAAAATCAGAAATTCAAAGTTTTACGTTCGTTTCAAACGTTCCCGGAATAAGTTGGTCTCCAACAAAAAAAAATATATATATAATTGGTCGAGTCTATGGGCTGTCCTAAATGTCCGACGATTCGTATACGGTTACTTCACGCGGTATCTCTCGTCTCGCATTCACGCTCCACCACCGTCATCATCACGCTGGAGGACCAAGTAAAGAAATAAAAATAAATGGAAAACAAAACGATCCAATTGAGAATTCGTCACCGACAGCGCGAGGACCGTCATTAGAGCCCTCGGGGAGAAGCAGCGCAAGAAAGTTTTTCGTGTCGCCGAGAGAGCAGCCCGTAAAAAAGGTTTTTATCAGATTGGGCGAAGGGGCCGGAGCAAGTCAGCAGGATTGCCCGCCGTGCATACGGCCTCGTTTCTCATGTACACCCAAAGTTCATACACGTTGACGTATCGTATTTACGTATTGGTATACAGTAAATATGTGTATGAATATTTCATGTGCATGTAACATTGCTCGAAGTATGTGCAGGTATAAGTATCGACTGGTAGAATTCAAAAGGGCGTAACTCATGCAATTTCAGCGCGTAAAATCATTTGGGTTGCGGCATTTCATTTAATCGCATCGGGCATGTATGTGTACAATAAAGAAATAAAGTACAGAAACACGAGCGCACATACGCTGGCACAGGTACAGAGTCATCGATATATAGCAGCAGTATGGATATGTAGATGAAGACAGAAGATAACGTGCTCTGCGCAAGAGATGATGGAAGATATACAAGAAAAATATGAGGCACAGTGAAAAAAAAAAAAAATATATGTATGAAAGAAGATTTAAAAATATCCTCTCTGTTGACACATTCTGGGAACGTGAAAACACACGAGGAAACAAATAATAGTGTCAATTAAAAATAATAATAATAATTTCAACATTCTACTAGTATCATTGCGGTTTGTACGGTCAATTTGAACTGATGAGTCTGGAGATGGTCAGGTAGAGGATTTTGCTAGGAATCTTTTTCAGTCTGAAACTTGTCATATACCATGGGATATGATTGTCATATGAGCAAGGGATATAGATATGCACGACAATCGTTGGTATAGGATAGAGCGATAGAGCTCTAGGGATTGTGTAAGAGCGAGAGAAAAAGGTTTTTATTTTAGCCACAGCTCAGCTTCGTTTTTGGATTCCTCACAGTGCAGAAGTGCACTATTGCTGCATTCCTCATATATTAGGATATAAGAGCCATTGAATCAGGGCTGAATTTGATTGGTTTTTGTTCCCTTGATCTTCTTCATCTTTCGACGGGTGGGATTGTGATTGGTTGTCGATGCTCGGAATTCGATTTTGTGCATTTCCCATCTCCCAGACGTTGGACTGATGGCTATGATGCACCCCAATTCTACGGTTTTGGAAAAAAACTTACAATACACGTGGGATAGATCTCTGTGCGATACGTTATAGTGAGTTGGACGAGCGAATGAACGATTAAACATGTCAAAAAATCATTTAGGGTCCTTTAAGGAGGTACGATCATTGCTACGAATCCAACTTTCGGACTTGAAATTTTTATATGTTTTTGACGAATACTTTATGCGCATATTGCCAAAATTTGAGCTATATTGACCGTTTAGTTTTTGCGTGATAAAATTGCAAAGTCGAGCAGTTTGAGTTACTAAAGCACGTCGTCTTATGGAGACGGTCAACCAGAAGTGCGGTGATCACGGTTTTGCTGCTCACGTATATCCAACTGCAACCGTTGGAAAACTGAAATTTGATAGATCAGATATAATGGATATTGTAAAAAATTGAAAAATTACTCTTCACCGTGTAATTCAAGCACTACATCACAAAAAAGTTTCAATTTTCCGGTTGAAAATGGTCAGAACTCCGACTCTCTCTTGTTTCATCCGTGCCCTTCGCTCGCCGCGCTCACCCGCGCCAACGTTTCCGCTTATTACCCGCCCACAGAAATTATCCTACCTCCTTAAGGGAATTTTGCTTGATTTCAACGTTGATAGGATGTGTATTTTTTTTTAATCAGGAAGTGCATTGTAAACACGAGCATTTTCGGGATAAAGCCAATATCACTGAGGGGCATAAGCTCGCTAGAATTTTTAGCCACACTTTAAAGCCCGTATAAAAATGTTTGCGCTAGACAGCGAGAAATAGTATACAGGAGAAAATCAATCGAGGAACGATTAGATATCGAAGTAAGCGCATGATACACAGAGAAAAGGACTGTCACATCAATGAGAGAACGTGATTCCATAGTTCTCCCAAATTCAGTAAAGAAAATCCTTGTTTCATTCAACGATGATACCGCTATAAGCCCTAAATTTTTCAGATCCGAAGTTTCATGCAAAAGAAAAAAAAATCATCACAGACACGACCAATAACTGGCAGTATATAGAATGAATGCTCACGGCCAATGACCGTCGGGTTAATGTTCAGTGATCCGACGGTTTTTCATTCATTACCAGAGTTCTGGCCGCGTGTATAACAGGTGATACAAGTGAATAACCTCCAGCGTGTCATGTTACGTGTCCCGTGGATGAGCATAAGCTTTTCATCTGTGCCGTCTTTAGTTCCTGCGTGAAGTAAAACAGCGACGAATATATATTGGGGAAAAGTACTGGAGAGGCCGCGAAACACCAGAAGAGGCTGCATGGGGCGGGAATGAGCGAGTGTGTCGGACCGCTGAACAGAGAGAAAGAGGGAGAGGGAGGTACAAGAATGAGCATGTTTTACCGTGCCCATATATATAAACGAAACCCAAAAGAACCATACACGTATGCATGAGCTATAGGCGCGTGTTATATATCTGCTCCAGTGCTGTTTGGTGCTGGCTCATTCCCCAACGGTTAATTGCGGCGGTGCGAAGTTCGTTTAAGGCAAACAAGATTCTCCCGCTATCAACGAATTCTCTCGTAGCCCGTAACCCATTCCTTTCTCATCCCCCAAAAACCACCTATTCGCTGATCATCCTTTCTGCCTTGTCCGGTTCCTGGCTCCTCTTTGCGCAGCTTTCTCACCATGCTGAATATATATGTGACGTTTATTGTTATTACGCCCGGACCATTATAATTGAGACATAAACTTCCTGGTGCATGCTGCCTGAATCATCCTCTTGTACTATATATACACATGCGTATATAAACATCTTCTATCTCTCGCTTTACAATATATTGTCTCCCTTCTTTTCTTTCTCTCTCTCAGTACGTTCCCGTTTTAATCCCCGCTGCTTACCAACCACGTCACTGATGTAACCATCAGATCTCTAGAAAGAGAGAGAGCGAGAGAGAGAGAGAGAGAGAGAGAGAGAGAGAGAGAGGCTTCCGTAGGGAGGGGAAGGGAAAAAGGATTGAGTGTCCGGGGCCCAGTGCGCGTTGTCGGTAATAACCTCTTCTCCACGAGGGACAGAGCCACTGCTGCGATCGGCTCGCCTTGCCACCGTCCCAGCGTTAACGATGCAAGCAGTGCATTACACACATGTATTTAATACACGTGCGCGTGTCAGAGTATCGGTATGTTATTTGGGAACACACTGATGCCCTTCCAATTGCATTGAAATGCATGTGATCGAAGCGCCAAAAGACCTCCTGTGCTTGTAGAGGACATTCAACGCACTGCATGAGCGTAACATTTCACACTACTTGATTCTGTTATTTCTTGAACTTCATTGCCAATCCTGGGTCGATTGAACCAGCATATTTGTTCGGCTTGTCCAAAAACTCCAACGAGCCTCCGCCATTCGAGCGTATACTTCACCAAGAGTTGAGATTTTTTCGGCGGACACGCTAACCGAGTTCAACCAGTCTATGCAATGATGGCTGAAACTCTATTGATTATCACCCGCTCAGCCATATAGTATATGAGTTAACTGTGAGAGCAGGGCTTGAATGATTGAAACTTGGCTGGCTCTAGGCTGGATGTTTGCCCTAACCTACCAGTTGTTTTCGGGCCAACAGTTAGGTCATCGAGTCCGCTACAGGGTTGAGAGCTCTCCGCCTCGATTCAGCATAAAGGGCGCGGGGCTTTACTGATCGAAAAGTTCCTTTAAGCACAGAATATTTTACATTTTACAAAATCTACTTCCTTTCATAATTTTATTATGAAAGAGTCGATATTAATCATTTTTGATGATGTGTGCTGAGGTTGATTTTTTTTTTTTTGCGTTTCGATGATCTCACGAAAATGTACTAAAGTCAAATTGACTTTGACCATTCGCCGATGTATGTATACAAATACTGACGCCAAACTCATTGTCCGTTTATTGGTAAACGGCGCCCACTATACAGGGGACACAGACGACGAAAATTAGCAAACGAGAACCATTGCCAATATGGTAATTGTGCCTCGACCCTCGACTGGATTTACTCTTTGTTCACGGTGCATTATCTCGCTGGCAGAGTATCGGTGTGACAGAGAGTTACGACACCGAAATATCGCTTCGATCGACCAACGGCCATCTGAGAATCGAACACGGTGAAATCTCTCGCGCGTGAGTGTTTTGTACGACATACCTTACAACGCGGAGAGCAAAGACCACACGGAGATACGGCCTCGTGTCCTCTTTCCGCTTTCGTCACATTCTTCATTGCCGAGAGTTCTTAATTGTTTAATCGCCCAACCGTGACGCGAAGATGCGAGGCCGTAGGCGCACACACAATTATTTCAAGAGCGTTTGCTTGGAATTCCTGGCATCGATGACGTTCCTATGGTCTCGTGAAAGTACCATATTACATATACACTGCTATATAATGTCTTCATCAAGCATCTTCAGCACTCCACGACCAAGCAGCGTCTCTCTATATCTTGCTCTCTCTCTCTCTCTCTCTCTCTCTCTCTCTCTCTCTCTCTCTCTCTCTCTCTTTCTCTCTCTCTCTTGGACGTGAGAGACCTATGCTCCCCATATACTTCGTCGCTTGGCTCCTAATAAATTGTCCCGAATTGAGTTTTCGCGGAGATAGCAAGAGACCCCGGCCTCATGCATAGTCGGGACATCACCGAGAGAACAAGTGGTGTGTTTTCCTCGACATGAGTCACGATTACTCCGGCAGTACGATGAGATGAGACGTATTATACAAAGCGACATTATAATAAGGTTCATGGACCCCTGGATATGATGCATACACGCGTAGGAGCTTAAGGACAATTGTATAGAGAATTTCACATAAACTCTCATACAGCTACTTTAAGGAGTCTTTCGGTGATTCTCAAGGATCCAGATTTTTACGACAGCCAACTTTGCTCACCGTCGATGTCTTCCTCCATATCTTCATTTCATTGGAATTTTTATGTTCTGTATTTTCTTCTTCTTTTCCTCAGTGTTTTTTTTTTTTTTTCAAATTTATTATTTCCCTCTCTCGTTGGAATTTTTACGTATATCCTTTCCTGTTTTTCAGAATTTTCATCTCTTCGCCATGTAATTTCATTTTCTTCGTATTAAAAAAAAAAAAAAATGTTGTTGCTTAAGACCAACCGTGAAGAGATATAGGGGCAGAGCGATGCGTTTGTTATAGCGCGTGCGCAGCAGGAAGCCGGACGTCACGCTGAAACGTTTCACTCGATTCGAGTTATTTTGATATCGTTACGTGTTCTTCGAAAACATCTTTCTTCGGATATCCGATTTACATAGGTATTATGATATGTGTCGCGAGAGAGAATATTCCATGAGTACGGTGTTGAAACGCGTCCAACTTGGACATTGAATCAATTGATAATTACGGTAAAAGGTTGAAGTTAGAGAAAATCTAAGCTCAAAAATTTTTCTCAATTGTCCCCATTCTTTTATTTTTGACATTCTATATCCCATCCAGCCTCGACTAGCCTTTATTGTAAGAATATCTCAATCGCTTGATCATCACCGCGTCCGACTGTTTCGTCGTTTCATCGACTTTTACGAGTGATCCCAATCGTCATTTACCTACGTGAGGGCAATTACGTATTCACGGCAAATAAAATGTGTTCTTAAGCAGCGAAGAGGCCGAAGATGGCGGTCACCGGTCGATAAGAATCACCCGCCTTGCTACAAGAAAAAAAAAAAAAAATCGTAGGAGTGATATCAAACCCTCCACGTCTATCCTCCCAGGGATTGATGGACATGCCCAAGGACAGGGTTCATTGCAATATTTCTTTTCCCTTGGCAAAATAAAAATAGGTGTCGAATATGGCTTCGCTTCGAATCGTGCACATATTTTCCTGTACACGTAACAGGGGGAGGGGGAGGGGGGTTGATTTAAAAAAAACATTATTTATGTCAAAAGTATATACGGAGTTCAACCATTCCTCCTAATCTCGACTAAAATACACACACACACGCACACACGCGCGCAGGCACACATACACACACACACACACACACACGCGCGCGCGCGCGCGCGCACACGCACACAGGGGGTAGAAGTCTGCATGCTTTTTGCCAAGAAGCTCCGCTCCTTTCCTTCTCGAAACAAGGAAAACAAAGAGAAAACGTTTTTGCAATTTTCCTAAGAGCTTATATGAGTAAACTCTACAGAGGGTATATATATATTTATATATATATATATATACGTATTTTCTTTTATACCGGAACTAGGAGGGTCTTGGATAAGAGACTGCGAGGGGCAATGCGTGGAAGTATGGAAGGAGAGGCGAGGTAAAACATTTTCTCTCCAAAGGCATGAAAGAATAATTTGCCAACGAAATTCCGACGGCGCAATTAACTCCCCGAAAGTCGGGGCCTCCTGGGGGAATGACGAGGGTGTCGCGACGGTATGCGTGCGCTTGTATTTGTGCGTATATATTATATATATACCAATCTATCCGTGGGCATAATTCAAGCTTCTCTCTTGACATAAAGTACAATATCCTATATTATGGCTGTATATAGTATACACAGTAGTTTTGTAGTAGCGTGTGCGTGTGTCTGTGTGTGTGTGTGTGTGTGTGTGTGTGTCTGTGTGTGTGTTTGAGTGTGTACGTACGTACGGATGCTCTTTGCAGTTTCGTGAGTAAAACAAGAGATAGAGAGAGAGAGAGAGAGAGAGAGAGGGAGACTCGAAGTATTATCGGGAAATAAGGGGGACTGCGCGGTTGCGGGGGTGGGGAGGACACGTAATAGGGTGTCATAAAGCAATTAGGGGAATAAAAGACGCAACGAGGTATAATGAACCCTCGCGTTGTACTATATAGAGGAAAAATCCTCTCGCCTTTCCCACCCCTCTTCTGCTATCTCACTCTCTCTCTCTCTCTTTCTCTCTCTTTCTCTTTCTTTGTAAATATATATGTATAAGATGCTCCAAATTTCTCTTGCTCTCTTCTCCACCTCGATAATGGTGGGCGTACTAGTTGTTTCTGAAAACATCGACCTAATTAGTGACTTCTTTATCCCATCATTCTGCATTCCGATACACTTTGAGCTCTGTCGTCAAAAATGAATCAATCCTAATGTAAAATTGAATCATCCTTTTCTCAATTTTTTTCCATATATGCGAATGTACAGGGGTTGGCTTTGAGAAGAAAAGTTTATTTGGCATGCCAAGAGTTACACGGACCCCGAAGCCCATATAACAGTGGGATTTCGAGCTCGCGGATTAAACGTCAATCGAATTTTCGTTTTTCGGAGATTTTTTTTTTTAGACTAAGCGGACATCCATCATGGACGAATTTTATTGGTTTTTTTTCTGTTTCCCCTCGAATTTTTCATTCACAGGAAAAAAAAAAATAATACGAAGCCGTTATAAGCGCAAGAAGGACTTGCGGAGGGCTGACGCAGTCCCGAATGAGGCACACGTCGCGAATAATCCCGTACGAGCTTATAATGGACATTTACAGTTGAAATTTCATGCGCTTGGAGGTACGAAGGACAGAGGTTCATTCTAATGTGAAATAAATCTAGAGTAATTATCAATAGATGTGTGCGAGTATGTGAAGAAAAACATTGCCATACGTCTACACAGCGCAATTAATAAAAAGAGGCGATACTTCTCATTACTTTAATTGATTTCACGACAATTAACCAGTCGATTCACTTGAAACTTAGAATAATCAATCGCCTGATCCTAAATCTTGATGATATAATATTTTCAGAATTTACGTCGATTTAGTTTAAGTCGCTTTGCAACTATTCACGTCTGTATAGAAACTTTTTTCCCACAAGAGACCGTCTTAAATTCATAAAAATTGTGAAATAATTCATGTATTATTATTTTATCGAGAACTATCATTCCTCAAATTTTCAAGAGTTTTGGCGATTTTTCAATATCCATCCAGTAGTATCTTAATCGAGTCTTCTTAACTGTCCTACCGTGTCCCACATAATTATCGATCGCAGATTGAAATATTATGTTTATGAACCTCTTTTTTATATCTTCAGTTTTTTTTTGCACGTGGATAACATCCGCGCTTCACTTCGTATTGCACTGAAAATAATTAACCGAGTTTCGTTTTTTTTTTTTTTTTTTTTTTTTTTCAAATTCATGGCTCGCATATAAATATGCGCATAATATACGTGGAGCAAATTCAGAGGAAAAAAACAAGAAGAAGGTAAAAAACGATTACACGTTCCAGGTGAAGATGAGGCAGCCAAAGTGAGAGAGAGAGAGAGAGAGAGAGAGAGAGAGAGAGAGAGACCGAAAAAAGTAGAGAGAAACAGAGCTATGGCAGACCATTTCTTCTGTGCTCTTTCAGCTTTCTTCTCTTCTTTTTCTTCTTCTTTCTCTTCGCTCTTCACAATTTTTTTTTTTATTTCTTATTATCCTCCATAGAAATGCAATTGTTGAGTGCCGGTGGACCATCATGGTGCGGGATGAGAGACGGAGCGCAAAAGTATGGTATAATATAAAGGTGCAGCCTCACTCGAAAACTGGCAACCACTTTTTTGGATGTGTCTCGAGTGAGAGATACTCATGGTTTTGCCGTGGATGCGCGAGAGCATCAGAAGGAGCAAATATGGACCGCACGCGCATAAGTGCATGTATAGGAGGATAATGTAATGGTGCACCCTTTATTTCATCGCGCGTACAAGGCGCAGGATACATGCGTAACACACCCCACTGCGAACTATCACTCCAAAGTTCAGTACAATATGTATAACATATTTAGGCTGCATTCTCCTTGGGCGCTTTACACGCTTTCAGCGCTTTCAACTAATAGTCGGTGCATGTAAACGTGAGCGCTCGAAGCGCGTAAGCGCCCAAGACGAATGCAGCCTTCCCAGGCAACACAGTTTCGTAACAAATACATTTCAATTATGTTACACTCGGTTCCTTAAATGTAACAGGTATGTCGTATGTAACGTGAATGTGGCAGTCCAGACACTCTAAAATGTCCGCCACATATGAAGCTACAGTTACGTAACAATCGCGTTGAATGGCTGCATGCCAGTTACGTTGCTGATGCATAAATTTTACAGAACAGAGAAGTCACAATGTTACATTGAGGATACGTAGCAATCATGCATCACTCCGAAATCGGAATTACATGGCCTCCATGTCGCTAGGATGTTTCAGGTACCCCGAGTCGAAATTTCAGCCCTCCTTAAAACCTTTTTTAAGCCTCCAATTTTCTCCGAGAGTTGATCAAATTTTGGGAGTATGGAGGGTCAAAAGAGAAAAAAAATATAACAAGAAAAAAAAAACTTATATTTCGATGTTTACCAGTTACACAATTTCTGCTTGAGCCGGGATTCGAACCGCCTACCTACAAGTTTCCTACCTAATGTTTGCTTACTAACCCGGGACGCTACCTATTGCGCTATCGACTACTATTGAAGTTGGTTTCATCAAATTCTGACACCAGGCTGAAAGGCTGAAGTGACGTGAATACCGGTGTATCTTGAAAAAATTTATATCCTTATATAAATATTTTTATCGTTCAATGTGTTATTAGAATAATTTCGTTCCGTTTTCTCTTTTTGGGGCAGAAATGGTGAAAAAAAAAAGAATTATATACTTATATGTGCGCCTTCATATATAGTGGTATCGTTCCCCGATCAAGAGGTTACGTTAGTGTATTTCGAAATAAATACTGATTAAACAGCTATTAAATAGTGTTTAGAGCATGAATAAAAGAAAATTGTGTTTTTTTCCACGATATAACATTTTTTAAAATCAAAAACGAAAAGTCGTCAAATTAATATTGTGTTTTTTTCCCCGTATCGCTCCCCGATCAAGAGGTTATGTTAGTGTATTTCGAAAGAAATACTGATTGAACAGCTATTAAATAGTGTTTAGAGTATATGAATGAAAGAGAATTGTGTTTTTTCCCACGATATAGCATTTTTTTTTATCAAAAACGAAAATTTGTCAAATCAATATTATGTTTTTTTTCACAATTCATCATTTTTTGTCGAAAAATAAAAATCGTCTAATTAATACGAAATACTGATTAAACAGCTGTCAAACAGTGTTGAGAGTATATCAATAGAAGAGAATTGTTTTTTTTTATACGATTCATCATTTTTTCGTTAAAACAAAATAAATCGTGAAATTCTGTAGTATTGTTTTTTCCACGATTCAGCATTTTTTTAAAATCAAAATACCTATTTACGACTTTTTTTCAACACCTTGTGATTTGAATTTTGACATACCAACTTTTGGCACATTTTTTAGATTATTCATTTTTTAGTATTTTTTCGATCCCGATCGGACTGATAGTTTTCACATTTGAAACTTGGCAGGGTAAATTTTACCCGTGTGTGATCAATAAGTTATTCTACAGAGATGTGACCACAAAAGGTTAAAAGTGACAGCATGTAAACATAACCTCGAACATAATCCTGCTGCCCGCAAGTTCCTATAAGTGAAGCATACAGCATTATGCTCACGTGTCGTGTGTTTTATTTATGATTTCAATACCCATTTCAAATTATACGTATATTAGGTAAGTTGATATCTTTTTTATTCAAGCCCAGAGTCGTCAGCTTAACTATTATCACTCGGTCAAAGGAGTGAATTTGTATAAAAATAACGAAAAATTTAAGAAACCGAAAATCTCGACGAGAATAAGTTTTATTGTAAGTGATAATTTCGATAATTATGCTTCCGTGCTGTCATATTTGAGGAAGGCACAAGAATAGTTACGCTGCAACATGGATACGATGGATTACGGTTACAGCATGCATACGTTATGTTAGTTACACGTCACACTTCAATCCGCAAATATTATGTAAAGTATATATCACACTGCTCCATACACGTTATGTTACACTGCTCCATACACGTTATGTTGCACTGCTCCATACACGTTATATTACACTGCTCCATACACGTTATGTTACACTGCTCCATACACGTTACGTATATGTTACACTGCTCCATACACGTTACGTATATGTTACACTGCTCCATACACGTTACATATATGTTACACTGCTCCATACACGTTACGTATATGTTACACTGCTCCATACACGTTACGTTAAGTATATGTTGCACTGCTCCATACACGTTACGTACAAATGGTTCCGTATCGCTTACATCATTTCTATGGACAGCATTATCACAGTGACACCATAGCATATACTTTACGTAACAAGCTTACATGGCTGTGACAAGTTATCGTTACATGGAGGTTACGTTTCAGAGACGTTAGTTCCATCTTTATTACGTAACGATTACGTTCACAGATGAACGTATTAGGATCATCACATTATAGACGTCACATTTATGTCAAAAGATTAAATTGTTACCTGGGTTATATATGAGGTTTAACCCTGACCCCGTCCGATTAAAGCCCTCATTTTTCATGTGATTGTACCCGTTTAAAAAGATAGTCTGAATTTTTTTTTTAATTTTAATTCACTTTTTTCTCTACGAATTTTTGAAAATAACAATTTTCGTCCCAATTTATAAAATCCTGAAAAAATTCTAATAAATCCTGTGTCATATAAAAAAATGTTAAGGAGGTACGATCATTAGGATGAATTCAACTTTCGGACTTGAAATTTTTATATATTTTTGACGAATAGTTTAGACGCCTATTGCCAAATTTTTTTTTTTTTTCTTAACACATAAATAGTCGTACCTCCTTAAGCTTCAAAGTGGACAGACTTTCGCTTCTATCTTTTTCGAGCTTTCATGAAGGAAGAAAGAAAAAAGTCAGAAACCGAATAAGCTTCACTGTGGGCTGCTGTCTGACAATTTTTGTTTTTCACCGAGCTTAACGAGCCAGCTGAGATATAACTCTGCGCTTCGAAAAACTCTGTGGTACGAAGAAATCTTTTAAAATTCTTAAAAACTCGTTGTTACACATAAAAATTTTCAAGCAATATAGCTCATAGTAAACTTCCTGTTTTTTTTTCTAATTTTTTTTTGAATTTTTTTTCTCCATAAAAGCTTGAAAAAAAAAAAAAAATAATAGACACTTTGGCACAGAGCTTAACGTCTTTTTTTTTCATACATAGCACAGGATTTTTGAGAATTTTTATAGATTTTTAAATTGTAGGGAAAATTTTTATTTTCAAAAATTCGTAGAAAAAAATTGGATGGTCAGAAAAATCTAAAAATAAAAATTCAGAGTGTCTTTTTAAGCGTGAAAAATGACGTGAAAAATTGGGGCTCGAATCGGAAGGGATCAGGGTTAAACATTGACCGGTTTGGCCAGGAGTACCTCATATAGGATATATGTAGATTAAATTATTCTGTATACTGCAAGTAGCGTACAAAAATACAGTGCACATTGTGATATGTAACGAATACATAGCAAACGTCGTACAGAAAACCCTCGAATATTCCTGCAACCGGAAACAAACCAACCCTCCTTTGACGCAGACGGCTTCTCCATACTTTTTTTCATCACTATAATTTTCACGCCCGCTCCACAGCCACTTGAAGCTCGAGGCTTCGAGCTCTCGTACAGTTGGTCCCCGCGTATCCCCGTATCCTCAGATTTTCCCGGGTATAATGCGGTTCTCCTCGTGTTCTCAGCCGCGAACGCGGAGTTTTTTTTCCTCCATCATTATCATTCTATTATTAAGTTTGACTCGCAGTGGCACAACCAAGGGCTAATTACACGCCAAATTTTTCCTGCCACATGCGAGCTTTTTGTTTCGAGCAATTCTGATTTTTCATTCACCAAAAGAGAATAAACTTTCAGGGTTATAAACTTTATTTTTTCCTCTAAGAATTTCCGATGGACTTGCGTTGAGAGGACTCTTTCAGTTATTCATTTGGTCAATCCAAATCCAATTTCCTTATAAATGCATTGAGTTTCCGTTTTATAACTAAAATTGAAAAAGATTTTATCGAGGCTTAATCATATTTATTATTAATTTTTTTTTTATCACACGAAAAATTCGGCAAGTATTTCAAATGTTCGATCATGGTTTTACTTTGTATTATGTTTTTAACATTTTACCAATTCGTTCGGTCAGCAGTGAAAAAAAAAATCGTAATTTTCAGTATTGGTAAAAATTTTAGTTCCCTGCAACGTAAACAAATTTAATTTGAAATCACACGGGCTAATTTATCTTGAAAAATTATCAAACTTCGAAAACTATGAAATAAAACGAATGTTAGAAGAATTAAAAAAAAAAAAAGGTTCCGACGGTTCCGACTGTATAATATCTAAAATATAACAATGATTTTTTTATTGCTAATTAATGATGACGAGAGTTCATAATTTTCGGTATATGGGGGAGAAGTCTCCTCGACTAATACTAATTATATGATTTCACAGTTTTCTTATTAATTTAATAAGTCATAAACCAACGTGAAGCCTCTTGACTATTGTGAAATTTGTAAATTCTCACTATCATTAATTGTTAATAAAAAAAAAAATCACGATTATACAGATGAGTTATTCCATTCTTGAGTCTAAAATTCATCCGGAATCGCCTAAATTTATTCCGATATGGCAATGGGATATGAAATGAAATATGACGAAACGACAATGAGGCTTGGTACAGAGGATATGAAACGAGCCAGGATAGTGCATGTATAAATTTATACGTAAAAAATCTATATTATCAATGCCAGAAAGCCCGGAATCGTACACATCATATCCGCGCATGAATCACATCGAATTTTAAATCTGTGTCCCGCTATCGAAGATAAGATTAACGGCTTTTATCGCTATCCATTCGTACTGTGTCCAATAATACGGAAAAAGTATTATCGAGTGATCGTGAAAAATGGAATTTTCGAAAGTAGGTGCGAGAGTAAAGGTGAAAAAAAACTTCATTCAATTCACGCATCGTCAGCTCTTTAATTTTCATTGGAAATCTGTTGATTCCAGCGTCAATGATGGGCATATCATATACATCAAGAGATCGATAATCAACTCAGAAGAAAAATGTATCATTTGGTCAATGTATAAGTTATATATACAACGTATATATTAAGATCGTATAACCCAAAGAGAACGATGGGTACGATGGGCTCTGAGGTGATCTCCTTAATTAAGGGGTTACGCCTATATAGTAAAAGGATCGAAAGAAGCGTATTTTTTAGATTTATTTTTCTCGAAAAATCATAAGCACATGTTTGTACAGAAGTTTTTTACCTGAAAAAAGTAACATTTGAGGAACATTCAATAATTGTTTTATTCAAAAATATCCATCTACAAGAAAGCAACAGAGTTGATGTTCGGGAAGAATTTTTCGCTTGAGGAAGCTTTGTAACGATGAAAAAAACGAAAATTTGCGTTTTCAATGCCGATGCATATCTCGAGAACGGATTGCCCGATTTCGCTGGAACTTTTCACGCATTACGAGCACTGAACTACCTTTGTTTGCTGGAATTTTCATTGATATTGATTCAGGCGTCTCCATTTTAAGATATTTTGAAATTTTCGAAAAATGCCTGTGATCGCTCTAACTTTCCTAAGTTTTGAGGTATGGTGCTAATTATTTTGACATGAATAGAGCATCATTGAAGAACAGCTGATATTGAATTTGTCAAAAATTGCTTGGAGGGCTCATGTTTTATAAAATTTTGAATTTATCTAAAAAGTCTTGATGAAAAGTTGGTATCAAATTTTGGAAGAATCCGTGAAGAGGTTTCAGATTTCATGAAATTTCGAATTTTCCCAAAACATATTTTGACAGCTATTAAAAAATGCTCTTGACAGCATTTATAAAAGTTTTAGTAACATTAATTAGCTATAAAATGAAACTACATAATATGATCGAAATGAGAGAAAAGCTGCAAGTTGAAATTTGCAAATTGCTTACTCCAAATTTCGGACAATGCTTAATGCTTCTTCCATGAGGCAGCCTAATACTTGCAAAGTTATAGTTCCGCATACAGGTAGCGTTGAGCATTGTGCGAAATTCGGATGAAACAATTTGCAGGTTTGAACTTGCAGCTTTCTTTAATACTCCTTGAGAAATGCAGAAAATGGAAAAAATAAAAATTAATTTTTACAAACAATTTTTTACATGCACGTGTTAGAAAATAAGTTTCAAATATCCCGATCGTAACATTGGCAAACTCGTGACAATAAAACCCGTCTGAAAATAATTTATTTCTCATTTTTCTCAGAATTTTAACATTTCCTTCTAATGAATAAGAAAAAAATCCAAATGATTAGTATGCATGCAGGAAGATTTCGAATTTTCGAATAGCATCGATGCCTCAGAGAGATCGTAACGATGGACAAACAAAAAATTGAAAAAAAAAAAAATTGTTATTCCCGGGCCATTAAGGCCAACTATAGCGTTATTATCGTACGAGCGGGTGATGCATTCTCATTTCTTGTCTGGTATTTTCGATGCAGTCCGGCGAGGTTTTGAGCGAGCGAGAGAGCCAAAGAGAGCAACAAAAGAAAAATGGAACGACAAACGTTTAAAACGTTTTTTTTTATACCATTTATGGTTGAAGTGCACGTAGATATTCGGATAGCACCACTATATAAATATGTATAATATTCGTATATATATATACATGTACACCGCATATACCTATCCATTGAAGTGTGCATATTGATATACGGCCGTGGACTCTGAGTTATTCCGTTAAAAGTTTCCTGCTGATAACCGAATCTCGATACAGGCTATAAATCTTGGGCTCGTGAAACGATACACGTACACACGTCCTATGCAACTTATACGTATATATATACATAGCATACGGGGGATGGTATATACCATACAGGTTTACACGCATTAACGTATATAAGTAGTATAAACGTTATAGTATAACGACTGTGGATTCCGTGAACAGTAAAGTTCTTGCTCTACTAGATCCGCATCTGTGTGTCTTTCTCTCTCTCTCTCTCTCTCTTTCTCTCTCTCTCTCTCTCTCTCTCACACACACTCTTGATCTCGTCTATAAGTCCCTCGGTATTCGGTACAGGACGAAGGCACCAAACCCGGGTGAGGAATGTCCGGCTTCTGGCGGAAATGGTCAAGACAGTTCGCTGACGAATTATCTTGCCGGCCACTTACCCTCGTCTTGACTCTGCGCCTCTATAATATAAGTATAATACCCGACATGATACTTACCCACACATACGGATTTCCATACATGTATATACATAATATAATCCTCCTAGAAGCCCACGGGAAAACCAGTCTCTCACTTTCTTTCTCTCTCGTATAGAAAAGAGAGGATGTAACTTTGGGACCATAAAAGTTGCTACGCGAGTCACTAAAAACCTTACGTGTCTCTAAAAAATTTGTGTGGATTTTATAGCGTGAGAACGGAGTAGGAGAGAGAGAGAGAGAGAGAGAGATATAGAAAGAGGACGAAAAAAAACCAAAGCGAAGGAAAAAAAGTGCTAGGTCGCCTGAATTTCTTCGTATAGACTCATGTTATATCCAATATAAATATATATACATGTGCATGATTCTGGAAAAACAAGTTACGTGAAACAGCGATGAAAAAGGACGAGTCTTGTTGATACCTCTTTCGGCGATTGCACTTATATATAATGTATAAATATATATATATTTGCCGTATGTATAAAATGTCCTCTTCGACCTCGGCAAGGTCGAGACGCGACGCCATGTACCAAGGAATCGAGCGCAAGAGAGCTCACGTTTTCTCGTGGCACTCTTTCTCACTCTTTTCAACCACACAAAGACGCGTGGCAGGACGATATCACGTTATGTGCTGGGAATTAAAAAATTCCGCGGTCGACATTTCGCTATGTACATATATATAATACGATGTACGAGTGTATGTATATATACCACGAGTATGTATACCACATGATATCGTTGTGGCGTCGGGCAGTCTATGGCAGCGCTGAGCTCTCCTTTTGCTTGGCAAGGGCCAACATTGAGCGCAGGCTGTCATCGCAGAGGAGTGTGGTGCAGCAGGTTAGGGCACGCGGAGGAGGGTGTGATATGGAAAAACGAGCGAGGGTTTTATCGAGGGTGCGGGTGGTGGGGGCTAGAGTTCGTCGGGTAAATATGCGATAACTCGGCGTCCGCTTATAAATCCAGAAAGGCTCACGGTGACAGGTCACGCAGCGTCCGGGGCTCATGTACATGCATATACACACGCGCTTCTAGCTCGCCGTATACACGAACTCATTGCCTTAGACCTAGGCCGTAAAGCTTGGCTCCTTTAAAAGTATGTTGTATATATATGTCGCAACAACCGCTATACCGTTACTTTATTCAACCGTTGGCACACAAAAGGCCGTAACCCAAGCGACTGCAGGTGCTGGAGTTGCGTGGTTCACCGCCTTTTGTTTGCCAGCCATTGGATACACAAATGCACATTCCGTATACTTCACACCAATGCACAGTGTAAAATTTGCGTAAGCCCCCTATGTTCCCTTGTCCAGTGGCGTTTTTTGAGCCGAACCCATATTCTGCGAATGACTCACACGACGATACTAACTCTCCTCTGTGAATAAACTATATTCGATAGTCATTGGTCATTTACGCGAGATAAGCCATAGTCAAATTTGTGATTAGTGTGGGCGGAAAGTGTTTTTGAAATGACTGGATCAAGGGGGCGTGCAGGCATAAAGTTTTTTTCGTCTATAACGAAATATTCTATAGCAGAGCGTCGCTTAGGGATCCAGGGGCTGGGAACACCTGGAGCCGTTAGATTCTAAATGGAGTTTACAGTTCACCAAAGTGGGATTGGAACGTGAAAAAAACTTGGAGCAAGCTCGGATAATATTTAAGGTCAAGATGACATTACGACGGACTTGAAAATTGGCTTTCAACAATTTCTCGGTAGCTTTGATAATGATGCCATGATGACCGGTTAACGATGATGTGCTGGATCTGGAAGTGCGGTTCATATGATGTCTGATGGTCATGGGTTGCATTGTAAAGAACTTCTGGACAAATGTTGACGCTTCTTGATACTTGATACTGGCAAGTTATTTCCAAGGATGAAGGGCTGATAACTCGCAGAGATTCCCCTTCTTTGGCTTATTCTTTTGTAAATCTTGCTTAGAATATCACGTCCCTTTCCTTTGTTTTCCCCGCTTTCATTCTATTCTCAGGGTTCCCCTGCAGGGTTTTCTCCAGCCACTCTTCCTACATCTCTTACTGTATCGCATTTGCACAAAGATTCATGAAACCTCAGGAAAACCTGCCCAATAATAGACAGTTCTTTCGACAATTCCTGGGTTCTGTTAGGTGGTATCCAGCTTAGGAACACCAAATCCTCGGAAAATGACATCTGAGTTTTGGTTTTTCCTGAACGTGTGGCAATCCGCGCGTAGTCAATCTCGTCGATATGACATTTTCCGTTTTTACGACATTCCAAACACTTAGTACCGAAACGAAGTTCAAATTCTTTGATGCAGGGGCTGTTCCGTGTATTAAACACCTCGTAAAAGTGAATCAAAGTATATTCATTATCGTTTGAGAATGAAAAAAAGTAAAATTGGATATTCGTGTACTCGTTCTTCATTGGAATGATGGGGGATCATCGAGTACTTTTTTGTGTCAGCAGCAGAATGTAAGCGAAATAGGGCAAGAGTACCTCATTGGCTTTTGTACCGGTCGATATTGGAGCCTGAAAGTTCGTAAGCGAGATGCGCCCTACTTTGAATATTTTGGTCCTGATTATCCTACTGAATACGAATCGAGAATCGTCGAATCCGAAAGTTCCAATGCTTTTCATAGAAGTTTGTATGACCGTTCCAACCAAAAAGCTTAAACCGGAATTCTGAAATTTGTTTCGATATCACAGACAATGCGGGCTGAATCTCCTTTTCATATGATGACACACGAACATTTCTGTAACAAAGATCAAAATCCTTTGCCCTATATACAGATATGTGTGCATCACTACAGGTGGACTCAAAAAAAAAATGACCCTTGTTTTGGAACACTATTTATCCATCATTATCCACGCAATAAAGTGTCCCAAACGAAAGAAAAGACTTTGACGAGTGTGTTCCAATGAAAAGCCTTGTCACTCTGCTGCGCTTACCTGCTCCTCTTTCCGTTCAATGTGCGGACGCGGTGTGAGAGTACAGTTATATATAGATAGACGATTAACAACTGCGTCGCGGGGCCAACAATTGCAGGAGCTTTTTTTTACTCTAACCTCCTACGTTTGATAAGTTGGTTCGTGCTACACACACACACACACACGCATACACACAGACACACCATCGTCTCGAAAAGTTGACTTCGTGGAAATTTTAATACGTTTTTTCATCTCCTATCGTGGGTGGGAGAGTTCTATCCGCATACGCGCACGCACGTCCACATTACGTATATACATGGAATATCCTAGGGACGAGAGAAACGACCACGCGAGCCACTAATCCGAAGTATTAGAGATACCTGTACGCGTTCGTGTCGTTGCCGGTTTCGAATAAATTTCCGTAAACTAAGTGTCACACGAAATAACGTTTTTCTTCCCTCTTCTTCTTCTTCTTCTTCTTTTTTCCCCTCTTTCGTGTGTTAGTTCAATTTTCCATATACCACGTTCTCGTTATTATATTTTTCATGCAAATATATAATATACTATGTATACGTAATCGGATATACCGAAATGTAATTCGTTGCGGGTCGCGTGACGAGAGACGAACGGTCGATGTCGTCGAATATGGTTTTTCCAAAAATATATTAAATTCCGGCGAAAACTGAGAAACTGAGCTTTCTCTCTGGCACGAAACACGCAGCAGACTTGTGTTACATATAGCTCAAAATGAGTCTAGGGACTGGGGTCTGAGGACTGCGAGAGGTCAATGATTGAATCATTAAAATCAAATGTACGGTCCGTTGTTTCGAAATTTGGACTCGACACCGCGATTGCACCGCTATTGAAGGATTTATCAATGCAACCCTGAGTCTTTGAGGATTGAAGAGTCTTCGAAATTCTCAACGAAATTTTCAATCCAACTTCATAGTTCGCCATTTCTGTGACTTCAAGTCATGCATTCTGGTCGCAAAAAAAAAAAAAAAAACAATGAAGTTTTGAGCTCACAATTCGTGGACGTGAGGGTTTGAGCTTGAGTAATTGGGAGACGAAATTATACGGCGATAAAAGCGTGGTCAATTAAAATTATGAATTCATCTTCTATACTGTCTCCCAACGGTTTTCACGATTAAATTAAAATGCAAGTCACGCGGAGCACGATTCGAACATGTTCCATGAAAATTATTCTCCATGCTTCATCGGGCAATGCTGCATATATAGTCATCTCGAATATATAACTTGTAGCGATATACAGATGTATATGCGTATACACACAGAGATCAGCTATATATGTGATATGCATACATCTAACGTGTGAATCCCCAGAGGGAACTCTCTCGTTCTCGCGAACGTAGCGGAAATAGTTGAGAAAAGATAACGATGGAGAAGCGTGGCACGGGGTGGTGTGTGGTTCGCGCTGAGGCACCTCGCGAGATAACGGGTAAACGCTTTTGAAAATTACTGGAAACCGCGAGGTACGGGTTTGGTCCGGGTGGACGGGGTCTTATGTTGAACGAGAAGGGGATGGGCTGAGGGTTTTTGCGAGCTCATAA
The DNA here is from genome assembly GCA_963564615.1 of Rhorus exstirpatorius. Lineage (NCBI taxonomy): Eukaryota > Metazoa > Arthropoda > Insecta > Hymenoptera > Ichneumonidae > Rhorus > Rhorus exstirpatorius. The sequence continues at coordinate 19,222,913 of OY751318.1, forward strand.
ATCTTCAAAGTTTTCTCGACCTTCCATGCATAAGTGATACCCCATACACCACCCGTCTTGGCATATCCTTCCAATTTCTCTCTCTCTCTTTCCCTCTCTCTCTCTCTCTCTCTCTTTCTCTCTCCATCGGTTTCTATCTCAGTCTTATTACTTGGACGAAAACTTTCGGCTCAGCAAGAAATACTTGTATAATACGGAAGACGAACTAGTACAGAAAGAGAGAGAGAGAGAGAGAGGGAACCTTTTCGTCGTTTTGTTTTCCGAGGTATCTCACTCCACTTTTGTTTTATTTTCTCTCGTGGATATTCTTACAGGTTATGAGCCTGTGAAAAGTGCCAAGAGGACCCTCGCTGGTCCTGACTAAACTCCTCCACTGAGTTATGCCAATTTTCAAAAGAGTCGCCTCTTTCCTCGTGTTTTCTTCGCAAACATAATTCACACCGTTTCGACCAATTTTTTTTTTTTCTTTTATGTACGGCGTGCCGTACATGTGCGAGTTCATGAATATTGCAGGATCGATAGCAATGATTGTTCAATAAACTCGCTTTGAATAAAAAAAATTTACGCAAATGTTTCTGTTATCGCGGTAAAGTGTATAAATGACAAAATATCTCTGCTGGCAAGCCTCGGAGGCCTCCTAGGAATACTGAACCATGAAAAAAAAATCCTGCAATCCGAAGAAAAGTGTCTCTCCGAAATGATCCTATCGGAGAATGCTTAAGTGGAAATCTTGCAAGAGCGAAGCTAATTATAAAAGACGTGAGTTATAACTACTTTTTTGATGGACCAGAAAGATGCGGAGAGTGTGGATTGCGCGTAAAAAAAATGTGGATATCTTATACAAAAATTAAAGTGAACAAAATTATTTTAGTTCGAGATAAATATAACCAAAGGAAACGAAATTATTTCAATCTAAGAGACGACGCATAGCATCAACTTGATAATTGTAGATCGATTGAAGGAACTGTTCAGATTGCTCGGTGCTCTCCCTCCCTCCCTCTCTCTTTCTCTCGCACTCTCTCTCTCTCTCTCTCTCTCTCTCTCTCTCTCTCTCTGTGGCTATAATTTACTGTGCTGGCTTTAAGTTAGATTTAAGATAGCATTGAATTTATCCTTATTATTATTATTTATACCTATACATGCACTATTAATTATGTTCGAGTGTATCTCTCACATGTACACTGCTGTATTTATTCCATTTTGCCCCATAGCTCGCTAGGGCATATTCAATATATCAAATCAAATCAAATCAAATCTCTCTCTCTCTCTCTCTCTCTCTCTCTCTCTTTATTCACTAAATCCAGCAGTCTATGTTATTGGGGTTAATGATGCATTGTAAATTCATCGTATCGGTAGTACCAAAAAAGAAGCGACAGCGTCTCGACTCTACAGTTTAAATTAGATTTTACCGCCTTTAAACAAAGCCATGCTGACCTCGATTGTAATCAAATGTTCAATAATGATTGCTCCGGTAGTCAGGAGACCGAAAAAACACGAATTTTTTTAGATATTTTTTTTTTTTTTAATCATAAGCATATATTCGTACTGGAGTTTCATATTTCAATGAGTAACATTTGAAGAATCTTCAGTAATTTTTTCGTGCAAGAATATTCATCAGTACGGAAATCACAGAGGCGATCTCCGTATGAAGCGTGTTCACAAAACCTGTGTGAGCAAGATATCCAAAAAAACTACTGCATAGATCTTTCTGAAATTTGTTGTGCTTTTTTTGTACATAAAAATCTAGAGTTCGATCGAAGGATTTTCTTTTCCGATGTATACCTTCGGATTTTATGACCGAAAAATGACCGTTCTTTTCAGAACAATCAAATCTCTGACTCCAAACAACCGCCATTTTGTTTAAACTTGATATTTCGGAAATTTCATCGATTAATTATTGAGGAGATCTTTTTTATTTTTTGATTTTGGATAACCTTAGTATGAACAGGAGTGCTCGACGAAAGTATTTTTCAAAAAGTCCTTCCCGCGGATACGGGCCGTAATTACATATCCTTATAAATGAATATTTTAACACGAAAAAATTGCTCAATGTTTGCCAAATATTTCTTTCCCAAATACGAAATTTCTGTGCAACTATGGTGCTTCTAATTATTGAAAAGAAATATCTCAAAAATTTCCTCTTTTTCGATCGCCTGACTCTAAGATAAACGTACCAATGGTTGACCATGTCCCCATCTCCAACTATAAACTACTTTTTTTAAATATTTATTAAGGCTTCTCTGCCTGAAACACGGAATTGTGGATAATCATGCAATTCGTTGTTTGTTCCTCTACATTCTATTGAAATTTCATCTCGATCTGCTGTCAGTTTCTAATTAAATATTTTATTTATGTCAACTCAAGTGACTATTGCGCAGCAATAGCGTATATTGACTAATGAAAATGCCAAGAAAAGGACCATATGCGTTGTCGGTATATATTTTTGTATTTCGATAGTATGAGTCTAAAAGAAAAGTTGTATATACATAATAGCGTCTATAGTAACGATCTGGATTACGGAATTATGCCAAAATAAGTGAAACAAGAGAGATGTTTTTAGTGTCCGACTATTGGGACGTCTGAAAACGTAGTCCGTACCGATCTTCGACCGCCGGTCGGACACTGGTATGCGTTCAGTATCAGGTCGTGTCTCATTAATCGGACCGCGAGTAGTTTATGGAAACGAACCGCGTCAAGAAAAAAATTAATAAAAACACGACAAAAAATACGAGAGCAAAAAAACCAAATAAATAAAAATTTAAAACTTTTCAAATGTACATTTATGTGTGAAAAAATATCTTATTAGTGTTAATTATACTCTCCATGGATATAATTATGTCTGTTAATTTTATGAAAATTAAATATATATATTTGTGATATATCTTTATTTTGTGATTAGTAGTAGTATTATTATTAAAGTTCTATAAATTTTTAATCAGCTGACGAATATGGTCGAAGATTGGGTCATATGGCGGTCGATAATTGGGTCATTAGAAATTTTGAGTGGTCTAATACCGGTACAATTGATCCAGTGATTATTATTTCGATTAATTAACAAAAAAATTACTCATTCGTGTGTTTCTTTTTCAGTTTATTGGGTTGTAAAAACTTCAATCTTTGATAATAAAACGACAGTTCATGTCTAAAATAGAATTTAATGAAATTAATATTGAAATGAGTGCTCTCGTAGCCTTAGACGGTCGACCACTGGGGTACGTTTACCTTGGTTAAAATCTGTTAAATTGAATTTAAAAGTGCGAGATGCGCGGATGTAACCCGAAATTTTGGGAACACAAGCCCAGAGGATTGTTAAAAAGAAGAACGATGAAACTTTGAATGAATGAACGCTGAATAAATTTGAGGTGGTGAAAAAAAAAAAAGATTTTTTTTTCGTTCGACACCAGCTCATTATCCGTGTTCTCTCCCCCGGATAATTCGTTATACGGCTGGTACGCCCGCTTGAATTTTCACTCGCCACACACCGTGCAAAAGTTACCGCGGTTATACGTGCTTTACGCCGAGGGGTAGCGGAAAGAACGAGAGAGAGAGAGAGAAAAAAAAATGTTTTCCCGGCTAAATTAAATTGCCGCAAATATTATAACGCTTGTACGTATTTCGTTATGCATATGAAATTTTCGCTAGAAGCCGTTACGAAGGCTGAAGGCATAACAAAAAAAAAAAAAATTTCTTTCGTGCTCGACATCGTCGAGTATTATTGGTAAAATAATGTTTAACATATTCCTGGCTTATAGAATAGAGCCTGGAAATATTTTTATCGGGTGTTGAAATCGAATTTGCGTCGTTGGAAGAAAATTATGTAGCATCGAAAATCGATTTTTATTATATGACGATTAAACAATCGTCAGTAAATTCAAATCGTTGCAATCGATGTTTACAATTTTTCATTTGTCAAGTCAAGACTCCCGAGATTCGTGTGTTCTGCCATTTCAAACGAGATAAAAAAAATATATATATTTCAAATAAATTTGCCAAGATCGAAATAGGCGAAAAATAATCATGGGCAAATAAATCACAAGTTTCCGAAATTGTAGGTTCATCAAATTGTTCGTACGCGAAAATTATTCACGCAAATAATGCAACTGCATTTTCCTACATTCGGTAGCAGGTGCATTTCGGTATACATGGGGCATTCCTAGCCGAATCAACGTGACTAGGCGGTATTAACATTTAAAAAAAATATTTTTCCTGCCATTCGCGAATTAATTACGAAAATTTAATTATAACTACACATTATTATTATGCAGGAAAATAATTTCGAATAACTTTTAATTCGAAAATATAGTCCCTTGTTCAAATTCAAAATTTTATTTTATCCATTGATTTATTTATACTTTAGGCAAAAAAAAAAAAACTTTCAAGAAATCTATCAAGTTTGAATATCTGGATAACAATTAAGCTTGAGACACGCCCATATGTCGTGGACGTCCAAAATAATATTTATAATCTTATACGTGCGAGGGGAAAAAAAAAAAATTCAATCGATTACTCGTCAAAAAAATGTCATATGGCTTGATTTTGGAAAATTCCACAATGGCCAACGCAGTGTTAAAGTTCTATTGTCGTTCATGACTGTAAGCTCAGTCTTTTTTTTGTTTTTTTTTGTTTTTTTTTTTTTTTTCATTGCGCAGGCTTTTTTTGTTACATAATTAAAAATAACATGCGGAAAATATTATATATATAAAAAAAAAGAATCCAGAGAGATAGAATTGGCATGAAATGTCTCATGTAATGTTTCTAGTTCAAGATACTCGATGATTCAACATCCCTGCTCGTACTTTGGTGGAACGAGCGTGCTCACTCCGATGCAGTGATCCATTGAATATATGTATATAACGAGTACGTATCCTACATACCAGCGATCCGGGGTACATATTGGAGTGAGCGAAGGGGGCGATTGAGTGGATGCACCGTAATTCATGCTCTCTGAGCTAGCGTATATCTTATCCGTGAATTCTATAGATTCATCACGGGGGTGTATCGTTGGAAATCATCGGTATCAAGGAATCGAACAACATTCGAATTCACAAAGTTCATAGTGAGGTATTCCGAGCACGATGACATAATATTTCCCTGAAAATGTTCATTACCGTCGAACGAACAGAATTTCATTGAGATTAAGGATGTATGAGCACAAGGTGGCGGGGAATAAGCGAAAACGTGGGCGCGGGTGAGCGCGGTGAGCGAGGGGCACGCATGAAACAAGAGAGAGTCGGACCGCTCATTATACGACCCACGCGAAAATTTTCCTTAAAATCGATAATTGTATGTCAAAAGGTTCGTTAACCCCCATTTTTTATGGAACGTATGTAATCGTGATAGTTTTCTGAACATTTAACAGTTTTAATATTGATCGTATCTGATCGCGAAAGATACGAATTTCTGTTTCAAAGTTGCGTCAGCCCAAAATTCGTATATGGCGTGGGATAAATATCTTGATTTCACGAATTAATTACTCGCGTAAAGAGTCGTTGACCCACTTTGAAATTTTGCAGGTTTTATCCTATAAACTTCTGCTACACCATACAAAAAATTCAGATTTTTATATGATCGTGAAGCTAGTGCTCATACATCCCTTAAGGTAGTCCTAGCGTTTTGGAACATAGTGCAAAATCCCATGAAATCGATAAAAATTGAATTAAAAATCACGATTTTAGCGTAGCGACTATAGTAAGAGTCATGAGCGCGCGGAGTTTACCTCGAAATTCATACTCAACGGATGTTTGAAAAAGATTTTACGAGTTTTCGTTGAATCTCATGGTTGAATCTCATGGTTGAATTCGATGAATCTTCGAGCTTCGAAGAAATAGAGCTATTAAGGGGTACATTATAAGTTTGGCGCTAAAAAAAAAACAGGTCGATTTTCAAATTTTTTTCTTACGCGTACATTGGGGACGACAAGATCGAGCTTTTGCACGCAGTTATCACGTACTATTGGCGGGTTGCAGATTTTTTTTTTATCGAAAAATATCTATAAACAACGGAGTTATTATTATTTAAAAAAAAAAAAAAAAGCGCTGTGAAATCGGTGAACATGATTCCTGCAACTCGGACGATTTTAAATCAAAATTGCAAAAAATGGACATTTAGCATAATAAGAAAAAGTATGGAATGACTGATATTTTATTGATATTCTGAATATCGCGGCAATGGCAATATGTAGAAAAAAAAAAGTTGGATTCTTTACAATCCAACGATTTACGCATTGCCATTTTTGTCATTTCAAAACGCCTTAAACGCATGAGAGTCGGTTACACTTGCCCCCTGGCGTATCCCTGATTATGTATACCCGGATAGACATTTAGTGGCAAAATAACGGCAGAAACCCGCCAGCGAGCCTTAAACCGTGCCATCGGTGAGCTTAAGGATGTGTGAGCACAACTGGTATCGGGGAATAAGCCGAAACGTAGGCGCGGGTGAGCGAGGGGCACGTATGAAACAAGAGAGAGTCGGACCGCTCATTATCCGACCCACGCGAAAAATTTCCTTAAAATCGATAATTGTATGTCAAAAGGTTCGTCAACCCCCATTTTTTATGGAACGTATGTAATCGCGATAGTTTTATGAACATTTAACAGTTTTAATATTGATCGTATCCGATCGTGAAAGATACGAATTTCCGTTTCAAAGTTGCGTCAGCCCCGAATTCGTACATGGCGTGGGATAAATATCTTGATTTCACGAATTAATTACTCGCGTAAAGAGTCGTTGACCCGCTTTGAAATTTTGCAGGTTTTATCCTATAAACTTCTGCTACACCGTATAAAAAATTCAGATTTTTATATGACCGTGAAGCTAGTGCTCATACATCCTTAAACAACACTCGAGCCTCGTTTATAATCCAAAACAATGAAAAAAAATTTTAACACCCGTATACGAGGCATCCAGAAGTTCTAGGCTTATGAATGAAATGTCGATTTTATGGTATACGGCGCACATTTCGGCATTTTTTCGTCCGCAGAATTAAGGATGTATCGGGCGTACCTTCCCAACCAAAAGTGACTTTCGTCGACAATATTGCATACTTCATGATAAGATAAAAATCGGAAAAAATTCAACCACAATAAAGACGATAAGAAGAATACTTTTTGATAGTAATAATGCCCAAAAGTAATCAATAACTTGTTTAAACAAAACATTATTTGAAAAATTTTTAGGGAATGTTTTTTTTGTCATGTGAAATGAATTTGTTGATTTTTCTGACTACAAATTAATTTTTTTTTTAATTTTCTTATCATTTTGAAATTTCGGTTTTCGGAAATTTGTAAAGGTTGTATTTACGAAACTATTAGTTCAATGCCCTGGAAACTTCTTAATTGTAATATACAACGTTTTTACGAAAACATATTGAAAATTCACAATTTTTCCTTCATTTTTCAAAATTAAAAACTTTCGAAAATCGAAATTTAAAATTGATGAGAAAATTTTTAAAAAATTCATGTGTAGTCAGAAAAAGCATTGAATTCATTTCACGAGTCAAAAAAAACTTTCCCCAAAAATTTGTTAAACAATGTTTTGTTTAAACAATTTATTGATAATTTTTGGCATAATGATTATGCAAAATTAATCTTCTTATCGTCTTTATTGTGGTTGAATTTTTTCCGATTTTTATCTTATCATGGAGTATGCAATATTGTCGACGAAAGTCACTTTTGGTTGAGGAGGTACGTCCGATACATCTTTCAACTAAACGTATAAGTAATTATATCCGGTATAATCGTTTGACTCGTGAGACCCGAAACGAAAATTTTTACCATTTTAGCAAAAACAACCAGAATTAAAGGAAAATTCTTTGCGGCAAACGCTAATGATGAGCGTTGGATTAAATTACACGTGACAAATTAATAAACACTCTGGATCTAAAAAATTTATTCATTGTAAAAATATATGACATCTACTTCAAGATGCATTCTAACGATTCACGATTAATTTTCTTGTTTTTAGTTGAATTTGAAGGTCCCCAATATATATATATATATATATATATATATATATATATTTTTTAGTTAACCCTAAACTCAATCCCTAGCGATTTTCACATTCCATTTTATTCCTCGAGACCCACTACAGATTCTTGTCCCCATAGTCATTCTTTCCCATTGCACTACTGTATCGCATTTGCATGGGGGCATAGGTAAACTGCGAAAAACCTGGCCGATGCAGTTGGCCATATTTTTACTGACTTTCAGTCGTATTAATACGAGAAGCACGGAGAAAAACTGCCTCCCATTCAGCAGTCGCGCGGCGCTGTTCGGGATTGTGCTGGATGTAACGTGCAACATGTGAAAACCTTTGTATGTCTGCACGGTGTATGACATTGATGACACATTGGTTTATTTTTTTTCTTCCCGGATCCCATCGAAATGAAACACGAAACAGCAAAAGAGGGCGAGAGGTTTGCAGAATTGTCGGGGTTGAATACGATCTGCATCCAGCCACGTATAAAGGTTGGAAATTGCGGATGTAGCAAGCTGTCGCAATGTCGCACAGGGAGAGAGAGAGAGAGAGAGAGAGAGAGAGAGAGAGAGAGGGAGTCGAGAGCACATGGCATTGTAGTATAAAAGTGGTTGCATCTCGAAATGCGTTTCCCTCGATCGCATTGCAAGCACGTAGCCGTCTGTATAGTTGGGGGAGTTTGAACGTGAATCAAGCAACGAGGTTGTTTCTCACGTACGACGAGGCGGCGGCGGCGGTTACACGGTCTCCACCAAAACCGCAAACTCGACTGCGTCTTTTCGCCCATCTCTGCATCAGTATGTTGCATTTTGATGTATATATGTGATAGGCTAGACGGGTGATAAACGTAACGCGAATCAGATGTTAAGCTTCCTCTTACCCGCTTAATTCACAATCCTACGCATTACGTTACAATTTGAATTAATCCGATGTGGAACAATGACAATTATTTCTCCCAAAGGACTGCCTGACATTTGATACTGTTCGACAACTCAAAGTTGTATAATATTCGTTTGTTGATTGGGAATAAGCCCAGTTCTCAGTTATAGGAAAAAAAAAAAAAACGATCGTGTGGTCACATGGCAATTCAAAACGTTTTCAGTGGCCTTTGATCGTTGCTGCGACTATCCCTGAAATCTGCTGTTGCAACCATTCCGCTAACCCGTTTCAGATGAAACAATTATAACGGATACTGCTCCCCAAATGATGACTATGCAAGAGTGACGTTGAATGGTCAAGGATATTCTATTTGGAGCTAAAGGGTGCTTCAACGATTTCACATGGAATAGCATTGACTGGACGCTATCGCCCCAATTTAAGCATTCATTTATATGGTTTCCCCTGAATGACACACATGCAGCTGTATACTTTGTACAGAAATATAGATAGTTCTAGTCTATAGTCGAATGGGGATTGCTCAGTGCATCTACAACTGGGACCTTGGTTTGGGGAACTTCGATTTAAGGAACATTCACCAATAGGGAGCGCACCATTGGGTTGGAGTCTGGCAAGACAAGTGCTGCGTCTGTTACGGCACCCATGGATGGTGTAAAGCGCGCAATCTTGATTCAAGTAAGTACGATGCGCAACCGATTCCAACGCTGTTTCCTAAATTAAGGTCCTAGTGTGCTTATACGAACAGCATAGGATCGTACCTTTCTGTGCATGTTAGGTAGCGTGTTTCATTCGGGCTGTATATACTCGTATCGTGTCCTCGTTTCCGAAATTGGGAAGCTGCGCGTCACCGCGTCTAGTCTCCCGGATTCTCTGTAATACGCCCTCTATCTCTCTCTCTCTCTCTCTCTCTCTTTCTCTCTCAAGACAGAGAGAGATAGAGAGATTACTCGACGCTGGAAATTAGTATAGGACGATATAATACCACGATATACGTACCCCAAAATGCATGTGCATGATTACATTCTAGTAACGCATAGTTTCATTAGACGATGAGATGTGCAGCGAAGAATAGAGCTATATGTGCTCGGGGCAATACGTTCCGCGCTAGGTAGCCTCGGGGCTGACTGTGTTAAAAAATCTGCAATTAATTGTAAAAGCGGAGACAAAAGCTCCTGATACTTACTTCGGTGAGTTAGAAGAGCTTTCCTAACTGATGACATAGAAAGTGCGACTTTTGCTGTGGCGGAAGAAGGTGGTGTACTATGTGAGGATTCAATTTGGAATTTAGTTGCTCGTTGCATCAATACGTGTACGATTTCAAGAAGTAAGTCTAAACTTCAAATTTCCTGGAGAGCTGATCACCCGGTGGCTCTTGGCATAACACCCGTTGAAATCACAATCATAATATGGAAACAACAAAAAGATAGTCTTTCCTTCAACCCTTCCATCCCGGAAATGGGACACTAGGTAACTCTTCGTAGGTATTCAAACACGATCTCCATGAAAATACTGTCACAAAGGGTTTTCGAGGTGGCTGATTTCGAATCCAATATCTGAATTTCGAAATTAAAAACATCGGACTCACTATGGCTGAGCGGGAAATCAAAATGAATCCGAACGAACTGAAAATTGGTACCTCGAAGTTTTAAAATTGGCTGCACATGAATATCACATTGGAATGTCGAAATTGTAAATGGTAAGATCAAAATTCCTTACCAGAGAAACGCAAGCATGATGCAAATTGAACGTATGTGAGTACCTGAAAGTTTTTGTGACGATTGACTGGAATTTACTTTTTTTCTTTGTATTCGAGGATTGAAATAACGAAGCACAAATTCGTTCTGTCAGAATGGTTCTCGTATCGGTTTACGGACATTGTTATTATTATTATTTTTTTTTTGGGTTTGATTCCGGCATTATACGAGACACTGATCCACTTTTCCTTTAAAAATGAAGCAAAGGACTTGAATATTTATTTTTCCCTATGTTAAATAGTATTTGGCATCGGTCATCAAGTCCCTTTGCACAACTATTACACGAATTAGTTGAGGTCTATCGAATGCCATCGCAGTTCAGCATTGAGCGAGCTCTTATTAATAAATTTCATCTGAAAACAGCGAGGGTTGCTTTCCTTGAAATTGTACACGAAAAAAAAAAAAAAATTGCTTCACAAATTATTTAATCTCTGTTTATGAACATCGTATGTGTATATTACCGCGGTAGCTCGAGAAGGCTTCCATTATATGGACCTCGGTATAAGACGAGCAAATTTTTTGCGCTCAATTCCCTCCGGCGTTTTCATTCTGGGTTCTTCCATTCTCTCTTGCTCTTTCTCGGCACGGCGCAAACAATGAACGCTGGAAGTAATTGTGCTTTGGCTTTGCACCGAGCTTCCGCACTTTTCTCTTATAATCCTGTGCTCTCCATTATTCGACTCATTATACAAGATTTCCAGGTGAGTAACAATAGGCACAGACATGTGTAGCACATAGATACTACACGTGGTTCATAAATATTTCGTACATTATCAGGGATTGGCGTTACTTATTTAACAATCATTCGCTCCTCTGACCCAATTACGAGAGACGACGTCAGCGTCTGATATATTCGTTACCAGTATCATCCATCAGAGAAACAAAAAGAGTTTTCTCGTCAATTTACGAAATTTAAAATCGACAGCAATTATCCATATGAATTGACAGTCATTTGTTTTTTACTGGAACCTCGTTATTCGTTTTTTTTTTTTCTATTTTTTTCCTCAAAGGTAAATCGATTGTAGCGACGCTCGTTAGCAATGGTTCAATTGAATCGAACTTTTGTAAGTAAACGTATCGCAACGTTGAAAATTTCTTCCTTGCTCATCGTCTTTCTCGTCCTCATCCTCGTTCCCATAGGAAGAGAGTCGTGGACCACAAGTCGAGTCAGCAATACTATTCTTCGAGCTCTTATCGCGCCAACTGAAACTGCTACCGAGCAAACCTACACGTCGGATCAGCGCATGACTTTTAATCTTCGATACAATAGAGGTTCATTAACCGGACGTTTTAATCGTATATATAGGAACATCGTATGGATATATGTATACAGGAAAGAGCGAGAATGAAACGGGGCCAGACGCCAATGATTGAATGTTGCAGTTACGTTCGAGGCTGACGAATTTCCATGAAAATTCATTAACATATCTGACACTGATCGGCCGGAGCTTTTAATTCATTCCTTCACTTGAACAACCGAATTCTTTTATTTCGCTTGCAGGTCCGAAGTTCTTGCAGAAAATTTTCATTTATTGCAGATGTTTGTCATTATTTCGTTTATTTATGAAAAAAAAATTTGATATAATAACACGTTGTTTGTTCAATCGACTATGGACAAGCTCTCTGGTGCTGAGAATCCGTTGAGTTAAAAAAAAAAAATTAGAAGAATGAACTAGTGCCATCAGTTTGAAAAAACGTAATTCGAGAGAAAACAAAATGTATTCGAATTTTAGGAGCGGATTTCGTTCTGCATACACGTGTTCGACCTTTGAGAATCAACCAGACGAAAAGTACGATTTGATCATTGTTGTGACGAAACAATGGATTCTCTATGCGCGTGTACTCGTGGATTGATGACATTGTTTATTGGGCCTCTCGCGATTTCGACTGCCGGATTTCTAATGCTCACACATACACACACACACACACACACACACACACACACACACACACACACATATGGAATATAGGGTATTCCATGCCAACCTGGACAAGCTGCGACCCTCGACCTCTTTGATTTTTACAAATTTCTTTTTCCTTGTTCAGCAGACTCAAAGAAACACTTGTGATCTATTTTGGATTTTATTCTCAGGTGGTTTTGACTCCGCGAATTTTTGAAAATCCTAAATGTAGGATTTTCAAAAGTTCGCGCAGTCAAGAACACCTGAGGATAAAATTTTTTAAAAATCACAAGTGTTTCTTTGAGTCTACTGAACAAGGGAAAAAATAAATTGAAACAGCAAAAACGATGAGGGTCGCAGCCTGTCCAGGTTGGCATGGAATACCCCATAAGTACATAAAGTTGTTACTATAGGCTATAATAGACGCTTTTTTAGAGTCAATGCTGGTTCGTCTGATAGTTCTGACTGCATAGAAATGCAGTTCTATGGGAGTAGTATGTGCACGCACCGAAACACTGCTGATACGAGATAGAATGAAAGAGAGAGAGAGAGAGAGAGAAAGAGAGAGAGAGAGAGAGAGAGAGAGAGAGAAAGAGAAAGAGAGAGGGAAAGAGAGACTTCCGGGATTTGCGTTTTATCCGAGGTGAATTTCACCCACACTCTCTTCAATAAAACATTTCTATCGTTATATACATTCTGTTGAAGCTTTAATATTGCTTGCCGAAGTGTTTACATCGCTGTCAATGACAGGCTCTCTATCTCTCTCCTTTTGATGGCCTGAGGTGGAGGGCTCAATTCTCCCAACAGAAGCGAACAGCCCAATGTTAAAATATAAATATCCATAGAATTCATAACTGATGTGCTAATGCATTGCTGCTCCCTAAGCAAGATACTTCGTGATGTAAGCTCCGAGTAATATCCTCAATTGTTGTATCCAAGCCAAATGTTAATATGCATGTTACTGTTGTTTAGTTTCTTCTCTAGACAGGCTCGAGGTTATGGAGAACATTTCAGCACAAAAGACAATCGTAGATACGTCGTTGTCGATGTTATAACCATTGAAAATCAATTTCGCAAATAAGAAATGCATGGTCAATGTTTATAAATGAGGGATGTTTTTTTTTTTTACTTTCTATCATCAGGTGACGATTATTCGAGATAATTGGTTTTGTAGAATTCATATAATTATCATTTATTCGGGATAATTATTTGGTCTGAAAATTAATTCCGAGTGACATTGCCGAATAATTGTGGTCAGCGATCTACAATTTTTCGATTTTTAACTTTTACGATTACACGAACAATGTGATTGTGAATTTTCGTCATGATCGGAAGGCCTCATTAAAAAAAAACATGAAAATCGTCCGTGATTAACATACCAAAGCAGGTTCATTGTTGTTTCATCAAGAATACTTGGCATCGTCAATAAAGGTCCTCGAATGCTTGCTACTGGTTTATCATATGTATATCATATACAAAATATATATACAATATGTATGGATATAATCGAATCATGGTACTCGGGACCCTTCCATTCATCCACCTCGTCGAAATTGAATTAATGAAGAGCAGACTTGCGAAACGGGATCCACTCACGATAAACAAATATACAGAATTAATTTGTTGGCAGTGCCTATATAGATTTTCTCTCCACCCAAAACCCATGTTTCAGTTACTTGTAGCGTTGTACGATCCTCGTATTTGGCAGGGCCCGCGTTTTGCGCACTGTCGTGTTGTGTCGTTTTTATATGAGAGTGAATCTCTCAGAGAGAGAGAGAGAGAGAGAGAGAATAGCAACTCTGTGAATATAAATGCAAGAGGGTTTTGTCGACCTGAAACTGATTTTTTTCTCTGCGTGGTACTCTACACACCCACACACACACACACACAAACATTTGTATATTACTACCGACATTTTCTCGCTGCAAAGAACGAGAATATATTTTGCTCGTCTTTTACTTCTATTTTTACAGCTCTCTTGCGAATGGTATTGAAAGAAAATTTTCCAGACTCTCAAGCTTACTGGACAATTCGACGAGAAGACGGTTGATATACGTTGTAAAGAACTGCTGCGGAGCTTGTGTCTGTAGCGACGGTAGATTACGTTTTCACGGTAGAAATTACATAGTAAAACCCGAGTCTTTTCTACTTCTCCAGTGTATGCGTGCTCTCCTATCGATGTCTGTACAAAATATCATAGTACCAGATTACTCAGAGCCTCCGGACGTTATACGGTCATTGGAGAAGAAAAAACATATGCTATGCATGAGGCATTATGGGTAAGCCAGGCATTAATCAAAACCCCAGAACTTGTTCTTTTTTTTCTTCAATGAACTACTCATACTGTCGCGAGTATGTGGGTCAACTTTTTATTCCAAAGAAGCCGTTCATGGAAAGCTTTAGAAAGATCAACATAACAGCGTTATGAAAAAATGCAGATCGCTATTTTCTTCGCGAATGGTTTTCGAGGGAAACGTTGCTGTCCAATTACGATAAGCCTTGGCTGTACCGCAGTAGACGATGAGTGATCAAACATTGATAGCCAACGCTGCTGCGCGGCGAAAATCGCTGCTCGCTGATTCGGTTATTGGAGCGACAAAATAGCGTTGAAAGTGGATTAAAGTAGACGTTCTTATTGGGAGCTCAGTTCCGAAGAAATTCGCGATTGACATGTATTGGTAATCATAATTTGTCTTTTCAATGATTCTGGTAAATTGAGTTTGTTCGAATCTAAATATAGATTCCATCAGGTAGCTAAAGGTGCGATTCTCTTCAGAAGTATCATCGGGGCTGCCAATTCTGGTCCAGAACTAGGATTTCTCTCGTAGCCAAGGGTTTAGCTCCGTGTTGCATTAAAAAAAAAAACAATTTATTTCGAAGAACAAACTTTCGAATACTGGAAAAGGAAGTATATATACTTCAAATTTACCTCGACTGATTTGAGTTCACTGATTGAGGTAGAGTAGCATGGATGAGTAACTTCATTAATTTATGCTACGAATCAGCATCATTTTCATGAAATCTTTCTATGATTTCTGTGGACCTTCAGTCTGGCTCAAAGCGACTTTAAGATTTGATTGAGAACACTCATAATTAAGAAACATTCCAGTACTGATAAAAAGTGTTCCCAATACCGCGCAAGTCCTTAGTGACTATAGTGATATATTCCTTGCGAACCTATTCGGATCTCAGCCAAAAATCAGTTCAATACTGAGTGTATCCGGGCAGGAAGTTGCCTGATGCAATAAGTAACTATTCTGGCAAAAGGTTGAGCATCGTCGTATAGCAATGGTGCTGGGCTGACCTCTTCTGCTATATAGCAGTAGCAATACAAAGCTTTGCACGATGAGCCAACTGTTGGGCCGTGTACGGTGCACAATAAAATCCGAGATCTCTATTTACTGTTGACCAGCACAAAATTTCTATACACGACCGAATGCCAGCTAAAGTCACTCAATACGCAAACATTTTAAAGTAGTTATTCACGTACTGGAATATCGATGATATCGTAGGGAAATCATTAAAACCTGAGTAAGTAGTTGTTCATTGTAATTTCCGAGCTGAATATTATGCTGACATGTAGACTTTAAAAAATGATTCATTTTCGATTTGATATTTTTGTTTAGCCATTTTGTTATTTGTGTATGTGTGGAATTCCGCATTTATTATTATTATTATTATTATTTTTTTTTTTTTTTTACTAATGTTCGTCATGTTTCAATCGTCATTTGACGGCCTCAAAACTTGCTTTCCAGAGTTGGTAATTTCCAATCCCTTTAATTTTAAATTCACGACTTCTATTTCGCACAATCTTTTATTATACATGTCTCCCTGAACCACTCGCATATAACTTTTTCGCTTTATTTAGGATCCTGTCGATACTTTAATATCGTTACATTTTGCAGAAAATTTAACCATTACATTCTCATGTGAGAATCAACGTTAATTCGACTGATAGAAGAGGGTATTGTAACGAACTTCGTTAGGCATTTCGTGAGTAGCTGTATATAAGAGTGGCTTTGAGGGGCTGCAAGAGCATCCGGTCGTATTGTAGGTACTCTATTATTACGTGGCTAATGAATGCCAGAAAGGTGATGAAGAATTATCGCGGTGTTATTCGCAAAATGTATGAGGAACGAGAAAATAAGCAGTGAGATCGAATGATGAAAGGAAAAGGCAAGAAGGTTGCAAGGGAAGCAAAATAGAGTCCCCCCTCCCCATATATCGTGGTGAACAGAAGAGAGATGGATAGCGTTAAAAATAGATGGTGATGGCGCGAGTAGGAGTGAAGAGAAAAGCAAGCACCTAACCTAGCCGGGTGAAAAGAGGATGACAGGCTAACCATAGAAAGAGAAAGATAGAGAGAGAGAGAGAGAGAGAGCAATATGGTGAGAACCAATCGACGAAATTAAGGATTCTGGAGCAGGGAGCTTCGTGATCCAATTATGGCCGGCATTGTCTTCTGAAACTACTAAAGCCCCTTATCTCACTCAGGTTGCCACTACCTCTCTCGCGCCCTCATCCTTCTCTCGAGCCTTTTGGCCGTAGCCAATGCCGCCCACGCCCTCTCTCGTCACGTCCTGTCTTCCTCCTTGACGTCCTTTATACCGAAAGTGCGCGTGGACCGCGAATCTCCACAGCATCCTCTTTCATCCTTCGCACAAATCTCTCGCTGTACATGTTTACGACCATCACATGGCTTCTCTCTGTGTCTCTCTCTCTTTCTCTCCAACTCTCTGTAACTCTTCCTCTCTCTTTCTCTCCATCTCTCTTTAATTCTTCCTCTTTCCTCTCTCTCTCTCTCTCTCTCTAGTTTAGTTTTAGTTTTAAGATAAAATGTACTACTCAAACTTTTTACAATTTGCCCCATAGTACGCTAGGGGATAATAAAATATATATCTATCTATCTCTCTTTGGCCTCTCATCTGTAGTCATTCACAATTTTGTATAAGCTCGAAGAACACCATTGACGAGCATACATATATGGAAAACGCCAATACCATCATCTGATAAACTGCTCCATGCAAAATCAAATCCTACCCATCGAATAAAAGCAGGTGCAAATGGACCATTTTTTTCGATATTATAACGCTCAGTAATTTCAATAGCTTTAAGCACAGTAGAATTTCTCTACGATCTCATTGAGATAGCGTCATTTCAAAGCATAATCTCCGAAGTATTGGAAAAAATGAAAAATTAATTTTCTAATGCGTAGTACATGATTCACTCAACTGAAGCTTTCTCGATGCATCACATTACGTCATTTTCGTCTAAAATTCTTCTCCGTACATTACGACGGAAATATTTTTATACACTTCACATACGTCTGACAAAACTCTTTGTACACTTTGCACTTGGTCTACATGCGAAAAACCCGATTCAGGGGAGTAAGGAGAGACGAACACTCATGCATAGACACACAAGAAAGGGGGGGGGGGGGATCAGGAATCAATTTACCACGTCGGGCGCAATATGGAGATGCGGATCGGGAGATGAGATATCCCGCGAGACATAAGGCAATGGGCAACAGGATGGAATAAAGGGTAAAACCCCTTCCGCAACCCCTTGCTTCATTCAGAATTCGATTCTCCCGATGCGCACGTCGATGCATGACGTCGGAGAGTGTGGCAAAGGACTTTACGGCTCGCGGATCTGGAAATCCCCTCTGGATATAATGCACTATATGTAACGTGCATGGACCATGCGCAGGTATGCACTTTTATATACGCGTAATCGAGGAAATTCTGGTAGTGAATGGTGTACATCGCTGTGTGTGATGTATACGGCTGCAAGTCCCTCTATCTTTATCCAGGACATATATGTATGTATGTATAAACCCTCCACCCTCGCCTGAACCCCTTCGTTTCGCAACCATTTTACGGCTCGAACGCTCGGTCGCACGTGAAAGCTCGATCACTATCCCATGTACTCTCGTTTCCTCTCTATCTTTCTCCGTCTTTCTTTCTCTCTCTCTCTCTCTCTCTCTCTCTCTCTCTCTCTCTCTCTCTCTCTCTCTCTCTCTCTCTCTCTCTCTCATGACACTTTTACATCTCTTCATGGGTCCGTTTCGTCTCGCGCATGCATGAGTCGCACATGCACACACATAGATGAAAGAGAGGGAGAGAGAGATAGAGAGAGAGAGAGAGAGAGAGAGAGAGAGAGAGTTGAAGAGAGAGAGAGAGAGAGAGAGAGAGAGTTGAAGAGAGAGAGAGAGAGAGAGAGAGAGAGTTGAAGAGAGATCATCGCGATACCCGCAAAGCTTTCGGGGTGTATCGACCGAGCCATGGGCCTTCACCCTCTTCGGTTCTCAACATCCTCACTCCCTGCGTTCAGCCCTTTCTCGTCCTCCCCCTCCCCCGCCTCCCTCGTCAGACTTTCCCTGTCGTACCGGCCACATCTCCCTTCAACCAACCCCGTCCATCCCCGCAGCTCCTTCCTTGCCAGTTCTTCCACGCTCTCCTTTTCCTTGCCTCTCGGTTCATGTACCGTCCTTCGATATCGTTCCCCGCCTTCCCCGCGCCGCGCGATATCGCGAGGAGCTTGTTATCGTTCGATAATCGACACGAGACACGTACCGGGGGGGGGGGGGGGGGCGCGATGGCCCTAATATATATACACGATCGAGGCGAGAGCAGCGTTGGGGGGGGGGGGGGGGGGGAGGAGTAGAACGCGCGCACGTTGCAGGAAACTGAATTACCAACTGCAGTATGATTTAATAATGGCCATCCACTCGATGATATATGGGGGGCTATTTGGCTCGTGCTCAAGCGAAAACGTGTGGGAGGGGGCCTGAGGAGGAAGAGAGATTCAGCGAGCGGCACGAGGATAGCGGAGGGCGAGATGAGGGTGGGATGGTGAGTGGAGGAGATGGTCCGGTTTTTATATATCTTTCACGCAAGCCCTATCAGCTTCAGCACACCGGAGCCTCTTTTATGCCGTACATATATCAGTAGGAATTCCCCTCCTCCTCCTCCTCCTCCTCCTCCTCCTCTTCCACCAAAACTCTCTTTACAGTCTCGCGTTCTCTCCATGGGATCTTTCGTTGTCCGCGCTGCGAAGTACCCGTGCCACGTGCCTCCTTTCCCCGTCGTGACAACCGTATAACCTCGGCAAGTGCATAGCCTGATATAACCTCTCGACGTTTGCGGTCATGAACGCCATGCTCATCCCTCAGATGATGTCACCTCCTCCTCCTCCTCCTCCTCCTCCTCCTCCTCCTCCGTACCGCCCCTGCTATATAACACTCTGGTGTCTGGCATTCTGACACAACCTACATATCTCTCCGCGAAAGTAGGCACGTGCCTCAACTCACTGATCCACTCGCTGCAATAAACAATCGAGCGCATCATTAAGAATACATTGAAATGTAAAAACGAAGAAAATCTTATGGAAATATTTGAAAGTGGTGTGCCACTTGAGAGGAAAAGCTTGAAATTTGGATATTTGAGATTGTCTCCTCTGATTTATCCTTTTTTTTTTATTTTCTCTCAAAAGCTTGAAATTTGGATATTTGAGATTGTCTCCTCTCATTTATCCTTTTTTTTTTTATTTTCTCTCACTTAGCGAAAAAAAAAGAAATTCACGAATAAAAATTGTTGATACTTCATATTAAAAAAAAAAAAAAACAAAGAACCATCAATAAAGTCAAAAGTTTGATCGTTCTGTCGTGCGAGTGAAGGTAGTCCTAGCGCGACCACCGGGGTGGAATCAGCGGAAACGTAGACGCGGCGGAGCGCACGGTGAAAGGGACATGCATGAAACAAAAGAGAGTCGGTATACCCGTGGCTACCGAAAACTCGTAAAATATTTTTCAAACATCCGTTGAGCTTTTTTTTTTTTTTGAAAATCTGAATCCTGAATATTTTTAAAACAAAATGAGCGTTTGGTTGTGTGATTCTTGACTATATTAGTGTATGAATTTCGCGGTAATCTCCGCGCGGTCATGATTCTTCCTATAGTCGCTATGCTAAAATCGTGATTTTTAACTCAATTTTTCTCGCTAAAAAGGTCATTAAGGCATACTCAAACATTGCAGGTGCATTGGAGGGTGCTTTAAGACTAACGTATCAAAATTTCATGCGATTGTGAACTATGTGCAAAAACACTAGGACTACCTTAAGCGAAAAAATGTATCTCAATGAAACGATATTTATTGGAGCAAAAGGACTCGTAATGATTTAAAAAAAAAAATGTAAAAAATCCATAGGATTTCGAGAGTTTGATTTTTAGGATTCATCCGATGATGCGACTGCCTCGAAAATTTTTCAAGTATTTTCATTTGCGTTTTATCGGTTTCAAGCATTTTTCTCAATTATCGTGACTTCACGGTGGACTGATAAACGGATATTTGAATACTATATATACACATAGACCTCGATATATACAGAGTAAAGCTATATATATATATGGGATACTTTTTAGCATTATATACGAATCCCCGTCGATAAGTTCCGGCGCGAATTGGGTGTACGTACACTCATTCTCTCTCTCTCTCTCTCTCTCTTTCTCTGTCGCTCTTTCTTGTCGGGCAACAAGCTCGATAATTGAATTCGCTGGTCACGATAAAGATTATCGTAGCTAACAAGGGTCAGATCGGAGGAGCATCGTCCGACCGATTCGATATACTTCCTAGCCCGTAATCTTTCTCTCTTCTATTTAACGCTAAGCCGTCGTTCCTTCATGGCGCTTTGGCCCTATACGATTTTATGTGGTGGTCCGAAAGTTTCTTTTTTCTAAATAAACAAATGAAATGAATCTTATCGAGTGTCATGAGCGTTCTCATGACACTCGTTCAGGACACTCGTGATGTCTCATGACATCGCGTTCTCACGCGTTCACGAGAGAATACGGTATTTATCTTTTTCTTTATCTTATCAACGACGATTTTTTGTAGATCGGCTCGATGATTGTATATACGAGAATTTCTTTTAATTCACGAATTTTATGCGATTTCGAGTTTCACATAAAATCATTTCGATACGGGAAAAGAGATCGAGTTTTCGTATACCGGCTTTTGAATTTAAAAAATTCAAAATTCTTCTCGGAAATTTGAAATTTTGTAGAAAAAATTTATGATCGTGAGCCTTCTTTTTTTGCAGGGGAGTTGAAAAGTTTACTCTGGCTCATGGTATCTCAAAAAAATTCCCTCCACGCAACGATAAATCAATCGGCATAATTAACTGATTGTTCTTACATTTTTTCTTTCCAAATGAATACAACCTCTCAGAGGGAATCAGTGACTGCGTCATCTATGTTTATTTATAAAAAAGAAAATTGTATACCACAAGCTTTCAGAGGAGACTTTAAAGAATATACCAACAACAAAAACGCCAAATCTGAGAGTCAAAAATGTGTTTCACGAAAATTCTCTCGAGCGAAATTCCTTTCATTCTCATGCGTGATCTTCAACATTTTCTCGTACTGCGTTCAACCCCCACTGCGTAATTTCTGTGCAAGTATATCTGTGGAAAAAAAACCCCAAAAATGAAAAAAAAAATCCAAAACTCGTACAGAGATCCGCGATGCTCTTTGATGAAGGGATATGTCTCACACGTGTGCTGGGACACATATATATACACAGTCCGATATAGATATGTAAAATGTTGAAAATGGCAATTGATGGTGCGAGGACGCGAGAGCAAGAGGAAATATATTCGGGAATTCCCCGTGCAGAGGGCGAAGAAAAAAGAAAATGTTTGAATATGCCGAGGGAGTTGGGGTGGTGGAGGATGAGATACACAGAAGAGGAATTGGTGCATATTTAAAAGAGTCGAGGCGAGGGGCTCTCTCTCTCTCTGTGTGTGTGTGCGTGCATTTATAAAGCGTCCTCGTTGCTACAAACGTTTACGCACGAGCTCGAGTTCTCCGGTATTGCGGGGGTGAACCGCGACTGTGTGTATGAGTTTTTTATGAGATCTCGCCCTCCCCCCGCCCCCTGCTCTCGCGCAGTCCGACCAACGTCAGTTTAAAATAGATGGACATGTATATGCATTCACTTTTGCTCATATGCGTATATGGGGGTTGCCTCCAGCCGCTCCGAGGGTGTACGATGAGCTTGTCGCGCGGACTCCTGTCGCTGTGGTTAACGTATAGTCACACGTGTGGATCGTGGTGCACGTGTCGTAGCACGGGATACGCCCAGTCCCTTCGTATCCTTAGGAACGTACTACTTACATTTGGGGGTGCCGAGTAAAAATAATAATAACAGTTCTCCAATATCCGCCAAGAGTATATACACTTCGAACCGATCAATTTGTAATATTACGGTCGGAATTGATAAACAGAGAGTACTCGTGCAATTAATTACTCATTTATATAAACTAGTACTAATTTTTTATTTTTTTTTTTTCATTTAGTCGCTATTGGATGGAAATAAAAGCGTGCAAATTAGAAATTTACACATAATATCGGTGTCTCATTTTTTTCTATCTCGTTCACGAAGCTCCCTCTATTCGCGATGCTCACGAAGCGATACGTTAACTGGTGGTAAGTTTCAGAACCATTCATAGTAGGGCGTCGGTGAATAAAATGTTTGATAGTGTGAATAAAATGTTTAATAGTGTGACACAAAAGCCATCCTTTCAGACCACGTGACAGCAGGCTGCGATCAGCGCCACCAACGCTCCTGAGCATCGCGAATAGAACAAGTGGGGGGGGGGGGGGGGGTTTTTTCAACTTTAGCTTCCTCATAGAGGAAGTTTTGTGAGAGAGATAAAACAATGAGGAAGCAATGCACAAATTTCTGATTTGCACGCTTTTTTTCGGGCTACGACTTCAATGTTGCAAAGGTACAGGCAAAGGCTACAAAGTTTCTCGTGATTGTACGAAGGACGAAAATTGCACTAAAAAAAAAATGGACTGTTAATCTGCTCTACTTGTCTACGAAATGGTAGCGGCGTAGCTCGAACTATTCTCAAGTTGTAGAAGTTTGAATTTCGCGAGGCCAACACACACACACACACACGCGCGCGCACACACACACACACACACACACGCACACACGCACGCACGCACACGCATAATTTAATTTTATAAATACGATTTTCAGGCATTTTTCAAAACTTTGGCATGAAAATCGCGAATTTTTTTTTTCTCATGAAAGCAAAGTTGTCCTCCGCAAGGAACCAATAAATAATGATTGTTTTTTCATTTTATTAAAATTATTCGAGATAGTTGTATTTTTTTTTTTAATTGTAATTAGTCCGAGTAATTGCAATCAAATATAAATTTATTATAATGTTTTCGCTATATTGAAACATTACACATCAAAACAATAAATAAATCATTAATTGTCTTCTTAATTGATTCAAAAATAAATGAATAAAACTAATTGTAGATTATACATCTGGGATATTCGATTCGATATTTTTATACAAATGACTCAAAATTTCTTTCGTTTTTTTCAACAATTCAGTTTCAATACGCGCAAAATTTTTTCTGGCTATCCACGTCAAGTCTCAGGCTTAAGGTATTTCGGTACAGACCGGCGACGGGGAATAAGCGGAAACGACGGTGCGGCGGCCCGCGGTGAGCGGGGCATGCATAAAACAAAAGAGAGTCTGACCGTTCATGCGCTATACCCGCGGATAGTGAGCTTATGTTTTGGCTTGTAACTAATAAACCAGATGGACGAACCTATTGAAATTTGTTGACAGTCATATTAAAGATCTAATAAAGATTTGACATAAATTTTATGCGGGTGGTAGTATTTTAATGGAATTGACAGCTCAAACAAAAATTGCTCCCATTTTTACTCTCGTGTATAAGCCAAATTTTTGAAAATTATTTTTACAAAAACGACATGGAGGATCGACTCGAAATTTGAGCAGTTCACGTTTTATATATTTGTCACTTATTAAAAAAAAAAATTGAGTTGATGGCATCATTTTGAATAGGTGTATCGAAACTCCTTAATAGCTCGATTTAAGTTAAAGTCCGTTAAAGATAAATAATAGATTGGTCACGTTGTCGCGTCTCTATTGATTAGCTCTCGCTTCGCGATCTCTTTCATAACATTTTTTTGTTAATATTTTTTTTTCGCCGCCGAATCACCGAATAACCTGGGAAGCTTCATATATAAGAAAAGTCAAGAGGAGGCATTGCGAAACTCGAAAAATATTGGTGGAATAAAGTGCGCTGGCCGCGGGGCTAGAGGGGTTGAAAAACGTGGGCTAAGAACATAGACAGGAGGAGAGAGAATCGCGCGGGGCGTGGGAACTGTAAAAAAGAAATGAGGCGATTCGAGGGTACGAGAAAGAAGGATAGGGAGCGAATGACGAGAGGGTATAGATGAGAGGGATGCGAGTAAAGAAAGAAAGAGAGAGAGAGAGAGAGAGAGAGAAAATGCGAGGGTGGTCGGGACGACGGGATGAGACTATAGGTCGGGAACAATGGAAACGATTTTTGTGAAACTCCAACGCGGCGAGAGGTCGTGCCGCGGGCGGAAAAATATTTGCCAATGGATATATATATATATATGTGTGTGTGTGTGTGTGTGTGTGTGTGTGTGTGTGTGTGTGTGTGTGTGTGTAATAATAAAAAAGCGAGATTCTGAGCAACGACGGATTTTCACTCCCTCCAGGCTCAATAAACTTCTCCATCATAATGTCATATATAACGCGAGAAAAAGATCCCTTCGTACTCTCATCCCCCTTTTCGCGAGCCCGAGCTACCACGTTCAGTAAGACGAGATTAAATTCTTTTTCATACTCAGTGATACGCAATTTTCACATGAACGGATCATTGAGGTTCGTAATTTATCGATCAATTTATTTTTGAAAAATTATGAATTCACGGTATACACATGCAGGGAGAGAAGAGACTATGGTATGAATTGCCTGGTGCGCTGTCGTGAAAATTATGTGCATAGATGACGTTTGGGAATCCATAATGGTAACTCGAATGATTGTAAAGCGCGTAGGTCAGTGAGAATTCACCGTATATATAATAAGGTAAAGTTTTCTACAATTTCCATTTATGAAAAAATAAACGTTTCATTTCGATAATTTTTTTCCCATAGGCCTTTATTTCGTAAAGATGTACCATAAAGCCGATCACTACCGGGATTCAACTATAGTTAGCCCAAAATAATGAGACGATAATGAAGATGAAAAATTTTGGAACTGAAAGACAAAGAAATAATATTTGTTGTTCGATCTCTGACTCGCCTGTTGGTTTAAGAAGTTTCATTTACATTTTCATTTTCTTCTTAATTACTTTGGGCAACCTGTAGTTGGATTCCAGTTTGCGATCGACTTTACAGTACATCTGTACGAAATAGTAGGCCAGAAAAATAATTTTTTTTTTAACTTTACTTGTTCTTTTTCCGATTGTATCAGTGGAAAGGATTTTGGAAGAAAATAAATTGATCTCTGTCAAAGACAATAAAAGTCGCTCGTTGATTCGACGTTACGATGAAAAATTACTAATTTTCTTCAGCTCGATTTGTGTCCACTCCAACTGCATTGCAGTCCGAGATTCATATATAGAATTGCACTCCCACACGATACATATCCGTATGCTTGTATTGCAGGTTAGAGAATCTTATTTCATTGCAGATTCCGAAATCTCAACGTACGCAAATTGAAACGCCTGGTATATACGTATTTTCAAAACGATACAATAGTTATATTCCCTTGGCGATATATCCGTTCGCCCATTCCAAAGTATAATTTGTGGCTCCCATTATATGTCTCCTTAACCCTATCCACCCGAGGGTTGGTTATAGTACTCCCGAGATAGGTGGACGAAGAAAGGAAGGTTTGATGTACATATAAAGGAGTGGTATATATGGTGGATACAGGAGGAAAGGGAGCTGGGGATGAGAGAGGGTTGTGAGAAAATAGGGGCTAAGGAGAGGAACGAGAGAACACGGGGGAGTGAGAGCTGGTAGGAACTAGGGTAATTAACGACGCCTTGCGACTTCGCCAACTTCGAAAACAAGTACCATGGGCAACCAACCCTTCACTATAATGTATATATACTATATCAAATATACCCGTCTGTGAGATATTCCAGCCAAAATCGACAGTTCCTTTCGACCACAAAATAATTTCATGTGGTACAAAAAGTTTCGCTAATATTATTCAGAATCGGCCAAAACGTTCGTTCCCATTTTTTTTTTTTTCTTTCGGGTTTTTCGTTTCGAAAAATACTTGAAAAAGGTAAATCGATGGGGACAATCGATTTCAATATTGTGTTACTTGTATAAGAGAATTCTTGAGAATTTTTTTCTCAAAACTTTCCCAAATTCTGGATTCAAAATAGCGATCAGGGGAGAGCCATGATTTAAAATTTTCAAAAATTCTCAAGAAACTTTTTTAAGATGCATCCTTTTTTTTTTTATAAAACCTTCTTGTATGGTTATGATGAAACTCGTGTTGAAGGTATGAAAAATTGTGAACAAAAAAAGGCGGGGAGGAGTTATGGACTTTTCAATTTAGTCTGGAATGTCCCATATGCATGTATGTGCATGAGTATCCTGTCTTGATGGGCCTTGGGCTTGTTCCCCTACCGGCGCATACATCCACTCGGGATTTTACCTCCTAGACGAGTTTTCCCAGACTTCTCGCACGACATACCTAAATGAAACTAAAACACCCCGTAAACGTATCCCTTAACCTGACGAATTCGGAGTTCCTCGTGCATCCAGCGAGTGAAGAACGACGTTATACATGTTAAATTATATAGAGAAATTTCCATATACACATAATGAGACATTCTCTTCGACGTGTAGCTCGAACTTTAAAGTTCAAAATGTTTAATAATTTCGCTTCATCGCAGAGAGTAAGTTTTCATTCGTTGAAAAATATTGAAAAATCCACGGAAAATTGTAGTTAGAAAAAAAAATCACATGAGTTTGCTCTCTTCGTGTGTATGCATGTGTGTGTGCTTAAGTAAGATCTGCAAAATGTAGAAACGTCTTTAATTTTTTTTATTAACCTGAGCTATCTAATTGAAATTTGACACACGAGTGAATCAGTCACGACCCCTTGTTCGATATGACTCTCACGACACTTGGCTTTTTTCAGATCATACTGTGGTTACAAAATTTTTTTCGTAGATGATTCGAGTTTTTCCTGTTCTTTTTTTATGATTCGCGCAGCGCGCAGGCAAACTGAGAAGTGAAACTGAGGTCGATTATGTGTTTGTATGACAAACATCAAATGATAAATTGCCCATCGATGACAGCAAATCCTCGGAATATTCAATTCTTTATTCGTCCAGTCAATCTAGCCATTTTTTCTGCAATCTTACACAGAATTGATGGTGCTTTTGGAAAAGGTTCAGGGGTGTCTCCTGTGTGTAAATTCAAATTAGTCAAACGCGGGAGGGTCGAGCTTCAGCCGCTATATTGGCCAATGCGTTTTATGAAATATCTCGTAAACCGTGCATGGGTACGACAAAAATAGTGGTAACCCTTTTTGTAGACAATACAATTCTCTAAAACTTTTATTCAAAAATTTTTTCTGACTAGTGAATGGTTTTTCGATTCATAGCGCGGCAAACTTTTCCAAACATGATTATTGCTTATAGATAACGGTTTTGATGCAACCGTAGAAATGGTGATGTTTGGAAAAGTTTGCTGCGTTATAAATAAAAAACCATGCTTGATATGGGAAAAAGTTTTAAATAAAAGTTACAGAGAATTTCATTATCTACGAAAAATAAGTTTACTATTTTTGTCGTACGATGCACAGTTCACGAGATATTGGATAAAACGTTTTTTCCAAGATGGTGGCTGAAACTCGACCCCCCCGCGTCCCGTTAACTTGAATTCATACTCAGGAGACACCCCTGAACCTTTTCCAAAAGCAAAATCAATTCTGTAGGAGATTGCATTATGAGCCTACTTTTTTAGCTAGAATGACTGGACTACATCATGAAATTGGTCAATGGGCTGGCTAATGCTTCACCTAACTGGCAGCAAACATCTCGGGTTTTTCAAACGTTTCGCGGTTTAATGTGCTGAAAAATCGAATTAAACAAGGTTTTAACTTTGATAGTCAATTTTATGGACCAGAAAAAGAGAGAGAGAGAGAGAGAGAGAGAGAGAGAGAGAGAGAGAGAGAGAGAGAGAGAGAGAGAGAGAGAGAGAGAGAGAGAGAGAGAGAGATAGAGATAGAAAGAGAGAGAGAGAGATAGAGATAGACAGGACTCGCCATTTTATATCAGAAAAAATAAAATGGTAATTTTGAAGGGGGCTCGACGTAAAGGGGATTCCTTCAAGGATACGCATTCAAATAGTCCTTGAATGCTGTAGTTTATTTTATATATCAAGATCAGTGTTACCCAGCTATCTACGGATGCATAGTATATGATACATACACATGTAAGTATACAAAATACATTTAAAAATATATCGATGCATATGTATTGTATAAAATGGCGTGGTTGGAAAGCCAACTGCGATGAAACCAAAATTGGCATCCTCCGAGAAAGATCATTACCGAGCTAACGGTGTCTCTATGGTGAATATATCCCATGGGCTCTCGACTAGCACATCAAGAGAGAGAGAGAGAGAGAGAGAGAGAGAGAGAGAGAGAGAAGCCCCTCGAGGTATATCGAGAGCGCTCTCAGTACGAGCTGTGCGCCGCGACGATGTTCCTTGAACTCGTTTCTCGGTGAAAACCCGTTACCAATCTCATCTCGATTCGCTTCGCTCACGTAGCATGCGGCGTCGTCGTCTTCGTCGTCGTCGTCGTCATCGTCGTCGTCGTCGTCGTCGTCGTCGTCGCTCTAGCGCTTCACCGAGCTCTTTTCTATACGAGAATTTTCTATATGTTACCACTCCGGGCGTGGATCTCTTGTACATAAAGTATATACATATACATGTATAGCAATAGAAAAGTACTACAGGAAACACCCTCCTTTTCTCTCGTCTCAATCTTTTCGCCTCTCTCTCTTTCTCTCTTTGAGGCTATACGATAGTGAAAGAAGGCGTCGGAAGTGGGCTTCGAGAGAATCACAATAATGAGAGGGGAATACAAGCCATGTCGATTCCTCTTTGAGCGGTTATCAAACGCGAGGAAAAGAGACGCGCAGCTCAAGGCAAAAGTAATTATCAGCACTTTTGGTACGTGAGAGAAGAAAACGGGGCCACAGCGGGAACATATATATATTGCCGAGAGCTCGGAGGAGTTGGAAAATCATGAAATATATCCAGCATCGCGTACCGTGCATGGTAAATAGGGAAAAGTCAGACATCTTGAATCAGTAACTATATGCACCTGGAGAAATATGAATAGTTTATCGCAGCTGAAAGACCACAACTATCAAAATATAGCACAGGCAAATTTTTCTTTAGTAAAATGACAACAATTTTATTGTTACCGGAACTAAGTAAATTGGTAGTGGTGTACTTTTTTATACATACCATTGGCATTGGCGATTGCAGCCATGAGAAAATATTAAACGCTTCATTGTTATCTCAGAACTATATATACACGGATTTTTCGATTGAGTTAAATGCGACAGCGATCGCTATTTTGCGCATCCGTCTCGAGATCATCCTCGAAAACGAAGTCCCGAGTCTGGGCGCAGCGAGATCAAGATCGAGTCAGCGAACCGAAATTGTGTTACTCTGGCTTCGGTTAAAAATAACATTATACCATTATCACGAAGCTTCGAGGACTATTTTTGATGCCTCCTGCTGCTCGTCTTCGAGATCGCGACTTCCGCTCTGATTTTTTAAGCAGAATTCTCGCTTTTAAGGAGGAAAAACTAGTGCAATGAAAATTCGTTTGGCGAAAAATACAAAAAAAAAAAAAAAAAAAATGTTATATAAAAAAAAAACACCACATGCAAACCAGGTCTCAATTATCTTTATGAAAATTTTAACTATGCGCATAGTTATATCTTTTGTCGTCATTACCATATAAAGCAACATTACGCAATATGTATGATATACCATCGTTAAGGGGATCGCTATAGCGGAGTCATTCAAACTAAGAATTTGATTTCATAGATACGATTTTTTCTTTAACATTGACTTAACTAAAAATGTATCGTTACTATGACTATGTGAGTTTTTAACGCTGACTGATTGGTTATAGTCAAAAGTATAGACAGTTGAAACTACCGATCATAAAGTTGCTGAACTATATTATCGAGTTGCCATAACTGTATAAAAAAATTTTCTGTCAACTCAAGGAATGACGTTCAGGCCATTTTTAAGAATGTATCGGACGTATATCTTCCCAACCAAAAGTGACTTTCGTCGACAATATTGCACACTTTATGATAAGATAAAAATCGGAAAAAATTCAAGCACAATAAAGACGATAAGAAAATTCATTTTGAATAATAACGATGCCAAAAAGTTATCAATAAATTGTTTAAACAAAACATTGTGTAACAAATTTTTACGGAAAGATTTTTTTTGACACGTCAAATGAATTCGTGAATTTTTCTGACTACGCATAAATTTTTTAAAATTTTCTTATTCTTTTGAAATTTTTTTTTTTTTTTAATTTTTTTAATTTCGAAAAGTGAAGGAAAAATCGTGAATTTTAGATATGTTTTCGTAAAAACGTTGTATATTACAATTAAAAAATTTCCAGGGCATTGAAGGAATAGTTTCGTAAATACAATGTTTACAAATTTCCGAAAACCGAAATTTCAAAATGATAAGAAAATTTTTAAAAAATTCGTGGGTAGTCATAAAAATCAACGAATTTATTTCACATGACAAAAAAAAACATTCCCTAAAAATTTGTTAAAAAATGTTTTGTTTAAACAATTTATTGATAACTATTGGGCATTATTATTTATTAAAAAGCAATCTTATTAGCGTCTTTATTGTGGTTGAATTTTTTCCGATTTGTATCTTATCATGAAGTATGCAATATTGTCGACGAAAGTCACTTTTGATTGGGAAGGTAGGTCCGATAGATCCTTAACCAAATTCATGGTTTCTATTATCGTTTTTTTTTTCTCTCGGTGCACAAAGGAGGAACAAATGGTGAGTTTGAAAGAACGAATATTTCAATGTTCGGTGACATGTCGATTGATCCGGAATATCGAATCTTCGAGCAGGCCTGCCAACCGGCGTATATTTGGCCACTCTTGACCCGGCAAAATTGAAAATTGAAACCGGTTAACTGCGTCCGAGACAAAAGGCCGGTGAAATCAGTCGAGGGACTATTTTTCAGAATTTTTTTTTTTGCTTTTGTTTTCACGCAAAACGACGTTCATTCGGAGATAACTTTTTTTTTCATTGAAAAATGTAGGCAAACGTGGAGGAGTTGCCAACGGGCAATGATCGGAAATTTGGAGTCAAAGCCGGGCGCCGGAATTCACGTTGAAAAGCCGAAAAAATTTGGCGATAGGAAACGTTTTTTTTCGCACATTTGTTTTTTGTTCTGAGCTGACAATGACCAGTTGTGCTGGAATCACAAAAGGATTGAATCGACAATGATTTGAACGAGAGCTTGAATCGAGGGAAGAATTTCATTTTTTTTGGGTCTTTTTTTTTATTCAGCTTCGTAAATATGTCTCTCGAAAGTTTATTGAAGGATTCATTAATTGATCGCATCGAATTAACATGAATAATAACAACGTGGGACCGCGATATCGCAGCAATCAATGAACCGATCGACTTTAAATTTGCAGGGCTTCTTAAAAAAAAACATCGTTCCTACCACAAAAAAATTTATAATCAGAAAATTACGATTTTCAGGGAATTGATGAGTCTTAAAAAAAAAATAAAAAATTGGATATTTTTCGAAATTGTGCCGCCATTATGTGACAATTTTTTTTTCAAAATACGATCGCAGACGATAGAGATTGACTAGAGACGGTTACAAGTATGCCGGGGTTTTTTTTAAAGATTATTGGAATGAACACGATCGTGGTCCAGATCTTAAAGTAGCCCTATATATATTATGTATATCGCAGCTTGATATATATATCGTGATAAAAAAATTCCCACATCACGTTGAAGCATCGATCATTCAGTTTCATCGAAATTTTCTGAATAACATCCTAAAAAACTCTCGTAAAAAGATTAAGATAACGGAGAGTTATATGCACCATCCATTGTAAAGCCTGCAGAAATCTTGAGATTAGTCGAGATATTTTCACCGGATGCTGTCAAATATAAGATGACAAATCGTACTTATCCTTAACGAACTTATTATTTCTTATTCTCATTCTTCTTGGTGTACGAAAATGCTGCAAATATGTTATATCTGGAAGTCGTCGTACATTCGAGTGAAAATTTTTATGGCATATCAGAATTTTATAGCTTTCTCGAACGATGTTATATAGCCAAAATATAGTCCAAAACTCGACCGTTCTGCCGAAAGTATTCCGCCGTCTTGAAGTCCAGTGGACCGAGATTGGTCTATATACACCGCATGTATACATGTCAATGCTTGCTGTGCTCTCGTGATTTCTACTTCAGCGTATATCCATCCACTGTGCCATTACCGTTGCGACGATCGCTATATAGAACTCGCAAATAAGCACCCTCAAAGTGCCTCTGGAGGTATGGATGAGAGTGGATGAAGCGCACCCGACCAACCGCGTTTTTCTCCCTGCAATCAACCGTCGACTCTGTCTCTTTTTTTTTCTCCATCTTTCTCACTCTCTCGCAATTTCTCCCTCCCCAATGGAAAACTCACTTCTCATTCGTTGTCTTGAAAATATCATCTGAATGGCATTGCAAACATTCACTGAAGCTTATCGTTCATACCGCTCTCCATATTCGCGTTCAAACATCAACGCACGATATGTACCGTACTTTTTTTTCCGCAATTTTGCGATGAATTTTCCACGAGCTACATGGGATTCCTCTTATATTGTATATTGTATCTCTGTGTACCAGCTCTGTCCTTTTCAAACAAATATTATTTATTTTTGGCCCGAAACTTTTTCACTATACATCGTAGTTCTCGTGCAATATCTTAAGGGATGGCAAAATCATTTTGCGACCATATCTATATCGTATACAGGCTCAGAATTTTTTTTATTCTTTC
The DNA here is from genome assembly GCA_963564615.1 of Rhorus exstirpatorius. NCBI lineage: Eukaryota > Metazoa > Arthropoda > Insecta > Hymenoptera > Ichneumonidae > Rhorus > Rhorus exstirpatorius. The sequence continues at coordinate 19,256,417 of OY751318.1, forward strand.
CCGAGGTTTTTTTTGTCTGAAGAGCTTACGATTATTTCCCAAATTTCGTACGAAATTGACTTGACATTATAAGAGGTAAAAGAGTGGAATTGTAAAAATTACTGTAAAAATTAATTATCCCATTGGCTATACGTAATTTCGATCTTATTACGTTAACCTAGATTTTATTTCAAAGCCCAATAGAAAAACACAGAGTCTTCTTTTACCTGCTCGAATATTTGTCTTTTTTCTTTCTTTCTTTGAATCCATCATCGCACAGAGCACAGAGTGAAATGTTAAAAGCTTTCATACGATTTTGGCCTTACACTCGAACTACCGTCCAACGAGGTCGAGCAATTTTATCGATGCTATGATTGCTCGAGTTTCGAGGAAAATAACCATTTTCATATCTTCTACGATGTGCATTAAGGTCGTGCGTTCATGTTCATATCGGGTTCACGTTTGCCCGCAAACTTCCGCATAAATTATCCCGTATGCCAACGTGACTATCATCTCTGTACCAAAGTGCATATGTATGCAGTTTTGCCATGAGAACTTGTGATACACGGTGCCTATACATTAATAAACGCTAGACACACACACACACACATACACACACACACATGTATATATACATATATACATGTGTGTATAACCAATATAAACATATATAATATGAAAGACATAAAATGACTCAAGTGTAGTCTGTAATGAATGGCAAACTTGTAAATAATTCATGCGCAACTACGAAAATGTTTCGTTGCGGTTACATTCTCTAGTGCCGATGGTCTGAATCGACTTTTTTTTTCTTGTCTAATTGTTTTATTGACAATTAAATATCAATCATTATCCGTTTATGCTCGTCTGCCCAGATAATAAAGTTTTGTCAGGTAAAACGATTATAAAAAGGACATTTCGGGAGTTATGAATTTCGATCCAAATATATAACATATATAGTAACACCGAGGTCTCAGAAGTTGCTTGCAGCACCACATCTGACCATGTATACCATTCGAATTTCGAGTCATACATACTTTTACTAGACGCATGTATTAACTATGTATCATCCATTTTTCTACAAGCAGTAATTTGTTGAACGAACGACTCGGTATTTATGGACTAATAACTAACGATATTTTAAAACCATTTCAAGATATTTTTCCCACTGCACATTAGTTCCATAAGATAATATACCGACCATACAGGCTAAATTAATACTTTACATGTGTTTACATATACAATTATTTATCTTACTATCCATAATATGTCTGTGACGTGTAATTTGTTACGAATAATTAGACATCCCAAATAAATTAAAGATTCATAATCCATAACTTTCATATACTTACAAAATAAACGACTTTTAGTATAGAAAAAAAAAATATACTTTCGCGGATACTTTTTTTTTTGTTTCCATGGAGATTTCAAGAGTAACGAATGATGTTCCACGATACTAACGTATGATTTCTTCAACGGTGTGCGTTGTCCGAAATTCGTGCATATACATTCGCTTGAAATTTTTTTTGTCTCCTCGTTTTTACCCTCACGAACGAATAAATCATGCAGATAGAAGGGACAAAGAGAAGTGCAAAAAAAAAAATAAAAAAATAAAAAAAAGAAGAGGATGTGTCGTGCAAAGGTTCTACGTGTGAAAATGGTAGACGGACAGCAGACAGAAAGCGTGTGGTCTGGACTTTGCTGGGCAAAAGGGAGGGGGGCAAACGCGGCAATAGTTCGTTGTGCTTCACACGTGTAGCCTCTGCTAATGAATTATAAAGTTGTAGCTCCTGGGAGAGATGCACTGCGGTGGATAGATAGGACTTGTTTATTGTTACGTCAGCAGCATTCGCATCGTGTATATTTATTATATACTCAAATACGCACAAACACACACATACACACAGGTATGTATATATATATATAATTGACAAACAGCAGGTAGCACGAGTACAACGCGCCTGAGGCGAGGTAAGATAGGACAGGTAAGGCATTATACGATATACGAAATGTTATAAAAACATGCCGGCGCTCGTATACAACAAAACGTGGGTGTTGGATTTTCGTGATGGGTTTCCCCGTTTAATACCGGTTGCCGGTGCTCGCGATGTCGTCGCATAATAAACGAATGGGTTTTCCATGTAATGTCTTCCCCTCCCCCATAAATGCCACAAAAGCCCGTTGGGCAAAGATCGCTAATTACTTTGCTACGATAGTTCATTGATTAATTGCATTGCGGTGCCTTTGTGGATCGACAAAACGTGTGGCGTTAAGGGGCGAACAAGCTTTGCGGCTTGTCAAAATAAACAGTGGGAATCACCTTACCGTATACCACACATCATATATATGTATTGTATAAGTATATATAAATATGTGTATGTATGTGTATGCTGTCTTTGGTCTCCTACGGTTGTTTCTAGCAACTTGTCTCTCCGACTCCTCTCGACATCCATCTCTTCTCGTCTATCCTTTCGGTTCGCCTCTCTATAACATCGCTGTTTATCCCTTAGAACTTCCCCCCTCCCCTCCACCCCTGCCCTTCTGTCTTGGCTTCAGTCCGTTTTCCTAACCATATCCTCATCGCCGCAGTACAAACACATTAGCGGTTTCTCACCACTGTAAAAGCTTGTGTGCGCACCAGAATCCAACGAGAGAGAGAGAGAGAGAGAGACAGACAGATGAAGCTCCTTCTATCCTCCGTTCTCCTTCGTCCTCCTGTACATGTTTCTCCATATAAATCGCTTGTGCATGTTATCCCTGAATCGCCTTGAGGGAATGCACCGTGCAAGTCTACGGGCATTTCATACAGCGCTCAGAACTTTCTCGTGCTACTTCCGTGGTCAGGACTTTGCCGTGTGTATGTATGTATGTCGGAGAGCTTACGAAATATATATATGTATGTTGATATACATATAGTCTTGTAGTTACAGCGGGATATGTATAGTTACTATGGTGAAATAAGCTCTGGTCGCAACTGCCTATCGACCTGTAAAATTAGTTTTGCGCCTAAGGCATGCTCTCAACGCCCCTTCACTTCTTCCTTCCTGCTAACCGAAGAGAGAGAGAGAGAGAGAGAGAGTTCACAGGGTTGACCCATAGTTATTGTATACTCTATGCTATACTACTGGGTACTTTAAAGGGAAACCCTAGGGTGGTATGCAAGAGACGTCGAGCGTTCGTGAAACAAACGCGGTAGTTATGTATATATATATATATATATATATGTGCACTCTGTCTCTCTGTCTCTCTGTCTCTCTCTCTCTCTCTCTCTCTCTCTCTCTTTCTCTCTCTCTCTCTCTCTCTCTCTCTCTCTCTCTCTGTCTCTCTCTCTGTCTCTCTCTCTGTTTGCTCACGAAACTGTACACCCTGAATATTTTATTTGCCCGGAAAACAAGCAGCGCGGGGACCAACTTGGACTGCATCCCGGAAACGAAACGAAAATAAAAAGACAGTATAGGACACACGCAGCATTGTAAAACCTCTTGAAAGGGGCGGTGGTCACAGGCGAACTCTGCAAGTGGATCAATATCTAGTATATGGAAGGGCCGAGGAAATTATGATCGGATGGATCAAGGAATCATCGATCGAGGACAGAAATGTCGAGGAATCGATAGCTCCTTGGGACGTATTGGAGACTTGAAAAAAAAAATGTTAATTTTCTTTCGCATAAAGGAAGCTTTTTGTTTTCGTGAAAAAAAAATTGTCAAGATTTTTTTGCCAATATGTTCAAACTGTCTCAAAAAGTCGAAAAACACACATTCAGAAAAAGTGTCCATGGATTTGTGTGTTGTGTGTGTATGTGTGTGTGTGTGTGTGTGTGTGTGCACGCGCACGTACGTGTGCGTGCGTGGGTGCGTGCGTGCGTGCGTGCGTGCTCTGAATGAATGTGAACTCTAAAATCGATCGCCTGCGGGATCCAATTGATACAAAGGCAAAATATTAATTATTTCAATAGATCCGAAATTTTCGTAGCGAAAAGCAGAAAGTCTGTATGTTTGACCGAGGTCGAAATGAGAATATTTTGTGCATGCGTCCGTGTGCGCGCGCGCGTTCGCGCTCGCGTGTACAAAAATTCCGTGTCCGCGCTCTATAACATTCGTAAATTTCAAGCTACCGAGTCGAAATTTTTTACACAAATAGCTTAGGAGAAAAGGATGATTTAGCATCAAATTTTGTTAGAACCGTTCAAGGGGTTCGGGCTTAGAAATTTTTTCGAAATTTTTTAAAAATATTGGCATGCGCTCTATCTTTCGTAAATTTAAAGCTATCGTGCCCAAACTTTTTACCCAAATAGCCTAAAGACACAAGGATAATCGGCATCAAATTTAGCTAGAATCGCTCAAGGAATTCGGATTTTTTTTTTATTTTGAAATTTTCTTAAATAAATGTTCGTAAGCACTCTAGCTTTCGTAAATTTGATACTATCGAGCCAAAACTTTTCACGCACACATGCTTGGGGACAAGTATGGTTGGTATCGAATTTTCCATAGAATCGTTGAAGGGGTTCAGATTTTGAAAATTTTCCGAAACGATCTAAAAACATTGGTGTCCCCTCTTTCTTTTGTAAATTTGAAGCTATCGAGCCGAAACTTTTTACGCAAATATTTTAAGACACAAGGACATCACATTTGGCTAAGATCTCTCAAAGGGGTACGGTCAAGAGGGGTCACGAGATACGTTGATTAGAAATCTAAAAATAGTGTGCAAATTAGAAACTTGCACAATGCTTCGTCACACATATGGATTGTTTTTTTTTTTTTTTTTAAGTCAAGCCAACTTCTGGTTGTAAATGTAAAGAAGAAAAATGAACAAAAATGGGCAAAACGTGTTGCTTTGTTATCATTTTTTTTGCGAATTTTTCTGCATATTGTTATGGATCGAAGTCGACAAAAAATATTTCTTCGCAAATTAAATTCACCATATGTATTTTCGGCTACGTTCGATCGATCCCCCTCCGATAGTTATATCCGTATAAAGTACAACGAAGCGAGAACAGACATTGTTCGAATAAAATTCGGGTGGATTTGCATAAATTACAGTAAAACAGACGATAATTATGCATTATGCATTGCCGCCACGTTACTCATATTGTTTGTCACAAAAAATAAATATATATATACAGTTTCGTCTGTTATACATATGTATATAAACGATGAAAAATTGTATTATCCTGTAAAATATGCGAGTGCACTCAGCTCCAATTTCATAAAACGCCATTATACCGTAACACAACGTCCCGTGTACGGGGTCCCCATGGTCGGCCCAACGAGGGCCGTGTTCCATTACTTTACAGATCAGTTGCGTCAAGCAATATGCTCATCCGTTTAAACATTATTGAAACGTCAGGCGTAATTTAATAAATTATATTTTCAAAAATCTATAACATTACGCGTTATTATTGCTGCGCGCGCGCGCGCGCGATTATACCGCAGAGGGGCTCAATGATATTTCGATTCTACACGCTGCGGTGTGCTCATAACGCATCCTGTAACATTGTTACAAGGCACGTGGTACATGGATTCATCGGGGAGAACGCGAGTGTCAGGTGTCGGACGGAATCTCATTTTGCATTCTGATGCATCAATAACGCCCGATCAAACGATCCGCAGCGCACACACACGATGCATATAATATCCTCGAAATGAATCTCATTATATTTCACGGCCGCCTGTTGCGACAACCAATGCATATATACATTCACATATATACGAGCATCTAATATTTTACGGAAAATATTTGTTGATCAACTCATTTCGATAATTCATAATTTTATTATTGTGAATTCGACGCGTTTTACTCGTGGAGCGAGCAATTAAAATGCAATTTTTATTCGACTCGACGTATGACGTCATCCATGAGAAGAGAATTGAGATAATAGCAATATTTTTTTATAATAATAAAAATAAAATAATAACAATTGCATCGATGATAATAATAAAAATAATAATGAAGGATAAAAAAAATGTAGGTTATATATGTATATGGTAGATGTGAAACATTATAAATAGTTTCGAGATCTTCGTCGGTCTGCTCGGTCAAGACCCACGAGAAATCATTAACCCATGTCTGTCTTTTGTAACGTCCGTCTAGGATTCACCACGGTTCGTAACATATGATGGGAAAAAAAAACAATTAACTCTTCGGTAGAAATGCGATACAGAGTGTGTGTGTGTGTGTATATATATGTAGGCATGGACTGATGGAGCTGTATGCTTTATTACTATCCAAGAATGGGACTTCAAGAACGGAGAGAACCGCCGCTCGATCTCTCACGTTCGTATTAAAATTAACTCGGGCGAGATGAGTCGTTTTGATTCGATATATAGAAGCCGTGGAATCTTGATGCACGTGTGGAATCCCCGAGATTTATCAACATCCGTCCAATTTTCGCGAGAGGAAATAAACCCTGTACGCCTTTATGTGTGTGTGTGTGTGTGTGTGTGTGTGTGTGTATAACGTTATCGGGGTAATGATGCGATGATTTGACTGCGTATAGCGATGTATGAATCATTATTCTCTATGGACAAAGAGGCAACGAAGATACGTAAGACATGATTCGGTGCATTGCCCTTTATTTTACACCGACTTTGATTGTATAACAGAGTGGCATGTTGATTTTTGTGACAATGCCATTTCTAAATCATGAAAGCGAATGATCTGAAATTTGATCAAGTAATTCCGGAGACCTCTATCAAGAGGATAACGGTCAGAAAATGATAAATGTCATTACAAAAATTTATATTTTCGGTTAAAATCCGAGAATTCTACACAAAAAAGCGTGTTATAATTATAATATAGCTTGATTTGGAAAAATATGGCTTTGAGGCTCTAGACAGCTAAAAGCCCTATCCAAGGAGCATTTTTTCATTCCATGTACGCGGAAAATTATAGAAATGACGTTGTCCAAAAAAATTATCATGTTATCGTGGATAGGTTGCTATGCAGATAGTTCAGACCTGAGCGCGTGACTTTTAGCGTCCAGTTTTCCGATGATTTTCATGAGTTTTCGAGGTGCTAACTGTTGAAGATGTATCGGACGTACCTTCCCAACCAAAAGTGACTTTCGTCGACAATATTGCATACTTTATGATAAGATAAAAATCGGAAAAAATTCAACCACAACAAAGACGATAAGAAGATTAATTTTGAATAATAATAATGCCAAAAAGTTATCAATAAATTGCTTAAACAAAACATTGTTTAACAAATTTTTAGGGAAGGTTTTTTTTTACACGTGAAATGAATTCGTTGATTTTTCTGACTGCACATGAATTTTTTTTTAATTTTCTTATCATTTTGAAATTTCGGTTTTCGAAAATTTTTTAATTTTGAAAAATGAAGGAAAAATCGTGAATTTTGGATATGTTTTCGTAAAAATGTTGTATATTACAATTACGAAGTTACAAAGGCATTGGACGAATAGTTTCGTAAATACAACCTTTATAAATTTCCGAAAACCGAAATTTCAAAATGATAAGAAAATTAAAAAAAAAATTCATTTGTAGTCAGAAAAATCAACAAATTCATTTCACATGATAAAATAAAATATTCCCTAAAATTTTATTAAACAATGTTTTGCTTAAAAAATTTATTGATAACTTTTGGGCATTATTATCATTCAAGAATAAACTTCGTACCGTCTTTATTGTGGTTGAATTTTTTCCGATATTTATCGTATCATGAAGTATGCAATATTGTCGACGAAAGTCACTTTTGGTTGGGAAGGTACGTCCGAAGTCAGGAGCTCAAAACAAAAAAAAAACCATTGAGCAAATCACTTTCGAAACGGTTGATTCGCGAGTTTGATGTATACTCGCACCGAATGTTGTACGAGTTTCGATATTTCACACTTCACACTATACCGCGGCACCATCGGAATTCCTCATCGTCTTTCACGTGCTCTTGGGTCAGTACGAGCGCATTAGATAGTTGCATTGTGTAAGTATTGAATTATGGTTATTTCAATCTGGAAAAAAAAAGTATCAATACGATAAAGTACAATTTTATATGTACAACAATTTTGAATGTGCCCCTTTTTTTCAATACATCGTGTCCCAAAATGCAGTGTCCCGACCACGCAAATCGGATGACGCTTTATATGCTATAATAATGCTAAACGAACCACACTGTTCATTATACATAATGACCCTCTACAACTTTGAAAAAAAAAAAAAAAAAAAAAACACCGTCTTTACCGAGATTGCCGAAACCGCACAAAACATAGGGCGTCCACTATACTGTCGATTACTTCGATTTTCATTATATTCTCGGATGGCAAAAAGAAACCCCCTTCTAATTCAAAAATGGCTCTGGCCGGGTTAAAAACGATCATTTTAGTGTGGGCAAAATATGGGGCATTTACGTATTAATAGTCGAGCGAACGTTTGGAGTGCTTTAAGGCTTAAACCACAATTCGTTTCGCTAATACTCTCGCGTTTGTGTATTAGCAAGAGTATATATATATCGTAGATTCTCCGCATACGTAATAGCGAGGTTCAGGCTTGTTTAGAGAATCTCCGCGATGCTTTCACCATTTGCGGTTCCAATTCTTCCACGCGAATAGCCGAGGTCCTCTCGAGGAGAGCCAACCTTGAGGAGGACGAGGCAAATAAGGTTTGTCTATGAGAGAAGTTCTGTAGCAGAAAGGACGCGAATGATACGTGCATGGGACATTCTGAGAGAAGTGGGACGATTTTTGGCACGCAAAATTTACGTGACCAAATTTAATTCGCGAACGATGGCTTCGCAAGATGCAGAATTTTAATTTTATTTTGATAATGGAGTTCTGGCTAACGAGATTTGAGACGCCATTTTGTCCTTCTTTGCATTTATGAACCATATAACTGCAACGTCAGGCAATCCTCGAATAAAGTATAACATTAAAGATTAACAATGGCGAGTTGCGAGTAATGTAGCACCGAGTTATATCTGCAAATAAGTTTAGTGAGTATATAGTGCCAATTTTCAGAAAGTTACTATTACAGCTTTTTGCAAAGAATAATCGTCACCGTTGGTCTTACATTTATTTTCCAGGGCTCATTTCATTCAATAGTAAAGATCGCTATAGTTTTATCATCAACATTGATTATGTGGGTAAAGCTAATCGTTTATAATTGAAATTTATCGTTTTCAACGAAACTGCTTGAGCTGGTACAGTCCAATTATTCCATCACCTAAGTCTCTAGAATTGAATTACAAAAATTAATCCGAAAATTAGTATATAATTTCATTCGATAAGTGAAACTTTTGTTGCACGAATTATTCTCATAAGATACGGAATGAAAATTATGGATCTGCAGCGAAGAATAGGGATTGCATATGGCTCCGTGGCGATCTCGAAGGGGTCAATGCCACACAGTAATTTTTAAAAAGAAAAAAAAAAAACAAAATTGTTTTGTTTTTCCATTATCTTAAATCTTGTGTGTTTTAAGAACATTTTGAGCCATGTTTGAAACAAGAATTCCGAAAAATCGTTGAATTATAAAGGATTGAAGACGCGGGCAATAGCTCAGGTCCATCACTTATTAGATGGCTGGCACATGGGCTCGCTGAGGAGTATGAGTCATTTTTTCGGGGATACCGTGATTTCCTGTTTGTTAACAGCAGCTCCGTCGAAAGGAGCGGCTTTATCAACCCATATTTGCCACCAGGTTCCCCGTGCAAATGCGATGCAGGTGGATATAAGGGCACGCGGAATGTGGAAGGAAAGAGTGAAGTGTAGCAAAGGTCAGAGTCGTGAAAACGCGAAGAGGCGTACCTTAAAAGGTATATCTCGAATAAATGGCAGTGAAAGTGTACACCTAATCAAACAAAGTTATGAATCAATGTACAATGAATCGTAATTACACGCTTATATAGCGCCAACTTTCAATAAAAGTATAAGAGTGTGCCAAGCGTTCTCAAACTTTCCTTTTAATTACATGGCGTCGAGACACCGTTGCGCCTCTCTTGATCACTAGCCACGAAGAGGAACTTTGGTACAGGTATCAACACGGATTACTGTCGTACCATCGATCCAATGGTCTGTACATTTTATAAATAAATCTAGCAACCATTCGACTGGCATGCACGAGGTACCCTAATTATATCCCAATTCCCGAACAATAGTGCGGATACAATAGCTTGAAACTTTCCCTTCAATCATACTATACTGGGACAGTAGCTTGAGAATTTCTATTTTGTAGCCAGATAATCTCTTGAAAAATGTCTCCGGATAAACATATATTGTCGAAATTCATGCGAAATGCCCCATATGCGGGACTGGACACTCAGCGAGTGTTGGATGGTATTTCTGCGGAGAGTGTAGCCCGGTACGAGGGATATAATGTAGAATTGAGTGAGACACGAAATATGTCAGTATGTGCACAAGGAAGAAAGGGCAAGAGTAAAGGAAAGAAAGAAAGAGAGAGAGAGAGCGAGATAGAGAGAGAGAGAGGTACGCGGTGCGGTAAACGAAGAAGGTTAAGACGGTGGTCCATTAAATGATCCCTATAATTACAGTTGGAGTCTGGGATTCCCATTATCCAACGTATCTACCCTCTGGATTACGAGTTGTGGGATTAGCGTTCACTGCCGTCGTGCAAAAATCAACCTTCCTCGTCACAATATCGCGTCGCTCACGACCGCAACGAACCGCACCGGCACAGCCGCATCCAAACGGTAGGAAACGTTGTTATTCATGGTATCTTCTCTGTTCTCTGGCCGGCTTCATTTTGTGACTCGACTCGAAGCTTCTTTGGATTTCGACTCGTATATACTTTTTGTGCTCGCGGGCTGCTGGACTTTATTCGTGAACACTGCCAACAGACCTATATTGTCCAGTCACTCTAGCCAAAAAAGTCGGTTCATAATGCAATCATCTACAGAATTGATTTTGCTTTTGGAAAAGGTTCAGAGGTGTCCCCAGAATGTAAATTTAAGTTCGTGGGACACGGGGGGGGGGGGGGGGGGGGGATCGAACTTCAGCCGCCATCTTGGAAAACACGTTTTATCAAATATCTCGTGAACCGTGCATCGTATGACAAAAATAGCGGAGACCTATTTTTAAAATAATGAAATTTTCTACATTCTCTGTACATAGTGAATTGACCTCAACACCCAAAAATTGACATTAAAACCCTCAAATTCACGTTAAAACGTAAAACCGAAATCAAAAGCCTCAAAATGATATAAAATTGATTTCAAAAAACTGAAATTCATATGAAAACCACAAGGCTACCATGAACTGACATCGAAAGCCCTAAATATTTACATCAAAAACTTCAAATCTACCTTAAAAACCTCAAATTAATCTCATTGATATAAAAACCCTTCGGGATAACCGATCATTAGGAAATTTCGATCGTTCTCTGGGCTTCTTCTCGGAATTGCCTCGGCCCATTTCATACGGTCGCTTACTTAAATCCTCCTCATTGGATGTCATCGACGTATATATCGAGGAACGAAAAATGAATTATAACGTATATTTCATAAACAATGTAGTATCTATATCGATTTCATACGAAAATTCGTAAAATATGCGACCCGAAGAAATTCCAAACTCTATCAGCGATATATATATATATATATATATATATATATATATATATATATATACAGTTCAATTGAACGTTTCGAACAGAGGGTGCGACATAGACAAGATATAAGGGGTGCGAGTGTTGCGCCAGAAGCGAACAGCCCCAGGGCCACTGGGGAAATAGAGAGGTACTGATAAATCGATTTTCCTTAAGCTCGTTATTGCCGAAACAAATAAAATCATCTCCCTTAACGAGGAACTGACAGAAGGCAACGTATACACAGGCCGGCGTAATATACACACAATATGAGAAACGAGATCAGTGTTTCGAGATCGAATCATCGCGGGCAATATCGGCAGACCTCAGACACCACTTACGGCCTCGACGCTCGTCTCGCTGCATGTGCACATTATATCCATGCGACGTAGCAAAGTTCCAAAGTGAAAATAGTAAAGGCTACATATATTGCACGAAAGGAATACGAGAACACCTGGATATTCTTCATTTCAAACAACTTCTTTACTCTTCTTTGTATTTATAACCTGAAGTTGGCTTGATGAAAAAAAAAAAAAGAAAAAACAATCCGCATGAGCGAAGAAGCAATGCAAGTTTCTAATTTGCACGCTTTTTTGTAATTTTTAATTAGAACATCTCGTGACCCCTTGAAACTTTTTTTTTGTTTATGAAAACAAAGCGCTCTTTATATGAGGAAGAAAAAACGATAAAATCGATGGACCTTGAAATTGATTTTGGCGCGATTGCGGTGGGGGGGGGGGGGGGGGATTTTCGTCGAAAAGTTGCGCGGCACGGTTGAAAAGAAAGAATCTCGTATGCCTAATGCACACTTCTCGTCAGGCGCATATATATTTGTTCGCTCTTGTGTGCTCGCGGTTGCGCTCGGGATTTTTTTCTTTCGTTTTTTTTTCCGTTTAATATATTATTCATAGCCGGAGATTTGTACCAGCCCCCGTCGTCGCTCTCAGATTTGCCCGCGCTCGTTAAACCAAATATCTGGCGTCACACTAAATTAAAAAGTCATTTAAAATTCGCCTTGAAATAACCGAGTCTAACGTCCAGCATGCGTGCCGCATATGTACCCACGCACGATGATGAAAGTTTTTTTTTTTTTTTTTAATAAATAAAGGTGCGCGCGCACGCGCGCGTTCACCGAAAGTGTAATGACAAGATTATGGGTTGAATGTCGAAACGGGCGAATAATAAAATCGAAAGGAAACGAAATACGACCTCGGACAACGTTATTATGGGTAACGCGTTGATGTAATTTTGGGGTTTCGCGAGCGCGTTCTTCGATAACCACACGTGTATGTATTCACGGTTTCACGAGAAATCCCGTGCCATAATTCTGTGTATATATTCTTGTACAAGGTGGTCATTTCGGGGTTCTCGCCAAACGGCGTGCATAGAAACACGAAAATCCCAAACTCAAGTGGACGGTTATTTTCGTCTTTTTTTTCTATCTTTAATTATTTAATTTTTTTCTTTTGATACTCCACATAATATATTCTTCGAAGACGCGCGGTACGGCGATATTCGAATGTGTTTTTATTTTTCTTCATTAATCGTGAATTCCGCCATCGATCTCCGATGATTCGGTAATCAGTGAGTAAACCGCAAATTGTCAGTAATATAAGCAAAATGGTAGTTATTTTAATTTGGGTTATTCCTAACCTTCTTCAGATTCTCGAGTCCCCCCCGCCCTCACCCTCTTCTTCATTCCTCATTTCCATATAATTCTTGGAGTCTCAGTTCAGTCATTCTAGCTATTTTTTCTGCAATCTTCTACAGAATTAATTTTGCTTTTGGAAAAGTTTCAGGGGCGTCCCCTGAGTGTAAATTCGAGTTGGCTGGACGCGGGGGGTCGAGCTCCAGCCATCTTGGCAAACACGTTTTATCAAATATCTCGTGAACCGTCCATTGTACGAGACGAATAATAGATGCATTTTTTGTAAATAATACAATTCTCTACAACTTTTATGAAAAACTTTTTTCTGCCTAATGAATAGTTTTCGATCTATAGCGTGGCAAACTTTTCCAAACGTGGTTATTCCTCAACAGTTGATGTAACAGTAAAAATGGTGATGTTTAGAAAAGTTCACCGCGCTATAAATAAAAAAACCATGCGCTGTACAGGAAAACGTTTTCAATAAAAGTTGTAGAGAATTTCATTATCTAAAAAAAGGTTTTCATAATTTTTCCCGTGCAATATGCCGGGTTCACAAGATATTTGATGAAACGTATTTTACAAGATGGTGGCTGAAGCTCACCTTCCCTCCCCGCCCCCCCCCCCCCTTCACGTCCCGCTAACTTGAATTTACCCTCAGAGGACACCCCTGAATCTTTTCCAAAAGCAAAATCAATTCTGTAGAAGATTGCATTATGAACGTGCTTTTTTTTTCCTAGAATGACTGGCAAACCCGCTGTCATTTCATCCAGCCTCCAATGCAGCATCACATTTGCAGGTGGGCACGGGGAAAGTGGGAAAAACATGGCTGATATGGCCAGGTTTTTCGCATTCATAAAATACAATTTTTATTCTACGTATTTTTTCTTTTTGGTGTGAAAATTGCAATATGCGCGTTTGCACGTGCAACTTTATCATTCTAATTGAAGATTGGTATTCATGAACTTAGATTTTTTCGATTTTAATACCAAAGTGCTTGAAAATTTCCAAGTAGAAAATCCCATTTTTTCATTCAACCAGGCTCACTTTTCGTTAAGACGAACAGGGTGTATTATTAAAAATCTTGCTATTGATTTTATCGAAAATCGTTTGAAGGTTTCCGACTATAATGCACTTTAGATCTTTGGAAATTTTCAATTTTCATGACAAACGATAATTTGAGTCTGTCTCTCGTAAATTTACGACTATCGGAGCAGGTTACTTTGCCTCACAAATAAAGCAGGAAAAACCCGTTTCAGTAAATAATTTTAAATTTATAAAATTTTGTATTTTGTATTTTTTTTTTTTTTGAGTAAAAACTACAAATTTAAACCGTAAAATTGAAAAGAATTCGAAAAAGCTTCCTCCATGAGCTTACTGTGATTCGAATAGACGATAGCTGCGTTAATTTTTCAAAAGAATTGTTTATTTCCATGTTAATCAACGCTTCGAAAAATCTCTCGTTTCGAGTAGCACACGTTGAGACAGGTTGAATTTTGACGTGCGGCGAGGTTCAAACATGAGAATAAGCGAAGGCATAATATACAGGACAGTATCCCGGCGAGAATGGGACGCGTTCGCGCGACCGTTGTACCCAAATTAAAAGACGGTCCCTGGGTCCGGAACGTGGCTGGTGCGGCTGATGTCGGTGCAAACGTATCGTTAGGGGAAGTTGGGGAATTTCGAATAGACGCACTCATACAACGGGGCAACGGAATAAGGCGAGTGTTTTTAGTCGAATTGCAATATCCTGGAAAGGATGTCTGTAATTTGGTAGATTTGAAAATAATGGCCCTTGGAAAAGATATGGCACTGCAATTTCTGGCTGGAGCCATCGTCGCCATTCGTGTTCTTGCAGGACGACAGAGAAAGAGAGAGCAAGAAAGAGAAAGAAAGTGAGAGAGAGAGGAGAGAGAGAGAGAGAGAGAGAGAGAGAGAGAGAGAGAGAGAGAGAGAGAGAGAGAGGTAGAGAGAAAGAAAGATGGATGAGAGTCCCGCGTATACAAAAAAAGTGGCCGAGCACCCGAAATTAAAGTTCGCTTTTGCTCGGTTCGATAATCTTCTCCGACAGTTTCTGCTCGGCATTCATTAAATAGAAGAAGAGAAAGAGAAGAAAAACGAGTGAAAAAGAAAATCAGGAGGAAAAAAAAATTCTTCGAACCACCCTCCGATCAGCCCAATATGATGAACGAACCCGAGTACAGCCTCTAATTATTAAACACTCTCCTCTTCTAGTCCTAACCGTAGGACAAAGAGAAGAGAATGAAAAAAAAAGAGAAGTATGAAACGATTGATATAACGACGAGTTTCTATTAATTCGCTATTTCTTCTTCTCTCCTTCGCTCTTGCCCCTCCCTCAATGGTCACCACCAGCTGTGTCTCCAGTGTCAATTTTCGAGAGTCAACAGGTGCCTCATTTCTATTGTCTTTAATCCTGGGTTACGTGACCACAGGTGGACGATTTTTACTGTTATATTCACCTTGCTTCCGGCAACGTCCGCGGACTAGTTCCAACGTTGAAAGAACAAAAAATGCATGAGGTCATTGAAGTCGTAGAAAATACGACTTAATGTTTTGCTGTTTCCTCCAAAATTTGTCAATTTTTTTTCTGCCCTCGTCAGTGACGACACAGGAACATTTGCATTTTCGTTAATTGAACGAATACATTGACGAATAAAGGATCAATAAAAATAGTATTAAAATGGGATTTGATATTCAAAATGATCATATTAAAAAGAAAAATCGTCGTCCGAGTCATTGAACGAGCAGTCATCAGGTAGATTCCCAACAAATGTCTTGAATACTCTTGAATACTCGATGTACTTGAATACTTATTTGAACCTTTTAAAATAGATGAATTGAACATGATGGACGATGTTATAGACGAGAAATATCAGACAAGATATGCGATGAAAAATCCCCAAGAGATGGAGGAAGAGAATATGATCAAGTTCGAATAAAAAAAAAAATGACTTATCGTGATACTTCTGTGCTCGTTACGTGTGAGCAGGAACAATGATCCGAAAAGAGGACAAGACGAAGGATCTTATAGTCGTTGAAGCGTCAGCTGTCTTGTGAGAAATGCTTCTCCCATCGCCATCTAGCGGATTTTTCATGAAACACCGAAAACTTAATCGGCAACTACGGATTTTATTCGTCACAATCCGTTAATACCAGGGACAATTGGGTCGATTCTTTACAATATGTCACACGCGCATTTTTTAATTTGTGCGAACCAGAAATGACTGAGAAAATATCCATAGTTGAAAAAATTTAGGCGAACAATATTTTATTAGGACAACGAAATTCGTCAATTTTCACGAAAGATTTTCAATCAACCCTGTCAACGGCGTTCCCGAGTCCAAATTTCAGTTCTTTGAATGCTCGGAAACCTATTTTTTTCTTTTTTTGTAATGCACGAGCGCAGAGCCTCCTTTGAACCTACAAGGTCTTATTTACAGAATTCAGCGCTGTCGGTAATCCTCCTTTCACTGCACGTCACGGCCACTATAGCTCTCCTAAATCTCTTTTGTATCCTCAATATCTGACGGATATGAACCTACTGGACCTGCTTTGGATCCAATCTACGGTTTCGATCCCAAGTTTGAGTCTGGGTAACCCAACCGTAGTCTGGCTCTTATATAAACATATAAAATAAATATATATATATTTGTACATGTATATATATATATATATACAATATACATACACGTATATATACGTGCACATGCATAAGTATGTATACGGAATGTATATTTTTACATTTTAATAGGAAATGGCGTTTACTCGTGGATACGTGATCCGAGACATTGCAAGTCGGCGGGAGTTCCATTAAGCCGTTCCGGAAATAAAAACTAATTGCATTGTGTACGGAGAAGAGATAGAGAGAGAGAGAGGAGAGCAATACGCCGGAGGCGGGATTTAACGAGGAAGTGCGCGGGGGTTTCAGAAAATCATGAATAAAGAAGTCGGGCGAGGCGATCCGGTGGGCTAAGGGTGGTTGGGTGGACCAAAAAGCAAGTCTGAAATTGCAAACAACAAAGACCCGGTGACAACTCTGTATACGTATATGATGTGTAGAATGTACGTATACAATATTATGTGCATCCATAACGCGTCTGTAATGGTCCGTAAAACAATATAGGAGAGTGTGTAAGAGAGAGAGAGAGAGAGAGAGAGAGGTTTGTAGAGGCCATGAAAACGCTGCAGAGATTGTTTCATGAGACTTCAAGCAATGATCGATTATCGTTCGAGGGTCAGAGAAACACACGAGAGAATCTAATTAAGGACAAAAGAGAGTGTCGTTTCAGGGAAAGCGAAAACAAAAAAACCAACAATCTCTTATTCCATTGAGAAAATAAGATCGAATATAAAATGAGAATGATCATGTGCAACGGAGAGGGGAATATTTTTGTATATTACCGATTTTCCTCGATTCTCGACACAAACTGCGGCCTCACGGTTCCCTAATATTGTCGAAAATTTTTGTACAATTTTTCATGGTTAATTTTTTTTTTTTTTTTTTATAAATGTATTCCATCGTACACCCTTTTTTGTTCTATTTTCATTCCTTTTCCTTGACCCACCCACCCTTCTTAGCTAATTCATAACTGTATCGCAGTTGCACGAGGGCACAGGGAAACTGCAGAAGAACTGATCGATATATGCAGTAGTGAATTAGGAAAGGACTATATTGAAAGGAGAATTGATTGAAAGGAAGTTTATGTGTGCGTGATGAATACCATGGATTCTTTGAAACGCAAGACCATGCGCACACTTCTAATATTATAGAGAAACCGTGTAGAAGCTTGGGGCTTTCATTTTTCATTTAGTTGTGCGGTGATCGACGGTGGTTGAGAACCCGGTACGGGCAAACTACGAACAAACGGCCGGAGATGAGAGAAAGAGAGAGAAGGAGAGATCAGCCTTAGTAGACCACCCTGGGCAGCGTGTATACGCGTAATGAAAACCGCTATGATCTTCATCACTCCCGTGCACACCCCGCGGAAACCGCTAGTGTATATTATATATATATAATGTAATACAATATATGTATATATATATATGGGTCGTTTCAGCATGATTCACCGAGTTCTGATGGTAACACCAAATTTCTGTTCTGCTGTCATTTTCACATGCGAGCTTTTGAACGGTGAAAATTCATGATCTTTGGAAAAAGAGGAGGTGCTTTTGACTCTTTGAAATCGAATTGGAAAAAATTCGGCTCTTCAAGATTCCACAGGATCATGATCGATTTTGATTCCTCCCGAAATTTCGTGTATTTTTCCAAATGGAAATTCATTTTTACGTATAGTGCGATACGAATGAAATGATTCTTAGATTGATTCGTGAATTCTTGAGTGAATGACCCACGTTTTTTTTTCAATATTTTATCCACGTATTCCTCGGGAATTTATCCTTCGTTGTTGCTT
Source organism: Rhorus exstirpatorius (assembly GCA_963564615.1). Taxonomy (NCBI): domain Eukaryota; kingdom Metazoa; phylum Arthropoda; class Insecta; order Hymenoptera; family Ichneumonidae; genus Rhorus; species Rhorus exstirpatorius. Next base: position 19,275,022 of record OY751318.1, read on the forward strand.
TATTTGGGCATTTCATGCCTCGCAATACTTTTGGTGTTTGATTAAAAAAAAAAAAAATCCATTCGAAAACAGCGTTATGAACATTTTGTTTTTGCATTTTACTTGATTTTTTCAGTAATTTGTTGTTGATATTGGAAAATCGAATTTAACTCGGGGCAAGAGGCGGTTTTGACTATTTGCAAACATTTGCCAAAATCAAGTTTTCAAAAATTCGACAGATGCATCGGGACGAAGTGCCCCATACACGGAAATAAACGTCGAGTGAAGTTGGTAGCAAGGGATTCCACGAGATATATATAGCGTGTCGAGTTCTCCGGGAGATGCAGTCGAATACCAACGCTCGATTATTTACACGAAACCGCAAATTTCTAACAGAGTCTCTCGCGTACCACACCCTCCTTAAATCTATCCTGGTGCGAATAAGTCATCTTGGAATTCCATCTCGTGTGTTTCCTGCACGAACGGATGCATTTTCAAAATAAGGAGAAATATAAAAATCAAAGAACGCTACGAGCCGTGATGTGAAAAGAAATTATGCTAAACCTTCGTTCATGTCTATTGTTTTTTGTAAGAACAGTTCCAGCTTTCTTCTGGTTTCTAATTTTTCAATAGGGTTTTTTTTTTTTTTTGTTAATATCGTCAAACTTTTTTTTGTCACGAATCTCAGTTCATTTTAGTACCGAAATTTCGGGATTTTTTTCTATCAATTATTTTGGGTCAATAGTTGGATCCCAGTGGCAAACGACTTTAAAATAGTTCTGTACGAAACAGAGGCCTGGGAAAAATAATTTTGAAAAAAATAACAAAAAAATTTTTTCGATTTCTGACTCGGGCAAATGCAACCATTACCTTTTCTCGTCCATTGTGGTACTTTTTGCTGTACATTAAAACTCATTCACTTTTGACGTGCAGATATGTCAACGGACACGAAGCATTCGATTTTGGATTATAATTTATTAATCTTATTTCGTGCTATGCGATGCAGACAAAGGTAGACTTTAAATTTTAAACGCACTTTTTTTCCCTCGTACGACATTGTGATGTATGCATATTTATATATATATATATATATATATATATTTGTACACATATTTACTCCTCGAACAAGGTAGATAAATCATACGCGTTTCCTGTGCCAGAAACAACATATGAGATCAGCCAACTGAACAACTGACCGTGTCCACTTGTCGTAACATTGTCCAGTCTTAACCGAAAGACAACGAAGAAAGGAGACCGCGGTTACATATAGACACTGCAAAACCAATAAGACAGCCATATATAAGAATCCATGTAAAGAGTACTCAAAAAAAAAAAAAAACAGTCACACATATAATTTATCTGCAAATTCTTCAATCATAAAACCGGTTTCAGAATAATACAAAAATAATAATACAAACGAAAGCTCGAATAACAAATTATTGGCAAAAAAAAAACTGTCAAGCATTACATACCCCATTCGTGTATTAAGTTTTTTGAGAACAGACTGCATTATGATACAAAGGACTGTGTTAGGTGCAATGTTCGTTGTAACATTTCGTTGTTAAAGCCAAAAAATTTTCTTCCGCCATATTGGATCCGCAATTTTTAATTTCGAAATCTGATTTTAGATTCGGATTCAGCGATTTTAAAAACAATGACATACCAAAGAACAGTAAAATCGATATAGTAAAAACATTTTTTTTTTAAATACGCACATATGCGTCATAACACAAAAGTGGCACGACTTTTTCCGCGCATATGTACGTTACTTATTACTGTCAAGGGTTAAAATTAATCTGCTATACACACGATTTTTAATATAATTCGCCATCTTTTCTTTTCTAGTGATTATATAGTGTATAGAAGATATTTATGAAAAAAATGTAAAAGCATTCGATACCGTAGTGGTTATGAGCGTTAGTTCATTAAGGTAGGCACGTAAGTGGGTATGTGATCCTTTAATCATTTTCGGGGTTAGCAAATAAATTTTCAACGACCGGACTCACCGTTGGATCAACAACAATCAATAAAAAAATTTCAAAAACAATAATGTTCATAAAATATAATTTTTTTTGTCATTTATTTCGGGTCCAATACGCAAATGAAGGCTATAGTAGAGAGGTCGCAGGTTCAAACCCCGGTGTCGAAATTATTTTTTTTTTTGTTAAAATTGTTCTATTGCGCAGGTAACAATAAACAATTGCCAATAACCTAAATTGCGGAAGATAAATAGATTTATTCGGGATTTTATATATAAGCTTAGATATAAACCACATTTCGAACGAATTTGGACTGGATACCATAATTGGAATCCCGATCGGGATCCAGTTTAGAACCGTGACGTTCCAGTGTTCGGATCCGATCCGATATCTGGTCAGATCCTTAACAGAGTGAAGGGATAATCGCGAGAATCCAGCTGGATCACAATTTCTGCACGGCGGGCGCTTTTAGGATATCTCATACTGTCAAACTTCACGGAAATACTTTCCGTTTCGATGACAAATAAAAATAGAGCTACCACTCGTAAAATTGTTTTATTCTCGATCTCAAAAGACGGACTACTATCAAAATCAAGTCTAAAGTGTGCCTCATGACTTTTGAGATACAAACGTCAAGCGATATGGCACCTCTCAGAATTTTTTTCCAAGCAATCCCTGTTCGTAGGATTTTTTTTTTTTTTAATTCCAAATTCTGGACAGGGTGGAAGTGAAAAAAAAATGTTATAAAATGAATCACTCCAGTATATGCATATGTTATGCAAGAAAGTATATGCGTTAGACGGAATCGAGTCAAGCCAAGGAGAACGGATTCAGTCGAACGAGCCCAGTACTGGGCCGAGATCTTTCGATCAATCTATCGGTACCAAACGCACGCAAGACCGAAGTACATGTTACGTGCGCCCCAGCAAACATTCATGCCCAGTCAATTGAAACGAATGAAATGTCGAATCTCTCATAGCTCAAGCACTCTTGTATTTTACGGAAGGGCCTGGACGGTATAAAAAAAATAAAATATCGACCTCAGGCTCGATACTTTCGTATATTTATTTTGGTTGTTCGTATCATTTGGAAATCGTGTATCACGGTCAAACCCACGATGGTATTTTTGTAAAACGAATGTGTCAGAATGAATATAAATCTGCAAAATGATTACTCTAAACTTGCCTGCGGGTTAGAATGATCCAGCCTATTATGGAGCAAAGTGATAATGACTGGAAAAATTTAAACACTCTCGATCATGAAACCGATTAAAATGGAGAATTTACTCTGGTGTTCACATTGTCCCGAATGTAGCGCGAGAACAGTTTAACTGAAAACTTTATGAAATCCATGAGTGAAAAAAATAAACTAACCATATCATGATAAGTGAACGTTACGATGAATGTAGAAAAAAGCTCCAATAATGTGAACACTGTTTGTAAATTAATGTTCGAAAATGCTCAAAGTGGCTACAACCGGTACGTCTACCCTAATGGTAATTCACTGAAGCTAGAAAAAAACGAAAAAAAAAAAAAAAAAAAACGTTCGATTATCGCTGGAATGTCTCGTGTAAACATCTTCCGCAAGATCGCGAACGTCTTCGCGGACAACCTTGAGACTTGGCGAGGGCACGAGAGTGTAAATGTATATTATAATAACCACATGCTTGCACATGTGGACAAGTGAAACGAATACGAGTTGAGCACGATTGCGAAGTCATGATGGAGCCAATGAGAGCGCGAGAAGAGCGCGGCGTCAAGATCATCCGCGCGGCCGCGGCTTGGGTGTTGCGAGGCTCTGGTGCTCTCACTTCGTCGAGATTTCCGTGCGCCCGCGGTCGAGCCAATAAGTCCATCCAGGTTCATTGCGCTCTAAGTATACGACGAGCTCGTGAACGCGAGACTTTTCTTCGTGCACTTGGCCGTGAAGACGTCGAGGACAACGCGAGGTTATGTTGGTGGGGAACCGCGGTACAGTTATCGGCCGCTCCATCGTCATTATGGAAGTCTCTTGAGTCTATTGGCAAGGATGGAAAGTACTGCGGGCCTCGTTGAAAACGCTTTTTTCTTCATTAGGTCCGACGATGATCCGTCTTTCTATCGTTTGTTTTGATCCGAGGACATTTTGGGGCCACGTTATATATATAGTGATTGGTGGACCATGGGTGTGCGGGGCAAAAACGTGTGCGGCAGATCGTGTATACATACCACTGCGGCGAAATTTTTTCTCACTCACGATATCTCTAAAACTAAACGGTAAACCGTTCTCAAATTTTTTTTGGCATCCTCGTGTTATGCTTATCTATGATATTCTCGTTGCTTGTTCAACTCTTAAATAAGGTTTAGGCGAGAGAATGAAAAATGTGTCATTCACGGACGCTTGGTATATATGTAAGTACATGCTAAAATCGTACCAACTTGAATGTAAAATTATCTCGACTTAAAAGTGGTCAATATTGCTTGAATTGCGCATGCATTTCGACAATATCTTCAATATAGTGCAAGCTAAGTTTTAGCAAATTCTTGAATAAATTATTCCACGGAGGTATACTATAGCTTAAAAGACTGTAATATGCACGATAAATGGTACTGCAAGCCTTCAATCTAAATTCAGCCCTTAAACGTCAATGAATTTAGGTCCAACGAGGTTAAAAACATTCTTTCCTCAGTTCGTGTAACTCCCTGGCGAGATAATTATAGAATGCAGAGAGATAGGAAGATATAACTATAGCATAGCGACCTCTATCCTTTTACGCGAAGGCACAGTCTCGTGATAACGATAAAAATAATTATAATCTTCATAATCGTCGTCACGATTTCAGGTGGATCCACGCGGAATTCCGCTGGCTCTCTCGTCGTTAATAGAGATCTTCGCGACGTGACGATTTCGTAATCGAGCGACTGTCGCGGTGAAGGGAATTATTATACTCTCGGGGACTCCAGAGCCCGAGTCTGTCGATTGAACTCGTCTTTCGGGTTAGAGTGGGAAGGATAAAAAAAAAAAGACGATTTCTCGAGACCGGTTTGCTTGTGCGACGATCCTCGAGACGAGATCTCTCTCTCTCTCTCTCTCTCTCTCTCTCTCTCTTGGCAATCTTGGACTTGACACTGAAGATTATTCCATAATATATGGATACACTTGTGAGTGTATATGAAATTCGAGAAGCAATGACCGGGAGAAATAGCACGATATTGCCTGCAGTTCGACATTATGAAAAAAAAAAGTGAGTCACTGACGAGTAATGCGTTCATATATATATATATATATATATATGTCTGTGAATATAATATGACGAGGAGATAAGAACGAAGACTGAATAATCGAAATTTTCATAGTGCAAATATTTTCAAGATTGAAATTCCGCTGAAATACTTCGTACTTTGTCATGCATATTACGAAATATATATACATATAGTTATCAACGGACTGAGCCACGTCACGATGCGCCGAGTAATAAAATAGAAAGATTTTAAAGCCCTAGCTCGAATGTTATTGCATTATAATAGAACCTGCGATATATATATAAGGGCCAACATCGACAAATAATAATAAATATGACGGATACGACGTCACGTGGAAAAGTGTTAATTAGCAAGCCGAAAATTCAGCGACCCTCGCGCGACACAATGTTGCTTTTTATTTTTCAAATCCTCATTCTTTCATTACAATTTTTCCGCACGATCGTGCGACGCAATATGATATGAGCCGCACTGAGACCTTCTCGTTGAATAGTTTTTTCAAGAATTCTTCGAAAATTTGCCCACGATATGAATTGAGATTTTATCTGGATGCCTGTAAAAATTCAGAGTGATCGACCGTCCCCAACTTGAGATAATTGCGATTTAACCCGTAAAAACCACACCTCTATTGAGCATACATAGATGGCACACTGGTGCGATTTGGGATTTTGCATTTTCAATGTACTATAACTCTCGTATAAATAATCTAAAACTATTCGATAACCAGTGTTTTTTGGGGTAATAGTTTCTCAGGAATCCGAAGGTCATAATTTCAAATGCGATAAATATTATTTATTCAGTGAAAATACGATAAAATCAGAACAAAAATGTTCGAAAATTCGCAAAAAAGAAATTTTAGGTGGTGCAAATTTGCACTAGTGTGGCGTTTACGGGTTAAATCACCACCCTTAGCATGTATAACCTGTTCGATAAGCACGACAATGTCGTGTTTTCTTTTGTTGCGTCCAGACCACGGTGAATCCTGTGATGAAAAACCGCACAACGGTGAAACGTGGCTACCATCAGGATACTCTTAAAAAATTTTTAAATTATTTTCCGGCCAGAGTTTTTAAAACAGAGACGAGTAAAGTTGGACGAAGAGTGACAGAAGAAAATTTTTTTTGATATTGGTGTAAATATGATTCACATTATGTCAAAACCGACAGCAGCGGATGCCCGGTCGATGGGGAGTTTTGGTGGGGTCCCGAGTGTCAAGTGCGATTGGTCTCGGTCAATACCGGGATGGATGATCGCTTTTAAGCTCTGTGAAATATGACAACCTGCATCGGCTAGGTTTTTCGCAGTTTCCCTGCGCCCTCGTGCAAATGCGATTGTAAATTGGGAAAGAATCGTTGCGTCCAGTACTCCGCGGGTGGGGTCTCATGGAATACGAAAATAAAAATAAGCAGGAATCAACTAAAACACCTAAAGATGACAATGCCCCTGCTGAAACCGCCAAAAATATCGATATCAATCTAGAACATTCGGCATACGCCAAAAAATGATTTTCAAAATATCATTAGCCTCGACAAGACGGAGAATAATTTGTCTAACAATGTAAAAATCGTCATATCAATGTTTTTTTTTTTTATCGTACATAATCACTGAAACTATAATTAGTGAAACGATTTTTTTTAGATTGTGAAAACCTTTCTCTACAATGATGAAAAAATGTTCAAAAATTTCTCGATAAGCAAAACAAAAAAAAAGGTTTTCCACAGATTTTGTTAGAGTGCTAATTATTTTTTTTTTCCCCGAATTCAATTATAATTTCATCTAAATCCCCGGAGTCTCGAAAATACGTCGTAAAATTGTCTCGAATTGTTTCGCCATGTGCAGATACACAATTTTTATTTTTTTTATTTTTTTCACTCCTCCGTTACGAATGGTGCATGCGCGTTAAAAGAATGCGAACACGTTTGGTTTATTTTGGCCGCGGCGATTCGAGATCTCTGTGAAAATTAATGATAGTACGGAATTTGCCTTTGAAAAGTGATCGTCCGATAACATTCGCCGTAGTTAACGCTCGTCCGTACATGTCTTTTGCTTCCGGACTATAGGTGCCCGTGTTCGAACGTGGGGTTTCGGTATATTGGAAATGTGGTAAAGTGAAAAATGCCGCAAACGCAATCCTCTCTGCGTCACAGTTATCTCTGTTGGGGGCTGTTTCATTCCGTTTTTTTTTGTTTCTCTTCCCCCTTCCCCATCGCTCCTCTTTCGTCTCCGGGTTCACGAGCACTGTAAAAAAAAAAAAAAGAAACCAGTGAAAAATGCTCGAAACGTAATTGAATGTGGAGTCTCCTGTGCCACAAAACGGGCACTGCATATACAGCCATCGTTTTGGTGTGTGCCTTCGGCGAGAGATCATAGCTCCAACCAGCCGGACGAATGGCTGGTATTTCCGAAATTAAACGAGAGAAATGTACATACCCATACGTATATGTATATATATTATATATATATATATATATATATATATGGGGCATTTAATACTTACTCGATTTACCTATGACACATGTCATTTTTATTCCCCCTCCACCCTCCCGACATATTTTGGATATGCCACTTGGTGTCTAATTTAAAAAAAAAAAACTCTACACCGGTGTTCGCATTTTTTGCAAAATGTAATTGCATCGTAAGAAAGTATTGAATAAACACTTTTGATTATAACAGCTTTGATGATCCGCTTTGTCATATAAAATTTTCATTTACAGTATTTTATTTACGTCACACAATCTCGAGAATACTGTTGAAAAGTGAAATTAAAAACCAAAAAAAAATTAATATTATGACGTTGGAAGAACCAGATCGAGTCAAAGTGGAATGCCACATGCGGGATTTCTCTTCCTGTATAACCGCACTCGGGTGGTCGACAAAGTCACGTATATTCGTATCACGTTGAAAAAAAAGAAACATATTTTTCAATTCGAATTGAAAACCAGAAGACAATGGAAATGATCATTATTATTATCAATAACGTTCACCATAATCTCGTTTTGCAAAATTTTTTATTCGCCTCGCGTTCTAAAAGTAACTTCCGCGTTGGCACCCACGCAAAAACGCAGAACCATTCTACGAACGAGAATGATAAAAAATTTCTCAATGCCAATTCGTGAATTGTCGTTAAAAACAAAAAAGTTGCATATTTCCGAGTATAATGTGAACGCGTTGTTCAATATACAATTGTACGCAAAAATCGAATCGTTCTAACGATCAGCGAGCGAGCCTAAAATTCTGCGGATATCGCTGATGATTCATCAGCCATATCCGCCGAATTTTAGGGAGACATATATATCCGCAGAAGATGTACCATCGGTGATGGTTCATCTCTCTGATCGAAAAATTGTGCCATCGCGAACCGTATCGCAGATACGCGAATCCATGAGAATGAGGATTAATATTTCATAAAATCGATATTGAATATTTACCGTCGTTTAAAAGGAACACGAAAGATTGCCACATGTAATTTAAACGTTCGACAATTATTCACCACGAACGAATGTGCCAAGTGATTAGATATTCATATACGGTACGTCGACGATGCAAGTTATATATATATATGAAAACGAGAAAAACCAATTGGAGCAACAGAGTCATGACCTAAAAGCGATGTGACTTTACATGGAACATGAATTATGCGATCAATAGTACTGCGATTATAACCGAATCGAAATCTTATGCACAACCTTAAATCTGCAGATACCAAAGAAAAGCCTTATTTAATGCTTTTTGGTTCGCATGCCACATTCGGAATCTTCATAAACCTATATTTTTCATATCGACACGTCTTGCGATCCTTGACATCCCAGTATAATTTATTCTGGCACTCCGTGTGCTACTCCTGTCACACGAGAATCTACTAGGGTCTTGAGACCCTTGAGAAGTACATCCAGTACAGTATAGGTGTAATAATTCAATTTATTGAAATTCCGACGGTCAATATTTTCATGGATTTTCGCATCTCCATCTCTCCTCTCCCATTTTACGATATACCTGCATATTGTTTATTGACAATGCTACATTGTACAATGTATTGGTGGAGGATCTGTCGAGGTCTTGAGGATATATCGAGGATCTATAGAGGTTTTCAAAGTCGTCCTACCTTCGATCTGAACGCAAAAGAAATGGAAATATTTGCCAAGTTTAAAATACGATCTCAATTCAATGCAAAATAATTCTTTATGGGTCCTTATTACGTTTTACTGAAAGAAAAAGAGAGAATGACTTGTCACTTACTTACGAAACTATATTTCAACACAAAGAAAATTACCAAATGTTCGTGAAACGTTAAGCTTTCAAATACAAAACTTCCGCAATATATTCTTGTGATTGAGAAAAAAACTTTCTGAAAGTCACTTTTTTCGGCCTCTTCACTGGATATAATCCCTTGAATAAATAGGGTAGAATGCATCATGCGTATTATCCGAATATAATGCATCATGGCGCGCGTGCAGTCACGAATCTGCGCGTGTATTATCCGTATGATAATCTTACGGGGCTACTTTTAGCCAACTTTTTCCCTTTTGGCCTGGTGTCTTGATACAAGGGTGAGATATACAAAGAGTCACGATAATTCATCGCGAAACGACCGCCCGCGGACGTTTATCTTTCGCGTGTGATAGGGTAAAGGGCTCTTTCCCTCTCATGCTTATCGACTCTCTACTCTCTTTACCAAAGAACCACTCGACTGTATCTCAAATGCTGTCGCACGTACTTAGAGAGAGAAAGACTCTCAACGATCGTCTTGAGCTGGAGGCTCGTCGTCTTCCGTTTGTCTCTCTGCGATCATTGCCGTAGCGTCTTCTCTCATCGTCATTTTCATACTCGGCAATTCCGTGGGACCATTCGAGTCCCAAAACTTATATCAACTATATGCGACCATTCGCAATGCCGCAGCAGCCAAAACATTACGCGCGTTGAATAACGCGGATATTACACCCTGTTATTCGCTAGCGCTTAATATGCGAATGTCACAAGAGATATATCAACATTTTTTTTTCATTTATTACTTGGTGTCGAGACGCTTGCGTCTCAATATAGATTAGGCGCCAGCGATAATCCTCCCGAGGAGTTATTCGAGCATTGTTTTTTTTTTTTAAATTATTCATCAATACATCACGGGCATAATTCCTTGGTAAGCATATTATTAAGGTTGAACTTCGATAAACACAATGCTAATAAGATAATTTATTGATTTTTTAAAATACACTACAGATATAGTAGAGAGATTTCACTAAAACTTAACGTATTAGGTCCCCGGCTACTTATATGTTATATGAGACGTCTATACAGAGTAGGAAGTTTCAACATTGATGGTTATGGGATAAGGACTTTGACCTAGCTTTCGTCAAGCGATAACGAAGCTTTCCAATCAGATGATCATTATATGCTGATTTAAACCGAAAAATATTTAGGAAACTTCATGGACTTCATTGATCGCAAATAGAAAGGCAAGAGAAACGGCCACACTCAATGTTTATGCACTCATTAGACATTTTTTTTTTTTTATTCAGCTGAACGTTTCAATACCAAATCGCATCCCTAGATCCGGTCTCTTACACAAGAAGTGTCATATTGAATTGCGGACAAAACTCCCGAATGCAAGATGAAATTTGTTTCCGCAATTAACAATTCACATCGACAAAATAGGCTGTATGCGTTGCCCCGAAGGGTAACTATCTATTCGTTGAATTTAATGGATACAGTGTGTCATCATCCGACTAGCCGTCTGTTAGTTATTCGGATCCTGGAACAAACAAGTTTAGACACGCAGATTAGTCTCCAGAGTATCCACGGTCGAACTGAGAGTGCTTTATTCTAATTGAAACGAATGTGGGTTAAGTATAATTCGAAGTGTGAGCTTCCATAAGGATCCAGCAGGTTTTAGCGTTAGTAACAATACGCTAAAGCTAAAGCGACACCTATCCACTGGACATAGGATTGCATGGTGGGGTCGTGTTGCACGTGCACGTCTCGTTATTACTTTCATCATTAATTAGTCATTATTGGTAGTAGCAGCAGTAACTCGATAGTCATTAAAAATTGCAAACACGGTTAGCTTGTAATTGGTGACAAACCTCAAAGAACAACATCGTTCTCTGTATGATGAATCTTGGTTCGAATCCCTATGGTGTCTCATAAAATCGGATATCGCAGAGTTTACCGCAATTTCAGTGAATCCAACGATATGGTATTTTATTCCTGCTAGTATCCCTGGTACGTACACAAATACATTTATCTTAAAATTCTTCAGGGGTCTGTGAAGCCGGGAGCGTGATCCCCTTGGCGAAGGGTCAGACAGAGAAATATTTCAAGCTTGTCCCCGCATGGCTATCATCGTATTAATAAAACGCGTGCTTTCCGAAAGAATTTGGACGTTTCACTCTCACCAACAAATGACCACTGTATTGTGTGGTCTGTGGACGAATTTTCGTAATTGACGCAGAGGAGGATAGAGGCTCTCTCTCTTTTTCTTTCTCTCAGTCCTGTGACATGAGGAAATATAGGGGTAAAGTTGGCTTGCGGGACTCTAGCGTTTAGTGAGTCGGTGTCACAAGGTGGTGTGCCGTTTTTAAAAGTAGCCACAACAGCATGAAGTAGTTACGAGGGCGAAGATGGTCATTTAGTTGAGAGGATCAAACAGCACGTTCATATATCGATCGCTGGCACACAAAATAACGTAAGCCCAACGGAACTCGGTGTGTTGAACCGTGCGACTTACGCCATGATGATTTTAGTGATGGCTATACACTTGTATACCACATGGATGTACATACTGGGAGTTTAGCCAATGTAGACACGGAAATTGGGGAGTGCGGATGACGGGAGTGTTAAGCAAATGGAGAATGTGCGAGAGAGAGAAAGAGAGAGAGAGAGAGAGAGATAGAAAGAGAGAGAGAGAGTGGTAAAGCGGGCTATAACGAAAGATGAGAAAGTGGTAGCGCTAAACTATGCGTTGTCTTCGTCAACAAGAGAGGCCTCCAAGAGTCTGCAATGGCGCGACCACTAACAGAATCTTTATTAGTATCAAGGGGGACCCCTTGAAAAATGTTGCATCCTCTCTGTCTCACTAACCCTCGTGATGTCAGTTTTATTCCCTCCATGGTTTCTGAGAGCCCTGAATCGTCGGGCTTACAGTCGAGCTTGGGAAAAGTAAAATAAAAACCCCCAATGCAAAAATTGATTGGAAAAGTCCCAAGTGTTCGCAAAACGTTTAGAACATTAGACTTTCTGCCTTCACTGGGGTTGATCTTTGGCCACACCTGAAAATTTGTACTAAAGTGAACATGTTCCTCTTGCCACTAAATTGTTTTTGGGTAAAATCTGCCTTCGATTCTTATCAAGAATGACCAGCGGCCAGAGGCAATGAAAAATCATCCTGCTTCGTCTGTTTCAATTCTAATTATTATGGTTATAGCACAGAAACCCACCTACAGGCGTAATTGATTAGTCATTCACTGAAACTACACGACGATTGGTTTTATATTTTTAACTGGGCAGAAGTTGGCAATAACTAAAATTATCTCCTAGCCGAGGAGATACATGAACCAATGTTAACATGATAAGATTATTGGACGAATCTGAATAATCGAAGATTTAAATTTGTGTATCACTTACGTGGACCCTGTCTACATCTGCTTATGAATTGAAATGAATAGTGATCGTGTAGTTTAATCGTGGTATTTGATTAAAAGTTAATTGTTTTCGATCGGACTGCGGACGACGATTGCCCGCATTCAGGGGCATCGTCTCCGTTCTCACTTGTAGCCAACTAAGATATTTTAAAAACTCACGGTTGATAAACTGAACGTAAAAAATTGAAAAAATAGAAATAAATCGGGCATACCGTATAGATTTACGATTACATTACAACTTTACCTGTGGTTCCGCTGAGTTCGCTACGTGAGAGCAAGCAAGATAGACAAGGCAAAGTAACAGAATGGTGGTTTTCATTCCCCTGATCCAAGCGATTCTCGACTTATTACATCGAATGAGCGGACTCACATTCAGTGAGTCCTAATGAACTTTCTTTGAAAAAAAAAGCTGCACGAAAGGTTGTGGCAAAAGCCTGAGAATTGAACGATCACGGAGTGCTTTGACAACTATTAAATTCCCTTTGTATCAAATAGACCCTCTTTAGTCCAGATCCACTGTCCCTTTTAGACAATGATTGACCCAACTCTCACGCTGTATAGTCTTCGTAAACGAGGGATGGAAGATGACTCGGCAGAAGATCATCTGTATATACTTGGAACGGGCCCCGCCATGGATAATACGACAGTGTGCACTTGAGTGCACGCGCGGGCCATCTCGCGTCCGGCAAACGGGGGACTCCCCGCTGTTTCGTCCGCGCGCAACATTCAAATGACATCTGCGGCCCTACACCGGCAACCGCTCGACCGATAGATACGACGACCACCGACCGTCAGCTTGTGCTCTATAGGGGCGAAGTGTCGTATATATATATAGGACTTGTCCTAGAACCTGGGCCCGTACTGACTGCCCGTACGATTGCAAACTATCAAAATCAAGTAGTAAGACGCCTGCACTATTGCCATTTATACATATATCTTGTACGTGAGCTACTAAAATAAGCCCCGGATATAGCGACGCATAAATCCCTTGGCCCATCATGAGCCTCTTGCGCTGCAGGTTAATAATTGCCTGGCATTGTGCCTGGCGAGATATCGCAATAATCTGGGCGAGGGTACGGAACACATACTGGGGCCAACAGCGAGTGGACACGGGAACACAGGACCAAAGGCCTCAGTACGAATCGGAGAAGACTAGGAATGTATATATATATATATATATATATATATATACCGCTGTTAATGCCCTCTCTGTATCTTGTTCCCTTTATCTATATCTTATATTCTTTCGCTTTCTTCGTGTTCTTACGTCTCTCTAATCTCTTTCTTCTTTCTTTCCCATTTTTTTTTTGTATACGCCTCTCGGTTCTGGCCAGGCTCAGCCTTATTCGGATTATTTCTTATTGTCTGCGAGATCACCCCCGACCATGTTATGGCCTCATGATTTTTGGTCGTTTATTTTTCCAGTTGGAGATAGAGTCCACTTTTGCCCCAGCCCAACGTGTACTTTTGATGGGTGTCACTGTTTTTTTTTTTATGTTGAACGTAATCTCCGCTGTCATTGATCGATTGTAACGTGAGCCATGGCCATAATCATCAGTAATACAGGTTCCATCTTGTCACGCTTTTTCCTCATTCCTCCTCATTTTTCAGCTTCAACGATTTCGTACCGGAATGCGCCGAGGAGACATTGTCAGAGCAAACGGTCTCACACATATCCTCCCGGCCGCTGCAAAAACGCGATTTCTATTTTCTGCGAAAACGGCAAAGCGAATGGAGATCCAATTGTGCTTAGCCTGCGGAGAATAGATGCAAAAAGCGTTCTAAGTACTTCGCTTCTTCGAGAATACTGACCGTTTCGGAGAAAGTAATAGAAACCAAAAGTTGCAGCAATTCATAGCGCACTCATGTGTTAAGCTCCGGCACGTGACAGCGAGCCTTAACTCTGAAGGACATACACAGAGTACGATGGTATAGGTATAATGTATTTGGATGTGTTCATATCGCAACGCTGTGCTCAATTGCTGACGATGCTTTCCCATGTATGTAGACATATACAATCAAGAGTGTTTGCTGGTGACGTTGAAATCACTAAGAGCCCCATACCGCCGTACATTCTACCGCATGAAATTAAAATCAATTTGTGCGACGTGTACCCGGTAATACAGCGGGAATCTGTCATGTCGCATGTCAGATTAGACGAGTGCTCTATGCTGTGCATATATACATATATATGAATGTATTCATGTGTGTATATGTGTGTATGCACAGAGGTAGGTAGCAAGAGGCTTAGAACGACCTGTCCCGGCCTAAGACGCAAACCCGAGAGATTTAGACAACGCTCTCAAGCTCGATGAGCCAACGAGGAGACAGAGGCTAACAGACGCTCGGGCATTAAACCGTTGAAAGCCAGCAGGAGACGATGCATAGGATCGAGAAGTCGAGAGGTATGGCTCAAGCGGTTCCTCGTGGACTTTGCATCGAAATACCAGGAGACAACCGAGCACGACTCTTTTTTTTTTTTTTTATTATCCATCTCGCGAGAATGATGCGGTCTGTTTGATCTACAAATATAATCTTCATGAACCTGGTTTGAAATACATCGATTAAGAAAACAACGAATGAATCAGATTGCATAAATTGTATTTCAATTTTCGATCGAATGATTTTTGGTGAAAGAAAAATTTGGACTTTTTAATGACAATTAGGTATCAATGTCACCGGTTTCCTCGCTGTCATTCGTCGCATCATGAGATGGCCCGATTTTTATTCGCGTGTAGATGTTTTTTTTTTAATTCAAAATTTCCTGAAACCGGAACCCTGTAATCGATTCTTGCTAAATTCAATGCCAAATATGCCAGTATCCTATAGGCTCTGTGGCAAAGAATCTTCAAACCGAAGCTTGCACGTTGCTTTTTTAGAATTCAATAATTTACGATTTACGTGAATTGACAAAGCTTTGTCTGCGGGGAAATCAAGATTGAGAAACTTGCTCATTGAGTTTCTTCTTCAAAAAGTATCAATTCATGTTCTTTGACATTCGTGATTTAAATTGTTTTCGATTGGAATAAGTGGAAATTCCTCAGTATGGAAATCGAGCTATTTGAACAATGAACGAATTTATTTTGTTCTGTTGCAATGAATTTCTTCAAGATCAAATAAAATATTACTCACATATGCTCGGGTATAGACGTGGAAACAGCGAGTGAATTGTAAGACGACAAGCCATCATGGGAAATCGTTCCCAGAGTAATAGCGATGTTAAAGCCTGTGCGTGGGTGTACGTGTGTGTGTGTGTGTGTGTGTGTGTGTGTGTGTGTGTGTGTGTGGGTGTGTAAACGTCGAAAGAAGAAGCAATAATAACGTGGACTTTCTATAGTGTTTGTCGTCTCGCCGCGGCACGACGTCATGCAAGGATCTAATATCTCTCCGCGAGCTCAGGAACGTCATCCTCCCTCAAATATGTCGCTATAGTCACCGAACGAGATCGGGCCTTGGACATGCTACGAGAATTCCATCGGGAGCTCGACAAATCTAAGTAAGGTTGCCTGTACACGTCATCAATTCATAAGGCTTATGCGACTATCACGGAACATAATTATATCAATTTTCTTATTTATTTGTTTTTTGACCCCGATCCCCAAGCATTTCAGCTATTACCGGGTATACCGCAATGGGATCTCATTTGACCTTGAACCTTTTTGTCCCCGAGCCAGTCTCTCCTGTTGCGATCACTGCCGGTAATCCTTGCTGTATCGTATTCGTACGAGGGCACGGGGAACGTGCGAAAAACAGACGATCATCTTTCTTCTTGTTTCATCGGTGTTTGCATGAACGCTGAAAAATCAGGCACGATCACCAAAGTCTCAAGAAAAGTGACCTCATTGATATCTACCAGAGCCCGGTTAAGCGGTCACCTATCCGAGTAATGGGCCCAGCAGCAGCGGGAATTTCTTAACGCGAATGTTCCCCTGAGCCGCACACGAAATACAAATACTTTTATTGTTATATATCTTGAAGTACAATCTTACAATGGAAGATTCAGACTCGTATATGTCGTCGCGTGAAACCGACACTAAAAATATATATATACGAGTTCTCTCGGCTTTTCAAATATTATTTATCTTTTGCTTTTATATTATCTCCTTCCTCACCCTGGAAGATTACAAGTCCGACACTTTCTCATTTTGATTAGCAAATGAGAACGAACCGCAGAATGCCTCGCCGGGCTCGGAACGTTTCTTCTCCCGGGCGGTAATAGGCCGATTTATATTCAGACTGGTGGCTAATAGCCGCAGAAATTAGCAGGTGGGTGTAGACAGGCCTGATCTTCTCGTGATCGGATTCCCGTGCGCTCGAGCCCAGCATCACGAAAAACCCATTTGCCTCCGTGTATAGCATAAATATACGATATGCGTGCGTGTATATATTCATACTCGAATACGCATACACGTGCATGTATCCATGGATTGATCGGGTACGATCAAGAGAGCGTGTCCGGGTATGCAAAAGGATCGTCTGTACGCCCTTCTACTTTTGAAACGTCGATGTATGGCGGATGCCCTTTTGTTTCTCTCGTTTTGTGACTCGTTTAGGCTGTGACAATATAGTATATCATGCGGCAATGGATAAAGGACTAATTGCTTATAGCCTATTTGAAATTACGCTTTGTATTTTCTCAATTCCGATGCTTTTTCTCGTGAAATATCGCTGTCGTAGAGCTGTGATTTTAAAACTACTCTGCACCACGCGTCCGCATTCTCGCGCGGATTCTAAATATAAAATATTTCGTATAGTGAGAAGCATTTTTTTTTCTATAATATCTTCAATAAAGTGCAGATCCGTCTATGCGAGCCTTTGACGTGGACGAAAGTCAGTTTTATTTTTTTCATTTTTTATTTTTATCGTTATATCTTTATGCTCCTAATCTCGCTCACAAATCCCATGCATCCTGGTAGGCGATTATGTCGTCCTATTTATGTCCGAGA
This sequence comes from Rhorus exstirpatorius, assembly GCA_963564615.1. Lineage (NCBI taxonomy): Eukaryota > Metazoa > Arthropoda > Insecta > Hymenoptera > Ichneumonidae > Rhorus > Rhorus exstirpatorius. Next base: position 19,292,799 of record OY751318.1, read on the forward strand.
TCCGTGAGAGAACTTTCATCATTTTTTTTTTATCTTGAAATATCGAGGATCGCGAGGATGCGCCCGGAATAATCCGAGCGGACTCGACGTTATAACGTTCTAATTCCGATTATTAAATATGTATAGGCATACACACGGCTCAATCGTTTATTATACTTTTCTTCTTCCCTTTTCCTTCTCTCTTTTCAATCTCTCTTCATTCTCTCCCTTTTTCGATTTCCAAGGCCGATTACGTGGCCCGAGCACTCGCGCAAACTTCACACCTGAACTCTCGAGGAGACAGCCGGAAGGGACCGTTTCTTTATATCCTGCAGTGGCTTAGATCCTCTTCTTCACTGTTTTTTTCTTCCTTTTTTTTTTTTTTTAAATTCTCATTCTTATTTCTTTCGTCGCAGCGAGCATCAGCAACACACACATGCTCGCGCTCACAATCCTCCCATCTCTCGGTCTCTCTCTTGCGTCTGCTTGGCTTTAGTATTTCACTCTCTGGTCGTGGATAAAACGTGTGTGAAGTTTGGTGGGAAATGTCGGAAAGAAGATAAATGAGTCAGGTGGATGAACGCGCCCTCCTCTATCTCCGCAACGCGCCCCGGTTTTGCCTCTGCCACAACGGATTATTGTACGACAGCGTGCGACGCGAACTGACTTTTCACTCGTATATCATTGTCTTTTGTATTTCGTTGAAATATGAAGAAAAAAAAAAGCAGAAGAAAATTGAGAAGTCACATTGGCAGGATATCGTGATTTTTTTTTTTTTGGAACAGCTCAAGTGCTCGAAAATTGGATCAAATGCTTGGCGTTAGTGTGGGAAATTTGACCGCTTGTTTAATCTCGAGATTCGCTTGGAAATTCCAGCAAATTGCTCCAATACATATCTGATACCAATGCGCGTATGGGTGTTTATAAAACACAATAGCTGTCTGGTTCATCTGATATTCATTACGATCTGTGCTTTATTATGAAAATATCCAAATACCAACCAAAGCCTGGGGCTTCTATGGGGAGATAAAAATTTGTCTACGTAGAATGGAGCTTTCAACAAACGCCATCGGCCAATACGCTATCGGCGAAAATAATATCAAGTTTTGATGGCTGTTCGATAACGGATCAAATGTCCCTATTGTATATGATCGAGAACCTCAAAAATGTATCCGTATATATCTATATTAATGGTGTGCATAGTGCATACAGGGTAAAGCAGAATAAATGGTACATCGATGTTGGATGATTGCAGACGCTGCACTCAAGCCCAACTATACTCATCAGTTTTTTTGGAACTTTTAGAAGTGCAGATAACGACGAATACCGTGAATTAATTATCCAAATGAGTTTCAAATGACCACGATGGATATCTCTGATCACGACTAATGCGATCTCAGTGAAAAAAAAAAAAAAAAAAAAACAAAATGCACTAGCCCAACTCTCAGTCATTCCGAAAAGAATTTGTCCCATTTATTTCCTCAATTCCATCACTTATTCGACTGGTGCATAACGTTACAGCAACTCTCAAGTGTGTTACCGAAGAAAAACGATCGAATAGGTTAGCTGGAAGAACGAAGAACCGGCAGGATCAACCGCCCAGATAGTCAACCCAACTATTTACAGTGAAACCTCGTTTATACGTTTTTCAAGGGGTATAGAGATAACTACGTATAAGTGCGAAAAACGTAGAAGTGAAATACTTGAATACGTATTTAGGAACTGTCGGGACTAAGAAAATGTAACGTATAAACGAGAAAAACGTACAAGTGCGAAACGTATAAATGAGGTTTTACTTTAGCTTCGTTCGGCCAACGAATAAAATGATTGACCCAACTGATTTTTGATTGCCTCATGTGATCTCTGTCAACCTTTTTCCTCCATTCACGGTAAGGAAATTTAATCGAGAAAATCGGCGTTACAGTCGACGAGGTTTATGTAACTGAAAATATAAAATTATATAATGTACTTACTCTATCACCATTCATATGACCCATGACGTTTCGATCGGGTGACCATTATTCGCCAATGTACAATAGATCTTTCCATATGGGGATTGGAAAATCTATGAATATAGCCATCTCCCAATGGGTGAAAAGCATTATCGATGCATTATTATTCTCGAATCTATAATCACAATAATGCGTCGACAATGTGACACATTGTCGTTCCCTAACAACGGCAATTATCGTTATTAGAGTAGATGGAACAATTACCATCGCGTTAGTTGGTGGGCCATCGTTCAGATACCGCTTCCAGAATCGAGAGAGTGGGTCACCACAAGGTAACTAAGTACTCCAGTAGCAGAGAGAAAGAGAGAGAGAGAGAGAGAGAGAGTGAGTGAGATAAACTATGACTATGTATGTATTCTTCCAGAGGTGGGATCCTATGATGACCCATGTATGTTCGTGTCACTATACATAGTTGTATGGCGGTGTTCTTATATAGAATCGTCTGCAAAGTAAGGATTCCCCATTCCACTGAACATTGTTGAGTCCGAATGTTCTGAACTCTCGTGCAAGGGCTTGGCCAGACGATTGAGCTCCTACACGGTCCGGAGGTCGCCCTGAGTAAAGCGCTCTAAGAAAACGAGATGAGAAAGCAAGACGGGACAGAGAGAGTGAGGTGGAGGAGGACAAAAGAAAAAAAAAGGAGCATGAAAAGAAGAAGAAGAAGAAGAAGAAAAGGAAAGGGTGCTCCCGGGATGAGAGTCGAATCCCGACATGTCCAGGCAATGTCCCCCGCTGCGAGACACTCGTAATGACCGCGGCCAGATCTTATCAAGTCCGGCCAGGAAAGAAAGAGAGAGAGAGAGAGAGAGAGAGAGAGAGAGAGAGAGAGAGAAACCAGGCTTCTTCGCCATTGTACACTTATCTCGACTGCCTGCTCGCGCGAGTTCTTTGCCAGCTCACTGTCCTGCGAGACAGAAAGCAAGAGAGAGAGAGAGAGAGAGGGGGAGAGATTGGAACACGCAGCAAACAGTAGAAAAGGCAAGAGTGAAAGAGGGTTGGTTGGTTACCTCCCTTGATCCTGTCTCCCTTCACGAATTCTCCGTCCTGAGAAAACGACGACGACGACGACGATGACGACGACAACGACATTGGTTAGCAAAGAGGAGGAAAAGGACGAAACAGTGAGGACGGGGAGAACGAAGACGACGATCTGAGACCATGCTCCTCTCGCACTCCCATCTAATATCTCGTCATGCTGGCATATAATACCTACATGAGCTTTCTCCGGTATGTACGTTTACGGGGATGCTCGGAGTGAACACTTTTTCAGGATCTTCTTGCTCATTGAAATCTTCGTAGCAATTTACTGAAGACACGGGAACGCTGATGGTCCTATTGATGGCCCGAAAATTGTTTCCCAACGCAGCATCGATACCGTACATTTTCTCATCTCCATAAGGACCATCGAAAGTGCCATGTGAGTCTCTCAGCTCTTTTTGCTGCATCTCTTTACTTTTAATTGTCCGTAAACTTTCGATATTTTCGCGCATTGACTCCGGGGACTTATCGCGGATACTATACGGACTCACCGATGGCGTGTACCATATACGTGTGTGATGGTAGTTCGCGAAAGAAAAATAAGTGCACGATGCAATAAGAAGATACGAAGAGCGAAAAAAAAAAAAAAAAACAGAAAAAAAATGATAGATCGTTAACGCGTCCGGGGGACGAGAGATCGGGGGTCTTGCCGTTGCACGTTATAAGCGTCTCAAGGACAACTCGACGTCTCTTCTCTTGGCATCTCGCGTGTTATATAGCTTCGCGCATCAGCTTCCCGGAGGCTGTTTTGCAGCCTCCCTGCTTCTGATATGCTTCTGCATCTCCCATTGTGCATGCACGCTGTGCTCCTGACTCCCCATTTAACGTTCGTATATATATATATGTATATAATATACCGTCGGTGAACGCGCCCGAGTACTTCCCTATACTATACGAACTACACGTATACGTATATAACGAAATGTGTATATGCACGGATATTATACTTATACCGTATGTAACAGTGCTCCCGGATGCCTGCAGTGCACTACTCTGAATGCGACAGGCTCTATGAATATTAATGCAAGTCGCACGGATTTGGAAACTTGCGGGCGCAGTCCAACAGCGCGATAGTGAGAACGCAAGTGAGATATATTCATATGTATACATGTATATATGCGCATAGAACGCAGATTTGTGCAGCCAACGAAAGCATACACACATAGATTTAGTTTGCGAGATTTAATTCCGACTAAAAGCGTTTGTTTTACGTGTTCCCGAAAACCGTTGAAGCACACGCGGTCTCTTCATATATAGAAGTGGCCGCAAACGCTTCGTTACTATACTACTGCCAGCGGCGTATGTCCTGGCACTCTAAGCGGAGATCCTCGTTTATGTATACACAGCAGAAGAACAAAAGGACGTCGGGTGAGAGCGCTTAATCGACGTCCATTTTCCCCGATTCAACGCGAATCTGTAGATTCGCGTACACTGGTACATGATGAAGCGGATATTGGAGGAAAGTTGGTGAGATTCTATGGATATAAGTATTATCGAAACTTTGGAACAGTTGCTTGTTTTATTCAGAATTTACGTTCAGCAGCGTTTTCAGGAACGTTGAAAATTCATCATAGTTTTATTCCGGTCTTCCAGCCTCTTTTCTTCTTGACAGTCCTATCAGCTTCTTCCACTTGTATTTCACCTTTGACCTGCAGCTTGGCAGCTTTTGCTTTATCCCAGTTGTATCGTATTTATCGACGGCACGGGGTAACTGCAGAAAACCGATGTCCATAGAGAAGATGCCCGCCCAAATGTTTCCTGGTAATTCAAGCAAACTCAAAATAAGAACAAACACCAAATCGCTCAGGAGGGCAGAATCTTCTCGACAGTGGGTCCAGTCAGTGGCTAAACAAGACACTGTTTTATTCTTATTTGGAGATCAAAGAGGATAGAGTTTTGCAAAAGTTTATGTTTACCTTTATTCGCAATCAAAGCTAAATCCAAACTCAGCCCTTCACAAGGGGTTTCTAGTCTGAAATCGATCACTGTTTGGGTTTTAGTTTTTTCGGGGTAGGGGAACGAGCTATACGAAACCCTGATGTACATATTTGTACAATATACATATATATATATGAATATTTACCTTTTACTTATATATATATAATGTGAGTGGGTTAATATCTTTTGTGACGTTAATATTATACGATCGGATGGGTTGGAACGTAAGGAGTTTCAGGAAAGCAGCCGTTGGACTCGAAACTTCATTAACAGGAGTACGGTATGTACAGTAGAATACGATGATTTAAAAAGTTTTGTTTCACATAATCGAATGCCCAAAGGTATTATTCTGATCATAGTAGAGTTTTAATGGGAACTCTCTCTCTCTCTCTCTCTCTCTCTCTCTCTCTCTCTCTCTCTCTCTCTCTCTCTCTCTCTCTCTCTCTCTCTCTCTCTCTCTCTCTCTCTCTCTCTATTCCATTCTTTCAGGTCCATTATACACCTTCCCTGCTCGTTATACCTTAATGTCGTTCGCTCACACTCTGTTTTTTTTTTCCCCCTCGTTCTGGCTCATTTTGTTCGCAGCGAATGTCGCGGTCGTCGTTGTTGTTCTCTGCGCAGTGGATACTTGCAGAATTCTGCCCATTAAAAAATTTTCAGGATGCCTAAGCGAGGTTAATGCCAGAACATAAGCTTTTTTTTTTTTTTACTCTTCCATGATCTGCAAGTAAGATTTTCACCGACGTCGCAGAGCATATACGACCGACGTGACGGTCTCTCGTTGTTGACGATCCTTAGAACGAAGACGACACGTTGTTCGTTATTCAAAACGATATGGCCGCGCATGCGATACACCCGCGAGTGAATAATTTTTCGCTCTGCGTGCGTGCACCACACGAATGCGAGAGTTCGTACATTGTCCTCGTGGTCGCTGTGGTGTAACGTTGAACTTTGAACAACGGATAATTCACATTTCTACGGAAGGAGATTGTCATCAAGTACTCCTGTCGTTGAGATCTCATCTTCAAGTATAATTGAACGTACGCAGTCGTGGAGAAATTTCGTTTTTTTTCGCCTCTCTCGTTCCTTTTTCCTTCCTTTTATTAATGCGGTGGAACTGGGATTTTTGTTTTTGTTTGTTTTTTTTTTCCTCTCTTCTGCGGTTTCGTAAATCGAGAGGATAGAAGAGACGTTAATGCAATGCATACGGACGAGTTCGTTTCCGGCAAATGAGAAAAATTCCCCCGAGACAACGTAATTCATTAAATTATTTGCATGAAGGAATCCCGGGCTTCATTGTTATTCGTCGGTTTTATAATGCAAGAGGATTATTATGCCCGAACGTAATAAAACGATTTTATTATAATTCTCTATTAACACGTATATGTTTATATAATTGGTAAAATGGCAAAAATTTTACTGCCTGATGAAAATTAGACTTACAAACTAGATGAAACAAAATTTACTCAGATAAATGTACGTTCGAATATAATTATGTGCTTACGTGGGGGTCATTCATTTTTAGCTTTTTTTCAGGCTTTAATCAGGTCAATGTTGAGATTTTTCATTAAAGAAAATCTCACGAAAAGGTTAATGTTAAAAAAACATTTTATGAGGTGCCTGCTCCCTTCGATATTCAAGTCACACGAGGCATCAATATATGAACTCAATTTTCAGCGATCCTGCGCCATGTTTTTCGCAGTTTTCTCATGCCCATGTGAAAATTTGATACAGCGCATAAAGGGCGGTCAACACTCTGGGGGGGGGGGGGGGGGGGGGGGTTATAGAGTTCAAGGAATTAAATGAAATATCGTAATTGTAAGGAGTAAGGGGATGGGATACGGTTAGGAGGTGAAGAATGCCGTACGATTAGAAAAAAAAACTCTTTCAAAACGTTCATATTGTTTTTCGAATTGTGGTACATCTTAATATCAACTTTTGAAAGATTAACATTTTTTTTTTCGTAAGCGATACGAATTTTCTTTCGGAATAATCACGTCTCTTTCGTAATGAGGATCGATATTTTAATTTAGTTCTCGATTACGTCGTTACGAGAATTATTTTGAACAGCTTGAACGTCAGGTAATTGTATATACCGAATTTAGTATTATCGGAAGGTTATATCGGCGAATAAGTTTGATGAGTAGGGACAAGCTCTTTTACCCTCAAGTTTCTATAATGGTATTGAAGACTTTGGGCCAAACGGTGGAGCAAGTGTCTTCAAATATACAAGTAGATGAATATACATATATATATCTATGTACTATATATACAGTGGGAGGGAGGTTCGAAGTTCCGACACGAGAACAGAGGAATCAATATGTCCCTGGCCTGCTGGTACGAGCCCCGGCCCGTTCACCCCGCACCCTTATTTCACGCTACGCGGAGGCGAAATTGGCGGCTAATTACCAGCAAGTAATTAGTGGAGACGTTAGTTTGCTTTTGTGTCACTACTAGTAGTAGTGGTCGTCGTCCCTTCACTCTCTTTCGCTCACTCCTTCTCTTTCTCCCTTCCAGCTTTTCTCTCTCTCTCTCTCTCTCTCCTCTTCTGGTCTTCTGGTCTATATACAGGGAGAAAAGCCTATTTTGCCGTACTTGCGAGTATTCGATTCTATGCTCTGTTCTCGTCAACGTTTGTGATATACGTATATATGTATATGTGTGTATAGATACGTATACATGTCTGTGGAAAAGCGAAACCCGACCAGTTCGAGTTTCGCCACCGTTGATATCCTGTCCCTCGAAGCACATTTTCACTGTACCTCTCATCTTTCAGCCTCTCATCACTGTCTTTCTCTCTCTCTCTCTCTCTCTCTCTCTCTCTCTCTCTCTCTCTCTCTCTCTCTCTCTCTCTCTCTCTCTCTCTCTCTCTCTCTCTCTTTCTCTATTTCACGAAAATATGCCTACGGGAATTCTCACTTCGCCAAAACTATGAAACTCGAACTTACACGGATTTCCTATTATCCGTTTCGTGATTAGAGTTGGTCGGAGTACTGTTCAATTTGTTTCGATGAAATACGTTATATCGTTCGAGATATCGTTTTGCAGAAATTTATATACACGACACAAATTGAATTAATTTAAAAATAAAGAAGAAAAAAATGGTGTACGAATAAGGAATAATTGGGGGAGGCACTTGAAGCAGGGGTTACTTGACGCTGTATACAGTTAGTCGAGGCAAGGGTTATATCTGACTCAGGGGTTATTTGACGCAAGAGTTACTTGACGCAGAAGTTACTTAATACAGGGATCATTTGACGCAAATGTCATTTGATGCGGTCGCGATACCTTCGTTCTTTTGAATTTTTATGAATTTCTTATGAATTCGAAAAAATGTCAGAAAATATCATAAAAAATTCAAAAAAATTCTTCAATATTTTGCAAAGATACGTAATATGAGAGGCTGAAAGTAATGTTGAACATTCAACGTTCCAGCGATATCGTCAAATTATTATCGGTTTTTTGGGTTATCCCCTGCCCATTGTATTTTGAAGCCTTGTGCCTCATGAGCAGCCAAGGCAGTCCAAGTTCATACGACTGTAGTCAATATGCTATTCGGGGTGAAATTAGCCCTTTACACTGACCTGTCAACATAATTCTTTCATGTGAAAAACACAATTTTGGTACAGATCGAAAAAAATCTAACCATATTCGCCATCCTCGAAAAATCATTCGCGAGAATTCCAGATCCAATTTTGATTGGGGCCTTGAAAATAACTTTTCAATCCACCCGGAAGTCGTAGATCGACATCTCGTTAGCATTCTGGTGTTCAAGGCAACGCGTCAATTAACTCCGCGTATGAGGATGTCGGTTTATAAGACGGATTGCAATGGATTTGAATTTTTAAGCGACGCTCTATCAATCTTAAAATCCATTTTTCCCAGATTGATGGCTGCTCGAATCTAGACTCATATAAATAGTTTTTTGTAACATCAAAGTTGTCTCAAATTTGAGCCAGAATAAAATTCATGGAACATTTCCTCCATGAAATATTTTATCCCCTTTTTGACGTGATATTTTACCACACCATCGTGCGTTTATTTATTTATTCTACGAACCATACATCGTGTCTGAATAAATATGATTTCCTGCACATGCTGGCCAAATTTACCTGCGGAATCGAACATTTCTTTCTTTTTTTCTTAACGACCTGACAACACAGATTGCAAAAAAAGTTGCGCACAGCACGAAGACACGGATAGCGAGAGAGGAACTCTTTAAAAAATATAATATAATCATATACGATATGCGTGTATAATATGTATGCGCCAAGCGAAAACTGCGCAATGTTTGGCGAGCGTAAAATCAATATGTGAGGTCCTCTCCTCATCTCGTATCGTTAATTCAAACAAGCAAATCGAATTCCCGAGCGTCGTTGAGACGGCGATGGGACGAACCGATATCGTTCTCTCTTATATAGGCGCGTTCTCGCTCATACCGAACAACGTATGTATTCTCGTGCGGTTTGTAAAACTTGAAATATATTCGTGATCGGGCAAGGGTATATTGTATATGTGCAAAAGTGGGAGATGTTGATAGCGGTCTTTTTGGGCGACAGAAAAGTTAAACTTCAGCCTCCGCGCGCAGTGTGAGCACAGAAAAATAATCGTGACCGTGCATATACGTGCCCGGAAAAGATTTCAAGGGCTCAGAAGGACTTTGTATGCGGTTGTGTGTGCGTGTCGATGTTTTATTACGTATATGTATATATATATATATATATGCGTCATGGGGGACAACGAGCGAAATCCATGGATGAATGCGACTCGAGGATAGAACGATAAGAAAGAGGAAATGAAAAGAATGAAACGATTGAATGAGGTACGGGGAGTGGTTGACGAAAGGACAAGATGGGGGAAGGTGAATGGTAAAGGGGGTTAAATTAAATAAGAACATAAGTAAAGAAAGAAAGAGAGAGAGAGAGAGAGAGAGAGAGAGAGAGAGAGAGAGAGAGAAAGGAGAATAGGGATAAGGAATAGTGTAGAATTGTCCAGAGGGATCAGGCATGAATAAATAGGTGATTGATCTTATTTCACTATCCATAGGAATCTCGAGGGTGTCGAAAACATGTTTTTTTTTTTTTAATTTTCCTATTCGATTGTCGATGAAAAACATTTCAACGAATTCAATCTACAGAAATTAAATGCATTGTCCGAAATCATATGAGAACAAATAGTAGGGTCTCATCAGGAAAAAATCTGAACGATAGTTTGCTTTTATCGTGCCGATACGAGGTTCATGGATTACGAGAATTCGTACGAAACTCAAGGTAAGGGTAGAACGAGCGTGCTTATCAAAACTCTTGTTGGTCAATGACAACGAGTGCATGCACTACCGAAACCGACAATTAACGAGAACGAGCTCTCACGTGTCGCAAACTCCGGAGCGTACGTGATCCGAGCTTGCCTGAGACCCGAGACCACGAGACCCCGGACTATCGGAATAAAAAAAAAAAAAAGGTATCGGAGAACGTACAACACAAAATCAGGGAGAACGAGTCTTGAGTCTCGCAATATCAGGACCATGTGAAAATGATGACCTCTATAATGCCCAAAATAACGACCCAATGAGCCCGAGAGAGTTGTTTATGCTGGACCCAAAAATAGCGCGAAGCGAAGTGTCCAACCAACTTTATAGACAAAGGGAGCGAGTATATGACTCAAGGCAACGAGAACGAGGAAAAATGTCAAACTTTCCAGACCAAGTACACCACTTGTTCAGCCCCTACCTTCACCCCAAACCTTCGATCCAACTTTTTTCTAATAAGTTGCATCGATCTTTCGAGTCAAAGTTGAGTCTCACAGTGCATGAAATTTACGGATGCAGCCCTTTCAGATCCGTGCCCTTTTCCCAAAACTCAATTAACCTTCGAAAAAACTTGATTGAGGTTTCACCTTATCGTCGGTGATGCACAGTTATTTCTTAAATCAATGTCTTCTAGTCTTAAAGAATTTAATTTTCAAATCCAATTTCAGAGACTCGAGAAGGAAACGAAATTTCAGTATGATACCTATTTTGGAATAGGCTTTGGGGGAAATTTTTTTTTTTTTTACGATTTTTCCATAAAATTCGTTGTTCGTATTGTTTTGAGCAAAAAGTCCACGAGAGCTAATTTTCCTGAAAAAAAAAACGAAATTTCAATTGTGCAAAAGTTTGACTCCTGCTTTGGATCCAGGAGAAGGCAAATGTTGAAGGTGAAGGCACGAGTTGGGACACCAGGTTGTTTATAAATGACGAATTTCTAGTAGGAATAAAATTTTTTCTAATATTCTTAAAATATTTTCATGCTATTTATTGTTTAAGGATGTATCACGTACCTTCCCAACCAAAAGTGACTTTCGTCGAAAATATTGCATACTTCATAATAAGATAAAAATCGGAAAAAATTCAACCACAATAAAGACGATAAGAAGATTACTTTTTAATAATAATAATGCCCAAAAGTTATCAATAAATTGTTTCAACAAAACATTGTTCAACAAATTTTTAGAGAATTTTTTTTTTGTCATGTGAAATTAATTCGTTGATTTTTCTGACGACACGTGAATTTTTTTTTTAATTTTCTTAACATTTTGAAATTTCGGTTTTCGGAAATTTGTAAAGGTTGTATTTACGAAACTATTCGTTCAATGCCCTGGAAACTTCTTAATTGTAATATACAACGTTTTTACGAAAACATATCCGAAATTCACGATTTTTTCTTCATTTTTCAAAATTAAAAAATTTTCGAAAACCGAAATTTCAAAATGATAAGAAAATTTTAAAAAAATTCATGTGTAGTCAGAAAAATCAATGAATTCATTTCACGTGTAAAAAAAAACTTTCCCTAAAAATTTGTTAAACAATGTTTTGTTTAAACTATTTATTGATAACTTATTGGCATCATTATTATTCAAAATTAATCTTCTTATCGTCTTTATTGTGGTTCAATTTCTTCCGATTTTTATCTTATCATAAAGTATGCAATATTTTCGACGAAAGTCGCTTTTGGTTGGGAAGGTACGTTCGATACATCCTTAATGGTCAATTCGACATCTTTTATGGTCTAAGAACGAAGATCGTAACTCAATGAATGGAAATCAGTCACATTTAAGGATACTTCGAATCATTATGGTTATTATTTCTTCCAACTTTACAAAAAAAAAAAATTGTTGAACAATGACGAATCCTTGAATTTTACAAAATTATTTTCATTGATTCGTCACAATTAATTTGATAAATATGATGCCGAGTGAATGAGGGTTGAGCGTGAAAAAGAACAGGTCGAGTAATGACGGTAAAAGGATGATGCTGTGGAAACTATAACGTGGTGTACTTGAGAAAGGCTCTTTTTTGTTCGCACGGGGCTTTATAAATGCGAGACTGTGCTTTGGCTATGCGGTGGTTGGCAAGGAGGAAGCCTCATCCGCGCGACGCGTCTCCACCAAAGTTAAACAAGTCGCTGGCTGGGGCGCGCATGACTATGTTTTCGTCGTGTCAATAATTGTTCTTGTGCATTGTGCACAAGGTGCATCAAGCCAAGCCCCCACAAATATGCTTACCGTACTAATCTCTCGTGCAAACTTCGATATCGTATTTCTCGATAATTACTATTAAGGCAATGCCGCGACACGTTCGAATCAAAATCGATATAGCCGTACAAATCGCAACACTTGTGTTATATATGAATAAATATGTGAGTTAAATATATTTCGATCACACGATTATTTCGGGAATACAATGAATATTAATTTTTTTAACGTTTCAACTCTCATAAGCGTTTATGCTAATAAAATAACAAGTAGTGTCAAAAGTTCAAAGCGAAGATATTTACGATGCAATTTTCGTCCAATTTTATTCGTAGCGACTCGGAAAATTCAAATTTAAATTTAAATTTAAGTGCTTCCTCGTTCTTCGACAGCTCTCAATATTTTCCAGATATACTAGTCCAATAATTTTAGCCAAAAAAGTAGGTTCACAATGCATTCTTCTACAGAATTGATTTTGCTTTTGGAAAAGGTTCAGGGATATCCTCTGAGTGTAAATTCAAGTTGGCGGGGGGGGGGGGGGGGGGGGTCAAGTTTAAGCCGCCAAATTGGAAAACACGTTTTATCGAATATCTGGTGAACCGCGCATCGTATGACAAAAATAGTTAAGACCTTTTTAGTAGATAATAAAATTTTCTACAACTTTTAAGAAAAACTTTTTCCTGTATAATGCATGGTTTTTTATTTATAGCGCGGCAAACTTTTCCAAACACCATCATTTTTACTGGTGTATCAAGCGTTCACTATACATTCAGCAATAACCGTGTTTGGAAAAGTTTTCCGCGCTGATAAATTAAAAAAAAAACCATGCTCTATACAGGAAAAAGTTTTGGATAAAAGTTTTAGATAATTTTATTATCTACAAAAAAAGATTTTAAATATTTTTGTCGCACGATGCACGGTTCACGAAATATTTGACGGCTAAAGCTCGACCCCCCCACGTCCCGTCAACTTGAATTTACGCCCCTGGGAATATTTTCCAAAAGCAAAATCAATTCTGTAGAAAATTACGGAAATTACGGGCATTACACATTAATTCCGGGAACGAAATGAATTAGAGAGATGGAACAAAGGGCGAAAGATACGGCTCATATTTATCCTGAATGCTACTGGGACGCATTCTCGATGAGAAAGCTCCGTGACGACTACGAACGTATAATACGGATATAATACCAAATGGTCGATACGCTTTCACACATAAGAAAAAGGGAAAAGATGTCCCGAGTGCTCGGGGGGTTTCTATATCTCTCTCTCTCTCTCTCTCTCTCTCACACTCTCTCTCTCGCTCTCTCTCTTGTCGGGGATGTTTGCGCGATAGGATATAGGTATGGTGACGCGAGGGAGGACGGTTGCTCGAGAATTGGGGATGAGCGAGTGGGGAAGGTGTCTTGCGCGAATTGAGGTCGAAGACAGCTCGGGAAAAAGTTGTCACGAAAGTTGCCGAGGGAACAATCGCCCAGACACACACTGTGTGCAGACCTCTTTGTGTCGTTGAGCCCGTAAAAGTGTGCGAGAGAGGGAGAGAAATTGTAAAATAAAGAAAGAGACAAACGTCGTGAAAACCCACGCTTGAAATAATCCAAGCGAATCCTTGACCCACTTTTTTCGGTATTTCACGTAGAGAGCATCGTCAGATATTACGTGCGATATTGTACAGAGACGAGGATCTCACCGGAATACAGCTTCAGCTCGCAATAATACTTTCTGAATTCTGCACAGTGTAATGCATATACTCGCACGTATACGGTAATACTGAGGATTCGCGAAGAAAATGAACTTTGCCAGCGTGTACCGGTGTAAACAGTTTTGCCCGAGAGATGCAAAGAAACGCAAACGTGAGAGTTGGAAATTTCATTTCTTCATTCCATAATGCCTGCCATCATCATGAAAGCGCTCAAGAAATATCGTGTGACTTTTTCGCTCGAATTAATACAGCAAGAGGAAGAAAATTATGAATTTTTAATGAGATCGAAATTGTGGAAAAAGAACCGACGGGAGAATCGAGTTTGACAATAAAAATTATGCCAAATCTTTGTATGGAACATAATTTCTTAATGGGGTGCAATGTACGAAAATTCCATTCGCAAAGAGTGCTTCCAAGCCCGTCGCATTACGGACAATTGGCAATATTTCACATAAATATTTAGGAAGGTCTACTCATGAGTATGGTATAGAGAAGATTTATACCGTTCTTGGTGCCATACTCATTGTGTCGTAACGAATTATTGAGAGTTTCAATTTTTCGGGCGTTTTCAGGATTGTTTTTTTTTTTTGCAAACTATTGGATTTATTCCAATGAAACTGAGAGTGAATATCTTCATTGATGTTTCAATACGATGTAGAAATTTTTTAAATCGCAAAATATTGATGCCTCAATGCGGAACAATTAAGCTCTGATGTGCAAGGCTGTTCTACGACCTGGACCATGAATCCGTCTCTGTTCCAATGACCTGAAAAAAAGAAAAAAAAAAAAAAAAAAGAAATACGTCAAACCATATTGGAATGCACTACCGGTAAATTCGAATTCTCCGCATCAGGAATGTAAATAAAGCGTGACGTACCCTTCGAAGAAGTAAATTCACCCCGGTGCGTCTTGAGAATTACCCACTGACACACATATTCGAAACGAGTATATACATACATGCTTCAAAGAAAAAGCTAATGGGGAAAGTGTGACGGAATCTGGGGTAGTAAGAGACAAGGGTACGACCAGAAAAATTCCCCAGCGAGTCTACCATCCTGACCCACTTTCGTCATTCTCAAACGAAAACCATCGCGAGAGCCCCCTGGGCTGTTCGTTGGGTACATTTCTCGTCTTCGTGGGACACGATTTACGACGTAAAAGCCATCAGGGGTTGCAATTAATATGCCAAAATGTATTTTTCGTTGACGAAGCGTGACAGTGGGTCACCGTGTGGGGTCTACAGAGGGTGGAACATCAAGGAGAGAAGCGTGCCTTCGATACAAATTTTACAAAGAGAGAGAGAGAGAGAGAGAGAGAGAGAGAGAGAGAGAGAGAGCGAGAGAGGATTATGAAGCCACCCCCGCTCGCGTGCCTAAATAACACGGGGCAGTATTTCTCTTTCCGGATATATATCGACACGAGGGATCGGTAAAACTTACGAAACACCATGACGACAATGAGGCTAATAAAAGTGGCAGTAAGTAAGCGCGGAGTGTGCGAACCAGCATTATTGTATGCAAGTTTGAACAAAAGTTTTCACTACGTATTTTCCAGACGACGACAAAGTTTTCTTTTTACGGTCTCTTTCTTTCTTTTTTTTTTTTTTTTCTTCTTACTGCGTTCTTCGCCTTCGAGAAAGTCCGTGATGTTTCCTTCCGAGTATCGGTATAAGTAATAATACAAGCGCAGAAAGAGACGACCAGCCCGCGCGGTAAACGTGAAATTTTCATTCGAACGAAGAAAGTCTATGGCTCTCGGCAAACACGTATATATATATATATACATATATGTACCTATACACGTGAAAGGAGCACGCGGACGGGAAGGGTTGCACTTTCTCTCGAATTGAGCGCACACGCGGTAGCAAATTTTTTCTTACAACCGCCGTGTGTTGGCCGCGTGGACGTATAGGAGAACTACGAGTTACCATAGGGGTTGTTTGTATGTACGATGCCATCCAAAGCTCGATACATGTGTATGTATATTATATATGCTATGTACATTCGTGAAGTGCAGGACGACGAAACACAGAGGATTTATGAAGTCTACGACGGGATTTACTTTACGGCACGAGGAAGTGAAGGTTCTCTGCGCTGTATATGTATAGCTGCAAGGGTGAAGGAGAGTCGGAGTTCGCTGGCGCACGCCCACGAGACTTTATATTTAGGGTTCTTCGGGTTAGTAATAGTACAAGCTAATATATATATATATATATATATATATATATATATATACGTAACTATACATAGGGTGTTACACAGGCATATGAAAATTCAGATTCTGGAAATTTGAAGAAATAACGTCATCAGAAGTCGAAAGCTTGAGATATGATTGTATTGAGTTTTCTCTGAGCTATAATTAACGAATGTCAGATCGAGGAACTGCTTGATGAGAATGTAGGATTCGCTTCCTCATCGTGGCAGCTTTGTTTTTGTGAATTTTTCGAAAAATTTCTCTGGGCGAGCTAACTATCGTAATTTTGCAGCTATGGAGCTAATTTTTTTTTTTTTTACCCGAATAGACTTTGTACCGAGCATGGCTGGTATCGAATCAAAAAAGCATCGCTTGAGGGGTTTAGATTTCAAAAAAATGTTGAATTTTTCGAAAAAAAAAAAATATCTAATAGCCCCCTGACTATCGCAAATTTTTGGCTATCGAGCCGAAATTTTGTGCATGGATAGGATATGGGACGAGGATCGGTGGCACTGAGATTGAAAAAAAATCGCTTGAGGCGTTCAAATTTTTCATTATTTCGAATTATTTTCAAAAATCTCTGGCAGCTATAATTTGCACAAATTTTTTGCCAGTGAGGCCAAAGTTTTTTTTTTCACACAAATAAACTTTTGGTAGCAATCACGGTTGGCATTGAATATACGACAAGAAACGATTGAGAGACTCGGAATGTAGAAAATTTTTGAAATTTACAAAAAAATTTCATTATCGTTGCAAATGTCATTGAAAAATTCGTGCGTCCGTTATTGTATTGTGAATAAATACGAATTCGGAAAAATAAATCGTGCATATTAGAAATTTGCACATTTGCTTCATTATTTTATTTTGCTTACAAAGCCTCCTCCATGAGAAAACCAAATTTGGAAAAACCGCTTGCTCATAGAGGGATCTTCGTGAGCGAGATAAAATAATGAGAAAGCAATGCGGGAATTTTGAATTTGCACGCTTTTTGGATTAAACCCAAGAATTGGATAAAGCGTAATCCTGAAAAAGGTTGACCAATAATTCGTAGATGTGGGGAGAATGAAAAATAGAACTGAAAATGAGAAGCTGCATCAATTTTGTAGGTTCACATTGACGAGGTCTCTTTTGATATGAAAAATATTGTGCTTGCCACAAAGCCCTTATAAAAGTGTCAGCATAATGATTGAAACTCGAGTTTATCGTTGGACAAAATATACAAAGGCCAAAATCGATCTCGACCTCGGAAAGAGACGATCCCAACTGCGGGCCTAATCTGATAGTCCAGGAAGGCGTGGCGCGCACACATATATCGCCCTACCGCGTGTGGCAGGCTTTGTATACGTTATGAGGAGCTTTTGTGCTAAAATCACAGAATTGTTCAAAAATTCGCTACTCCATGTACAAGATATTGTCCTAGGGTGGCTTTTTTTCAGACGATGCTAACGAATCATTCTTCGTGAGGCCTTTATTCTTTTTTTTTTTTTGTCGCCAGCATATCGAGACGGGGAAAGGGGATGGTCGTTTATGTCAAAAATGACACACAGCCCCCGTTTTTTTTCTTCGTTAAAGCTGGCACAAGAATTTTAACAGTCAAGCGCAGCCACAGCTTCGTGCGCAAGTCAAACACTTCGTTTTTTTCAATCGTGGGATTATAATATAAGGGATTATGCATAGACAGGAGACGGAAGAAAGCGAAATTTTGAGATTTTTTTTTTTTGTGAAATTGTTATAATTTGATATTTTTTTTGTTTGTAATATTTTCACTGTCCCACCGAAGCTTCCAAGCTTCGTGAAAAAAAGAAACGGAAGGTATGAAGAAAATTTTTTAAATTTCCTACTTTTTTTTTAAGAACAATTATTATTATTATTTTTTACTAACCTCCAGTCCGGCAATTATTCGAATGTCAGCGGGGTCTTGACCAGCGATGATTCTGCGAGGCAGACAAAACAGAGGTGTCGGTCTACTTGGGTGTCGATATAGCCCAAAGCTCTTGCGTTTTCAGCGGGTAGCGAGAGAGTTATATTGCCATTGGGTCATACCGGTAGTCAATGAGCTCGAAGACAAGAAAATCCGAGTGAAAAAGCGCACGGTTCACAGCGGAGACCTTGCCCGTGTACGAAACAGCAATGTTATTTACGAGGGGATTAAATTAGGTGAGAATAATTTATTGCTCGTCACGGACTTTATAGGCCATATATACATATATATGTATAAATACTTCCCTTGTATAATCCACGTTTGCCTGCGAAGAGGGCTTTGTGGGTATATATATATATATATACGATCGTCCAGGCTCTATACGTACGACTTGGAAAATTCAAAATGTCCCTACAAACTGTAGTATACATTGTTCTCGTGACGGAAAAATATCCCTGGAGGGTTGTCTAAGGCATTATATAGAACAGCCCCTCCCAGAGTAATTTTTCAACAGATGCCTGATCCTATCTTGATGCATACGTATTACTCGGAGTAAATTGTTCCAATGTGTCAGGACTATTACTTCGTAGTCAAAACACCTCATTGAAGTAATAGTTCAAACGCTTTATCAAATATCTCGTGAACCGTGCACCGTACGACAAAAATAGTTAAGGCCTTTTTTATTAGATAATGAAATTTTCTATAACTTTTATTGAAAACTTTTTCCTCTATAGTGCATGGTTTTTTTTATTTATAGCGCGCTAAACTTTTCCAACCATCGCCATTTTTACCGTTGCATCAAGAAAAGTATTCCACGCTATAAATTAAAAAAACCATGCTCTATACAGGAAAAAAGTTTAAATAAAAGTTGTTGATAATTTTATTATCTACAAATAAGATTTCAAATATTTTTGTCGCACGATGCACCGTTCACGAGATATTTGATAAAACGCGTTTTCCAAGATGGCGGCTGAAACTCGACTCTCTGCGTTTCGCCAACTTGAAGTTCCACTCAGAGGACACCCTTGAATCTTTTCCACAATCAATTCTGTAGAGGATTGCATTATGTACCTACTACTATTTTGGCTAGAATGACTGGACTTCTGGACTATAAATGGTATTAGGGATATCTTGAATTATTGATCAAATTAATATTATACCAATCGTGGATCCTTCGCGTGTGCCATATATTCTTCGTAAGAGGTCGCACCACCCTTATGAATATGGACGAAATTGAATCTTGTTTCGCGTAACGCACATAATGTGCAGAAAGAATTTATTCATGGGGTATATATTGTTCAACGTATAATCAAAGCTTTTACTGAATTTCATGGGAAAATATTTAAAAATATTGGAGCTGTGAAGGGTTTTGCTTGGAACTGAGTTTTTCCTAAGATCGTGATACATGGGAAACTATCGGTACGATTAAATTTAAAATTCTCATAATGAATGTTAATAATTTAATTTTTTTTTAATTCGACGAATAAACGTAGAAAACTATTGAGAGGATTAATATTTGAAATATTTCAATTTCTAAATACTCAGCGTCGAGACGCCTCGCCACTTCGTTATAATTTTAACGTCTGTACGTGGGGTTTTGCAAGATATATACAGTCGTCTGGTTAAATTCACCACTTTATGCTACGGTCACAAGCCATAGATAGGACGGCTATTATAATTTTAACGTTATCCGTTGCTTCGGACAATCTTGAAGTTAACTCGAACGATCGAAGAAACACATAAACCCGCGTACTTTGACTTCACCTGCGACCATCCTTTCGCTTGCATTTACCCCATTAGGGGTAATTTTGATTATTGACTATGATCGAAGTCGTAAATACAAGTAAAGAATTCGAATTATGGTGAAAAATCATACCTGTCGAGATTTCTTATTCATGTCGTAGGTTATGAAGTGAAAATAAATGTGAGGTTAAAATCTGATCTCCGAAGAATTGCAATTTGAGGAATTAGACGAGACATTTTATTAACCCAGAGAATGGCACACTTATTTTTTTTACCACCTAACAATATATTAGGGCACAAACGCACCCCGCGCGTTCGATTACGATTATCATTCTTGTAAATGGGGAATTTTTTTTTATTTTCTTCGTTTTTTAATAAGGAAAACGATGGTATCATTTAAAAAATTGTGGAAAATTCGAAAAGTGTGTCAATTATATGATTCGGTTCCCGGCTTAATTCCGAACGATCACTGCTTTGGCGGAAGTTTTGAAATCACCGTGGGGTACAAAAGTAACCCAGTTTACCATTCAAGTGTTAATTCTCAAAATTGAATCTTTGATACTTTTTTCCAAACATTTCATTTTCACCCCCATAAATACCCATATTTTTTTTCTTATAATTGAACAATTTTTTAATGCTTTTTTGATCGTCAAATGCTTCAAAATCAAATAACACCGCTGCGCTCAATTTTTCGAATGAAATTGGTCTCGGTTTCCATGGGGTAATCGTATCAGCTCATATTAAACCGATATGGGTTGAACGAAAATTTCTCGATATTTTCGAGGATTCGAGCACTCGTATTTCGATTCTCCTCGAGTAAAAATATATATATCGAGATAAAAACGAATGGGGATTTTTTTTTGTTTTTTTTTTTAATGACAAATCACATTATATCCTGAATTCGCCATTATCCCAGCTAGACTTTTCGATACTCGGATTCTCAATAAATATATCGGAAAGAGAATTTGCATTATTATATGCCCGGAGGGTGCGGCTCACATTGTACAGAATGGCATTGAACATGCAAATATATATATGTAAATATATATTATATCCATATATAAAAATCGGGCTTTTGCCAAGCTTGGCAATGGTCCTCGTGCTCCGTTTCGCAGCTGGTATTTTTCTGAAGGGGCTCAACGGGAAGAAGCGCGAGGGTGAAAGGGGAGAACAGGTAGTTCACGAGGCACGAGAGACGAGAGATAGCGTATGGAGTCCGTGAGATAGTTATTCCCGACAAGGACCTCGGGCAAACGAAAAATTCACGGGATTCAGAGTAGAGTAGAAAAAAGGAAAACTGCAGCGTACTAGCCCCTCATTTTTGTGATATACTCATCTTGTATGCATGTATATATATATTATATATATATACATGAGAGATTTTAAGCCAAATCGACAAATCCTTGAGCTGCTCCCTGCTCTCGAATTTGGTACAAAATTTTTTCATATTGTTACCACAGGCTCAGGCGTCATGGTGATTTTTTCAGTAAGCCCCTATGTAATAATAATTTAAAAAATATATATATATATATTGGCATTAAACAAAAGATTGTCTTACTTCGAAGCATCCTTTTAGACAAAAATTTCCGCACATACGTATAGGAGTGAGTCTATAAAGACAGATTTTCAAAATTCAAACGGTCATATCTCGAGAATATGACTTGACCAATTGTCCTCAAGCTTTGCACACGTTTCGAGGATGAAGCCCGCTTCGTTTACCTCAATTTCCATAATAATTACTCCAGGTTTACTGCAATTTTACAAAATGACTTCAGGTTACTCCAATTTTAAATTACACCAGTCAAAAAACTCCAAAAAAATCTTCTGTCAAAATTACCCCAGGTTAACTCCAATTTACGAAAAAAAAAATCTCCGATCGCTCTGGCTTTCGTAAATTTGTAGCTATACCGAGACAATAATTTGGGTGCAGGTAGGACATGGCTGTATGAGCTTGACGAGAATCGGCTGAGGTTTTGAGGATTTAAAAAAATCCTTCATCGTTTTATTTTCATTTTTATTCGAGAAGTTTGAGAAATTTCAAATTTTTCAAAGCAAACTTTGAATTTTCATTCAGAAATATTAAATTTCGATGATGGATCGGTGGAAGGATTTATTCCGTAAATTGAAAAAAAAAAAACTCCAACAACTATACTGGCATATTATTTAAAAGTTTCAAGTCATATCTCAGTGTTGATTAATTGTAACTCAAGGATTAAAAATTCACATAGCAATCACAAAGTTTTTTAAGAATCGTTTCAGACTTTGGGCCAGCTTGAACTTCCAATTTTTCCTAATTTCTTCAACATATTCGCGAATATATAATTTTAGCCAACGTCTGCGCAAATCGCTGCACTTACAGACACTTGAAGAAAAAATTATAATTTCACAAAATCTCAATTACCGCATTGTTCGCGACTCATATAATTCATGATGAAGGAGAAAGGCTACTCTAGAGTAGTGAGAAAATTTCTAGCTTGGTCAATCCAAAGTCAAAAATCATTTGTTAATTGTACTGCAAAAAAAAATTCTAGAAAAAATGCATTAACAATATTATAATATACGTGTAATTGAGGATAAAATTTAATGTATAATTAATTAATATAATATGTAATTGAATATATTTGTATAAGCAATTTTGGATCAAATTTTGAAGGCTGTGGGTCATATGGCATCTCGATTTAACCTGGAATTTCCTATGTAAGGTAGACGTTATAATATACATATATGTCTACTGTAAAGCCCTTACCGCTGACCGTCTCAACGACGAGGGCAACTCCGTATAAACATATGTATACAATGCCTATACTACCTTCGCGTCTACGATTTTTTTCATGTTTACCTAGCCGATCCCAATAATGTCGTTAAAGTCCTCCGGGTCCCAAGATGAGATGTTCCCCATGTAGTCGCTATATACGCGGGGGCAGCTTCGAAAATATTGGTTTTACCTTTTACACGATTTTCATCGATTCCCCTCCCTTCGTTATATTTTTCCTCTACCTTTTTTTTTTCCTTTTAATTCAATGGCGCCAGCTGACCCGCAAATCCATATAAATATATACTCATTCATCCGTTCGTCTCCTCACGTCTGCCACTCTCGAGCAATTGAAATTTAATTGAATTTTCACTTAAAATTCGTGATATTCGTGCACGAAGAAAGAAAAAAAAAAAAAAAATTCAAATTAATAAGAATTGATTCGTTAAAAGTGTATACGTATCGTCGTTAAAAATAGTACAAGAAAAGAAGAGAAAAAAAGTGTCTCGAGTTGCACAGAATGGGATTTCAACAGCAAAGCTATTATTACAATTATACCGTCGCCATTGTGATTATTATTATTATTCGAGGTGAATCACGTTAGGCGCCGTTTCAAGTCAAGCAACTTTTTTTTTTCATACCCATATACAGTATGTGTATTTTTCGAGGCTTTCGCGGATGTTCTGATTTCCGGTAAGACCAGGCGTGAAACCCGGATGACAGGATAAGGATGTCTATGTTGAGAAAAAAAAAAAAAAATTTCTCTGCTGGTTCGACCAGTTTCTCCAGTAACCCTCCGCGCCAGAAAGATACACAGGGGATATACATAAAGACACGTATATGTGTATGGGACACAGAGAACAGTATATATATTTGTCTATATATACATAAAAGGACGCGAGAGTAGGAGACATATTCCCTTGGGGATGAAAAATGGAGTTTGTCGAATATAAGTATAGTACGAAAAGTCTCTTCCGTCCGTCTGTCAGCTACGATGGTACACTACGACCTCGATTTAACGGCCAGTGGCGGGACCGGCTCCGCATCGCACCTTGTTAAATCGAGGTAGCGTATGCCCGCCCATGCTGTATCTGCGCATCGGCACTCCGTGCTACGGGCCTGATCGGGGAGACTTTAAGCGTCCCCCACCATCTCCCACCACGCGAAAAATCGATCGATAAGTGCGACATGGTGGGGACTGTCTATTCAATCGAGGACCATTAAATCGAGGTCCTAGTGTACCAGGGAAAATAATACGAGGCATACTAACGATAGACAGAGGTAAAAATGTCTGCCTCTGTGTGATGCACATTGATCGAAAAAAAAAGAAAGATCTCGAAGGTCCTTTTTCGATGCTTTTTTTTTTCTTCGATACGTATATTAGTCCTGAACCATACCCTCCTGAGGATTAGACGCCTGACGTACTCTCAAGCGCCGAATAAACACTAAATTACTTTGTACGAATTCACGCTAGCATATATTCATCCGTGTCTCTTTTTATCTCCTTTCCCTCGTGTCAATTGTCCCCATTCTCTCCCCCCCCCCCCCCACCTTTCCTCAGTTAAGATCCTGAACAAACAGTCAGGCAGTATATTTTTATTCGTTTGTCAAACGTTTAAGCGCCGACGTGACAATATGACGAAGAGTTTCACATTCAAGCTGAGCAAATATACTACGAGAAAAATCTCGTGTCCATTCTCGTTTCCCTTCTACGCGCTAGACAGCATGGCCAACCAGGGTTGATGTCTTTCTAAAAAAAAGATGTGTTGGGTCTACTCTCTATATGTGGGCACCGTGAACACCGGCACTTGGAACATTAATTTGTCATTTGTAGAAGGATCAGGAGATTCGAGTGGTCTCACAAAGGAACAGTGGGGGCTGAGTTTGGATGAATAAACGAATTTAAAGTACTCTCTAACCAATGAACTTGCGACATACAGCGATTCAAGGGTTATTAGGTCTTAACGTAAATTACATAAATTTTGTTTGTTGAATAATCGAAAAATCTTTGAAAATGATTACGAGAAAATTGATATTATATGTTTTTGTTTTTGATTATTTTCATGAATGGAGAAAGCTCTGTTTTCACGATAGAAAATAAAAACACGAGTCTATGAGGCCAATGTGCCTTTCTGTAAGACAAAAGTATAGGGCCAAAAAACTCTCCATATTATGTTAATTTCGATGCTATCAATTATCAACGCAAGCATATTATTCCGCATGGAAAATTATTGTCATTCATTCATTAAGCTGGGAGAATTGATTGGTTTTACAGCTCAATATACCTTCCCAACCAAAAGTGACTTTTCGTCGACAATATTGCATACTTTATGATAAGATAACAATCGGAAAAAATTCAACCACAATAAAGACGATAAGAAGATTAATTTTGAATAATAATAATGCCAAAAAGTTATCAACAAATTGTTTAAACAAAACATTGTTTAACCCTTTTAGGTCACACGTTCTGGAAATAACGCGCCGGTCACAGGGGGTCGCAATGACCCCAGCCATGTTTAGACAATTGCCGCGTTGCCAGTATCGTTCCAAACGGCTCATAAAAACTCAGGATATTAGTTTGAACCTTTCAGAATGAGAATATTATGGCAAGAAGTTTTTATCAAATTTTCAAAATGGTGAAAAAAAATCAGCACAGGAGGCAATGCGTAAAAAAACCATTTTTTACTTAAAAAAATCATAACTCTGGCAATTTTAAATATATTTTCATAAAATTTTAGGGTGATACTCTTGAGATATCATAGTTTACGGAAAAAAAGCCCCATAGTGGGCGTTTCAAAAAAAGTATTTTTTTTTTATATTTGAACAGGGTCCATTTCTTATAGTAACTTATAGTAATAACTATATAATATAATATAATATAATATAATATGATATAATAACTTATAGTAATTCTAGCTTAAATTTGCGCTTGGGGTTATTTTAACCCCGGGTGACCTAGAAGGGATAACAAACTTTTAGGGAAAGTTTTTTTTTGACACGTGAAATGAATTCGTTGATTTTTCTGACTACACATGAATTTTTTAAAAATTTTCTTATTATTTTGAAATTTCGGTGTTCAAAAACTTTTTAATTTTGAAAAAAGAAGGAAAAATCGTGAATTTTAGATATGTTTTCGTAAAAACGTTGTATATTACAATTAAGAAGTTGGACTGTTATCTTATCATAAAGTGTGCAATATTGTGGACGAAAGTCCCTTTTGGTTGGGAAGGTACGTCCGATACATCCTTAGATTCCATTTCACAAATTAATAATGATTCGTCTGATTCTTCAAAAATATTGTCATATACTCTGTCCCCGAAAATAATGATTTTCCCGCAAATTAAAAACGATTGTCCATGGCTGCTGAGACGAAGCTATCAATTTCAAAATTATTTTTTATAAATTGTTACTGTTCCTATATTGAATTGGAAAAATCACATTTTCCAATGGAAGAAAAAGTATGTATGTAATCGATGCAGAGTGAATTAATGCATTGCAGATTCATTATCTCTGAAGAAAAAGTTATCCAGGTGTGTACCATTACCCATTTTTGTAATTGTTTTTTTTTTGTTGAATTGTGAATTTGGCTTGAAAATGAGTAAAAAAAAAATGTTTCTAGGGATTTATTTTTAATGAATAAAAAATTAAGTCTTACTTGGAAATTTTGTGGGTGATTTATTATATACGGTTGAATGAAACATTAATTCATTTTCATAAAAAAAAAAAATCATCCAACTGCTTTCATCCGAATCGGATCGATCTCTGAAAGAGAATTATTTTAATTCAAATTTACATTTTACATGAATAATTCCATTGCAATTTGAATTTTGACTTAGTTACCAATGAATTCTCAAAAAAAAAATATATTAAAACTCTTGGTCGATCCACCTCACCAGTGAATTATCCATTTTACTCTCTGCCACGTGGCATTGAATCATCGATATTGCAATTCCGTATAATTAGTATCCTTCGTTGCAACACGATAGTCAGATGAGAGAGTTGGGAATGAGAGGAGATGGAAATACGTATTCTCGGCTATCGAAGATATCAAGAGAAGAGGTGCACTCGAAGAGCGAGAGAGAGAGAGAGAGAGAGAGAGAGAGAGAGAGAGAGAGAGAGAGAGAGAGAGAGAGAGAGAGAGAGAGAGAGAGAGAGAGAGAGAGAGAGAGAGAGAGAGAGAGAGAGAGAGAGAGAGAGAGAGAGAGAGCTTTGTAACACAATGCTCTGCACTCGACCTTAAATTTAATTCGGTCGAACTGCAACTCTCGGCTCTGACCTATTCTGATAGAGAGAGGATTAAAAAAAACAGATGGAGAGAGAGCGTACAGATTTTCCATTTAGACTTTCGAGTCTTGAGAGCAATCAGCGCGATGCGCTTACATCCCCATAATTGGCGATCGGGACGAGAGCCTCGCAAGCTTATTGCGAATGTTTCCATCGTTCAAACCGCTCTTCCGCTTTTCAGTTCCTCACTTATAACACGTGTATGAGAATAATTAAAAAAAAAAAAAAAACGTGCCGATTTTTTAATGTCAGCGAGACTTTCATTAAGCCAATCACCATCAAGAAACTCTCTTTGCGTTTACATTTATTATTTTACTTTTCAAAATTATTCAAACGATTTACCGTCTCGTTACAGTTGCATTATTTGATCTCCCAAAAGAATCGATTTGAAACGATTTTTTTTTTGCCCTTAATTTTTCGAGCTTATACTCTTCGACTGATCAATCGGATTTGGATTTCGAACAAAAACTATGCTGTATTTCCTTATTTATTTATTTATTTTCAATTACCAGCTTCAACCTGAATTATACCGGAGCTTAAGAAATCTTTATTTCTCATGCTGTACAACTCATTTTATGTCATAAAAAAGGCTCCGATACTTTTCGTTTCCTCTGCAGGACTGTGATTTTATTTTCTGAAAAAAGTTGTTGTATTTTTTTCCTCATTTTTGCAACGAATTTAGAGACTAGTTGCGAAGATAACTGGTGAGAATTTTACGAGAAGCGAGAGACGAGAGAGACCGCAGGGATATGGAATAAAAGCGGCATTGACACATTTAGGCTGCATCGTTGATTTTTATTTTATTTTTCACTTCACCTAGCGAACAATGGATGCTCTTATTGAGGGTGTTAAAGTGTACATATATATGTATATAATTTTATATAATGAGACACCAGAAGTGGATCAGCGAAAAGCTTTGCGCTGGTGACTGATACTGGACGCAATGTGAATTATTTGGGACGAGACTGCGTCACGAGTTCGACGAATAGTAGATAGGCGACGCAGCAGGATCTAAATATATATAATATCTATTAGGGTTACCGGGGCAAGATTTGCTACTTTCGGCACAAATTATTTCCCCCTTTACCCCCCCCCCCCCTCTCTGCGCGTCCTGAAGAGCGAGAAATAAATAAAAATTACACAAAAAGTTCAGCTTCGCTAAAAAAAAATTACAAATCAATATCGCCTACCCCTCATGGAAAAAAATACACTTGAAAATATATTTTTTTTTCATACTCAGTAACATATTTTTAATACATCACATTCAATGATATGACATTGAATAACAAGAATAATATTATTATTTAGTTTTTCCAATTGTTCGGCGTCCTTCGCCTTCCACGCACCCCATACCCGTATACCTATCAATATTTGTATTCCATTACATTCATCAAGACACCCCTCAGAGTGTTATCCGCAGCCTTTTCTTTTCTGATGCTCTACTGTGTCGCATTTGTACGAGGGCACAGGGAAACTGCGAAAAACCCAACCCATACAGTTGGCTATAATTTGCACTGAGTTTCAGCTGTATCACCGTCAGAAACTCAGGAATACTTTCCCAGATCAGGTAGCCAGATTCAGGCCTCATACAAACTCCGATAGCAGCCTGATCAGGCAATCTGATCAGGCCCTTGTGGAACGCTATGTCTCAGAAGTGATCGAGGCCTGATTACGTCACCTCATATGAGCCTGATTGGGTCAGTCAGGCAAACCTTTGCCCGGACTGCCCATTTTGCATAGAATCATCGTAATAAGAGTTCCCTCGGAGTGTAAGTCGCAAGTCGTAAAAGGAGAGTCTCTCACCGGGTCAACAGGTATTTTCTTTCCTATACAACCACAAGACTGAGTGCTAGCAAACTCGAGGACGATTATCTTTATTCATGGACTTTTTTCAGCGTCTGGAACAATTGTTTTTATCATCGCGGTTATGCATTATCGATGATCATTCAGAATTGAGCTAACAAGTGAAAATGAGTGAAACCTGTTTTGTTATCTCATGAATAAAGCCTTCTTTTTAAGCAGTCTAACCGATGTTCCCTCGGCAGTATATCGTCTATTATTCAGCTTAGGGTGGACATTAAAGTTCAAGTCAACGATATATTTCTAAAAATATCTTCCCGGGAAAAAATCATTTGCACCTGTATGACTCTAATGTAGACACAGGTTGTTGTTTTTTTTAGACCAAATTTGATCTACGTAGATCTAAATTTTGGAGAATCGTAGATCTGCCAAGATCTGCGTATATAACGGTAGATTTATGTACATTCGAGTCGACCTAACGTCATGTTCGTACACTTTTTCTCATTAGATCTCCGTTTATCTCCTTGGATCTCAGTGAATTTACTCAGATCTGAGTAGATATAATGGAGATCTGGGTATATCTAATTGAGATATGTATTGATCTGCGATTTTCTGAAATTTAGATCTACGTTGATCTGAACTATTTTTTTTTCGAGAGTCCCGCTGAAACTGTGTGCGAGACTATGGTGCAAGATACATTGATATTCACACCTTTATCTGGATCTTATACAGATCTCCATGTCCCTTTTATACTTGATTCCATACATGCTTTATGGGTGTGTGGTATAATACACCCAGCACGAAGGGTTTCATGTACGACAATCGATTTCTCGTCGAGTCCGGATCTTGCAGCAACGGTAGACCCCCCCCCCCCCTCCCTCCCTCTTCCTACCTCCTAAGCCCTTGCTATCGTCCGCGAATTCCTTTATTACACCCGGCTCCGTAACCGCACGATGGGAGGACTGTCTCTCTGGTAGATCTCCTCGTCTTTCCAAGGCTCGTACACATCCTTCAGTGAAGTGCCCATTGCCTATTCAATCTATACACATACATCCAGTAAAACATACAGGATCCACGTAGACCGTGCGATATCCAAAAACCGTGAGCCACAAGAGCAACGGAAAATGACGACCACCACCATGATACTGTACCGGATTTCGTAGTCACGCCATTTGACAGCATCCAGATTGCTTGGTCCCATGCCGCACGCGGTGGCAATGTCGAACCGCAAAAACTTATGAATACCAGTTCGTTTTACCATTGAACTTAAGCCAGTATGTATATATATATACGTATAAAAAGCGCCTAGCCCGAAGGATACCATAGCGAAGACGAAGAGACGAATGCTAGCGAATCGAACAACAAATCCAGCGTCGTATAAGCGCTCTGGGCTGAGATGTACGAGGGAAGGAAATAAAAACGAGACACGCGAAGGTGAAGGGCAGAGAGGGACGGGCGACAGCAGGAAGTTCGACAGACCTGCTGCCGTGTAAAAACGAGAAGCAAGAAAGAGAAAAGAGGCAGAGAGAGAGAGAGAGAGAGAGAGAGAGAGGATGTTCATATACACGCGGTGACATTTTCTCTATGGACTCTCTTGAGAGTGCTCTCTTCGATTGTCCCAGGAGTATATAAGACACGGGGAGCGACAGGACGCAAGAGGCCCACGATCCTTCTTCCTCTCCGCACTCGGTAGATCAGCTCTACTGAAGATCTCCATGTAGAAAAAGAGAGAGAGAGAAAGAGAGAGAGAGAAGGCAAAAAGGACCCAGAGCCGCCGGGGCCTTTTAGCTGCGCAACAGACCAGAAGGCCCCGCTGCCGAGTCCGCTGATCTTGCCTGTCACGTGACGAACCTACATCAGAGAACCTATAACCTGCTCCCCGTGTATGTGCTGCAGCATACGCACAAAGTACGCTCAAATGCATTCGCCCTTTCGAGGATTTGTGATTCAAACTGAGGGACGTTTAAAGCCGATCTCGAGACTGCGCACAAGCGTTGACTCCGGCTCTTGCGCATGCCCCGTGTCTTGCGCTGCCCAATTACTGCACCCGCATGAAGTTCCTGCTCAGAATGGACGAGTGTCCGTGTGCGAGAAATGGGAGAAACAGAAAGCGCGGAAAATTGAAATGTGTGTGAACAGGTGATCGTGGGCAAACCGGTTGAAATGTCAGAAGGTTTGAGGAACGACGCGTTGAGGTGGTTTGGTCAACAGGCATGACGACTCCGAGCTGGCATGACACAATTGGACCCGGGAAACTGTACTTAAGAAGAGGAAGAAGGAACAACGAGTCGAGTATCGAGGATCCTATTATGTGTGTACTCATCGAAGTATTGTTTGCTACCAGGATAGGAAAAGATCTCCAATCATGGGGACCACGTGCCCCAATGAGAAAGGGACAAAAGTCGAAGAGATTTAAAAAACGATGGTTGCCGAAGATTGAGGAGCGATTGATAAAATGAGAGAGAGAGAGAGAGAGAGAAAGAGGAAGGAAGGCTACCGAAGTCTGGTGGGTCATGAAAACTGGAAAACGGTGACAAAAAACAGTGGGACTAGAAACTCGCGATGGTGGGTTTAGAAAAGACGAGTGTGTCATTGGGAAGAGGTTGGTGGCGAGCAATGTGATCTACGGTTACGTTCGGAGTTTTCTCAGCGCTGGCTCTCTCTCTCTCTCTCTCTCTCTTTCGGTACACTGAAGATGTGCACACTCATCACCACACGATGGCACACGCCTCCTTTGGCCCCCGACGATGTGTCGCTTTCCTGCATGGCATATACACACAAGCGGAGGGTATACTCGAGAATGAAGCAGTGTGGAAGGAAAGGAGGCGAATTGTGGATAAGATGGTGGCGAACGCGGCAGGGCGATGCTGGAGGGAGGAGATGAGAGCGCAGATGCGAATGAGATAGTTCGAAGCTGAGGCGAACCAAGAGAAGATATCGGGAGACATAATGTGGACAGGACAAGGCGAGATGCGGTGACGATAGCGACGAGGACCTCTCGCTCTCTCTCTCTCTCTTTCTCTCTCCATCGTTTATATCTCGCGTTCCTGTCGCTTTTACTTCTCTTCGCAATGTCTCCCTTGTGTGTACAATGTCGTATATACATACGTTCAATATATACCATTACATGCGTCCTCTATGGTAAAACCTTTTATTTTATTTTTTTTTTCACAAGGATGGGGGAGACCGCGAATGGAGACAGGAGAAGGAAGCGATGTATATACACAAGTCTCTGGTGCACTGTCCCGGAAGCGACCACTTGGCGAAGAATAGGAATTGATCGAGATTTCGCATTGTGCGCGCGGTGCGCCGCTATAGAGCAATCGTCGTCGTCATCACAAAATCCATTTCCAAAATGTTCTCGTGTGCGGGTCCGTTTCACGTGCGAGACGATATCTAAATGTGTGTACCATGAATTTCTCTCGACAATAGGGAATATGAAACGGAATCGTGACAGTCGGCCGTGGCATGCATCGACGTTCTTAGGGAATTATAGATGCACACATATATATATATATATATACACAGATATGCCAGGTAGGATACGTTGGATAAGCTGAAAAAGTCAACAGGTTGCACGCAACATAGAAAAATTGATTCATTCTATTCGAAGATTATTTCGATCGAAATAAATGTATATATTTCTGTGAAATAATATCTGCTTCGGTAAACACGAATATCATCATATATATATTGCATATGCTGGACGAACCCATCGCTTTATAATCCATGAAAATGATTATAACGTCAGATGGATGAGCGAAGAGAATATTTTATCCGTTAGGAGTCCTTCCTTTCTCTTGATCTATTTCCAAGGATTAATCCATAAGCCCAAGATCCGCGATATCTTCATATCACAATGGAAATGAATCAAGAGAGACGTGGAACTCCTGGAAAGTTTATGGCAATAGTCTCTGGCTCAGAGTAATGCGTCAGATCCGAGCTTATACTCACGCCCGAGATACAGAAATGTCTATCTTCTTCTTCTACTTCTTCTTCTTTTTTTCACGTGGAAGAAAACCAAGAGAAGGGACCGAAAAAAAGGAGGAAAAAAAAAAAATTGAGAAAGATCCTCGACCTCCTAATACGACGCGGTTAAAAGCTACGGGGTCTGGTGGTCGCTATCTGGACTCAAAGAACTCGCGAGAGAGAGAGATACGTCCAGCCGATAACCAACCTTTCTCGTGGCGCACCGGGTTTCAGGTTGCATCGTGATCCAGGACTCCTCGAAAAGAAAGCACGAGGGCCTCCACACGTATACACGCATACACACACACACACACACACACGCACACACACACACACACACACACATGCACATAGGTGTGTGGATCTTGTCTCGGACTATGCGATTGTGCAGAGCGAGCACCGCTTCATATAGCGGGCCAAGATCATCTCCGCAAAGCGGAGGATTAAAAAAAATGGATTCACTCGTGGATGGATCTTCCTGGCCGGTCTCAATGGTCATATATATTCAAGATTGAACGGAGTATAGGGTGAGCTACGTGTATTTTCCAATGGTGTTTAAGTAAAAAGGGCTTATCGTTTGGGTATCTGGTTGTTCTCAATCGCTTGCCGATCTTCGCATTAAGCTAAGATCGGGAGGACAAGGGATAAGGTCTCCCTGCCGCATTTTTCTACATCTGTGTGCGTTCTGAGGGCTACCACGGCGCGACCACGACCGCTGTACCGCGACCATGAATGTACCGGATCAACGTAGATATTCCCGTACGATAGTATTCGAAATGCAGGTACACAAGATTCGTCATATGTCCCCGAGGAATGTGGATCGCTCGCGTCGTCTCCTAGACATGGGTACAGATATCTGGATGCATCTACGAATATACATATGTATATATATATAAATATATATACATATATATATATATATATATATAGAGAGAGAGAGAGAGAGAGAGAGAGAGCGAGTGGGAGGGAGAGGCAGCACAAGAGGAATTGAAATATAGTGATGGCAAGACAAGGTAAGCTCTCCGTTAGAGAAGCATCAACATCCGAGCATCTCTGTCGCAGTAATGACAGATCCTTCCGCATACACACACACACACTCAAACACCATATCTCGCGTCCCAATGGGAGGAGAAGTCTTCAGGAGTTCTCGAATTCTATCTGCCCATGATTATTCTCATCGGTGAGAACATTTGTCAGCGACAAACGCCCAATTCGATGGTGACAGGGTATAGTGCAGCTGCGCCATGCTGTTGCTGCAACACACAACGTCTTACGATCGAAGTCCTTCGCCGGAAGTTCAATTGTTAATGCTCCACACTGTGGCAGGTATATACCGAAGGAGGTTCTGCGGTTCTTACGATAATTGCTGGTCTCGAATGAAACGGCCGATGAATGTGTTCACCACCGGTATATATACCGAAACACGTTGGAAGACAAAATTTTCGTCAGACAAAAATTTGTAGTTTTACGGACAAATGATACCACGATGAAACGGTCAATAAGTATACTCCGCATATATATCGGAGAACAAAAATTGGCGAATCTTGGGACGGCTCTCAAGCGCTTGCAGCAAACGCGAAAAGCTCGCGCGTCCATATGCATGTCGCGCAATTTTTTGAAGCCTGTGGAGATATTGAAATGGATTTACAAGCGGTGGAGGTTGGAACGTCGAGGAAATGTTGACAAAAATATGGCATTGATATTGGTGATGGAGAAACTGGTTAAGGTTTGGAATGAGTCGTGGAGGAATTTTGGGAAAGAAAAGAGAAACGAGGAGTTTTTCATAGAGGAGAATTTTCTATAATGAAAAAAAATATCATTGAATTTAATATACAAAAGCGCATGAAATTTATAAAATAAATATACGGAATTGAAATTAATATGTACGTACCATTGAAAAATTAATAATATCATCGCGAATATCCAATACTATATTTATATTGAAATTAGTATACCGTTAATATTGAAAATTAATATCTCCATAAGTGAAAATGGTATTCATAAACTTCTGTGCAATTGCAGTTTTCCTGACAATTGCTTTTTTCTCGATTTTTTTTTTCTTTCAAACAAATTTCCATTCAACTTGCCTTTTTTATTCTCCGTTAGATTTTAGAGTTAAAAGAGCGTCCACTGTACGAAATTTTTATTTGAGAATTAATAAAAAATAAAAAAATATATTGATGAAGATTATATATATATATATATAGAGTAGACGTACCTGTTGTGGCCATTGTACCGTTGTAGCCACTCCGCATTTCTCTCGAATTTCTTAAAGTTTCAAGGCTATGTTCACTTCATCGAGCGTAATATTTCGATATTCAAGATGTTTCCGGACCACTATCGATTGCTTTATTGAATATTTAATAATTTATTTCAACGAAATATGACAAAATGTGTCAACGCTGAGCGATTTGTGTAGTTTTCTTGTACGGTTTCTCATACATAAAGTCATTCCGCCCTATCAAAAATTTATATTTCATCAATTGAAGCTCATTTTTCGGGTTATAATTACAAAAAACTGATATCTCAGCTAAAATTCCTGAAAAATGCGTAGTGGCCAAAAGTGATACATTTCACAATGGGATTGTTCTATTTGTGGCCAGCTTATGGCCAATCTCAATTCAAAGCTTGGTGGCCACAACTGGTACTTCGGATGACCAAAAGTAGTAAAACTGTGGTCACAAATGGTGAAAATGACACCTACAAGATAATTTCCTATTTTCTTATTTATCATCATCAGAAAAGGTTTTAATCGATAACAATTCGATTCTGTGTACCTTTCAGGTTACATCGATAACTTTTTAAATTCTGCAATAATGTGAACACTGTTCGTAAATGAATCTTCGAAAATGCTGCAAGTGGCCACAACTCTGGTACGTTTCCCCAATAGTGTTATAAAATTGCATGGACTACTGTGCATCAACATAACACGACAATTATATTAAAAATCATTAAACGTAATTCGAATTTTAATACACGCAGGTATATTAAATTTGCATCGCGTCTATAAATTTTAAAATAGAATAATGCGAAATTGAATTTATAATTAATATACGCCGGTAATATTAAATTTGCATTGCATGCGTGAATTTTAAGGTGTACGTAAAAATTCACTTACCGTAGTGTAAAGCTTACATCCACGTGAACCTTAATTTTCAAATCATTTTCACATGATTCCGTTTTAAAAATGAGGAATAATATGCGATAAAGTTTAATTAAAGTGTATATTAAAGTGAATATTGAAATTAAGAAGACTTTTAATGATTTTTTAATGTGACTTTCATGCAATATTATAGCACAGCAGTGTATAAAATTTCATAACTGATGTATATGCACAAAACTTCATAATTTTTTTTTTTAATTAATATTCAAACAAAATTTTTTAAAGTTTAATTGTACATATAGGAGGCCGCCACACTCCGGTAAATGGAAGTTTAACCGATCATTGCATAAATGTATTGCACATATATGCATATACATTTGTCTATGTACTATATTATATAAACTACGAGAGCTGCGACATCAAGAAAACGAGTACACGCAAAAGACAGGGTGTAACTCCCGCCTCTCTATATATGTGCATTCGAGGGGTGTGCGACACACGTCTTTTTATACGAACACAGCTGCTCCCGGGCAACATAATGAAATGCTATAAAGAAGCTGGACCACATAGGGTTTATGCGCGTGCTGTGTGTGTGACGCGCCTACCGTGGATAAAACTATATATATATATATATATATATACGAATACAGAAATACACGGGGATCCAATGATATAAATCGGTGGAGCAAGATTAATGGAGTACTTGTACGAAGAATACGGTCGCGCTGTCCTTTTCTCCCCCTGCTCGACCAAAGAATGTCAAGTTCAATGGTTATAATCCGTTGGAAAAGCAACGGAGACATCGAGAGTAAGAGACTTTTTCGGATTAGCAGTCCCCCGAAAAAGGTGGAAATGAACATTCTATGACTTATTCTCTACATCCAAGAAACGTTGATCGGCCTATCGTATTTTTTTTTCTTCATCTTTTTTTTATTAACGTTCGCTATCTCGCCTCGATATTTTATGCCATCACGTGAATTACCAAAACGTGGATTTTATGTCCCTGAATTTTATGTTAATCTGACGAGAATCGTCGATACCGGAGCTCCCGCAATTATTCGAGCTCCTCAAACCCGATATCAAATATGTTCCTCGCGCTTGTTTGTCCTCGGAAATTATAATCAAAACAAAAAGGAATTTTACAAATCGTATCCAAGCAAGTCATGATTAATATCGAGCGATAAAGATTTTAAAAAAAAATTTGAAAATTCTTCATTTCTTGATTTCATTTCTTCATTGAATATTTTTAAAAAATTCGAAACTTTAAAAAAAAATCGAGCGATAAAGATTTTTAGAAAAATTCGACACTTGAAAGGGTGAATTGTTAATATTTCGTGATAAATCGATGATGTTGGCTGGGGAGCAAAAAAAAATTTTCGAGCTAAATCTTAATTTTCCGGGTGTTACGTGTCTGATTGGCAAATTACGGAATGAATCAGCTGATTCATTACATCAGCGTGACTAACGTTGGAATTGAACGACCGCAATGATTCTCGATTGAATTACCGCGAAGGCACTTAAATACGTTTTACGTTACGATACACATATATATATATATATATATATAGTGACGTTACAACTCTATATCGGCTCATTTGTGAGCGCATATAAAATTCCTCTTGGACTGTCTCGTAAAAAAGAGAGGAAAAAAAAAACAATAAAAATAATCCGCCCTAACAAACTGGTATAATATACGCCCCTGGCAAGTCACAAAAGACGCCTTTTCGATCGTTAGGGCGTAATTTATCTGTAAGCTAGTTAGCTATACCGCGTTCCTCCGGTCTTCCTTGTACATATTATATCTCGCCTTGACTCGAAAAAAGAAGACAAGGGGAGGTTGAACGACGCGGCATTCGCGCCGCGCCCTGCTATAATCAACCCTCAAATTATTATTTATAGCTCTCGAGCGATATTTACGAGTTTTCTCATCACCAACAATGAATTCAAATGACGCGATCGTATGAATTTTTTTTTCTTTTTTTCAAACACCTTTTTCATTCGAACATCCTCGTATGACGCATCTGTGCTACATATACAATTTTTTCTCTCAGATAACAGAAATAAAGAAAAGCTTGCAAATTGAAAATTTGCGCATTTGCTTCCTCATTATTTTATTTCACTCACAAATATTTCTCCACGAGCAAGTGCTTTTTCCAAATATGGCATGCAAATAATATAGAGTGCTATTTTATGAATTTCATTTCAATAACAATACAATAACGAACACAATTTTTTTTTTTTTTAACATTCGAAACAATAACGGTAACTTTTTGTAAAATTTCACAATTTTCGACAATCTGAATCCCTCAATCGATTCTTGCCAAAATTAAATACCAACCACGATTGTGACTCAAAGTAAATTTGTGTAAAAAAAAAAAAAAAGAAAAAACTTTCGGTTCATTAGCCAAAAATTTGGGCAAATCAGAGCTATCGGGGAATTTGTTTTTAATTCATAATTTGAAAAAAAAAGGCGAACCCCTCAAGCGATTTTTGTCAATCTCAGTGCCGCGCTTCATCCTTGTCCCATATGACCTATCTATATATATATGCACAAGCTTTTGGCTGAATAGTCGAAAATTTGCGGAAGTTAGGAGCGATTATATAGGGATATTTTTTTAAAATTCAACATTTTTTTGAAATCTAAACCCTTCGGGTGATTCTTTACGAATTAAATATCAACCATACTTATGACTAAATCTATTCATGTAAAAACGAATTAGATCGCGACACCAGCAAAATTACAAAAGTCAGAGCGCTCACAGGCATTTTTCGAAAAATTCAAAATCCCGCAGAATAAAAAATTCCGAAGCGATTTGAATGAAAACTGCAGTAAACAAAGGCCGGGCACATGGTATAGCTGTGTGTCAACTTTCAGCTTCATTGGTCAAGCAGTTATCAAGATTAACGGATCTGAATTTTTTTCTAAACATATGATGTCTCAATGTTTCGGGAAATTTTGACTATCCTGGCATGAAAATCTCGAATTGTTTTTTTTATAAAAACAAAACTCATAAGGAGGCCTTAACAAAAATGATCTCAAAAAAAAAACTACGAAATATTCTTATTGTTATTCAATCAATTAATGTAATATCCAGAATTTTTGATATTTTCTCCCAATCTACTCATCCATCCAATTATCATAATATCACGCAACAATGGGAATGCATACCGATCCCATATTCTTTAGCAAATTAATTCCCGGAAGTCGCGTGAGTTTCGAGCCACGAAGGCACTTAAAAATCCGCGTATATTCTGTGACTGTCCGGGCCTCACGGGATCGTGTAGGCTGGGACTGAATTTAAGAAAAAAATAGAAAAAAAAAAAAAAATAAAAATTTTGCGCTAACAAAGAAACAGAGGCGAGAGCTGAAAGGCCAAAAAGGACGCGCGCGTGCTTAGGGGAGACGCGAATCTTTCGCGGGCTTGCTGGCTGCTGGATCTTTCGGCGAGAGCATCAGAGAGAAACCGAACATCCGCGGACTTATTTATTGCGTAATTTGGCTTCTCTCGAAAATTCCACGTATCCTTCGCGCCACAAAAGAGCCACACTGATGTATATATATATATACGACCATCCGAATATCTACCTGATGCTGAATTGTGCGGGTGATTCTCTCCTATTTTTTTTTTGCTCTCGATACACGATATATCCATACACGATATACGCGTCGCTTTGGCCAATGCGGTGGATCTTTTTTAAATGCAGCATTCGAAAATACGTCGTTACTTTATCTCTCTGCGCGTGTACCGAGGAACAATGTAGAATTCGTTGGTCAAAATTTGAAAATTTTCGATGATTTGGGAAGAATTTTTCAATCGTATAGCGGCCCATATTGATGAAACTTTCGATCGATAGAACGAATTACCGTCGAGTAAATTTTGCTTCTGGTGAAATAGCGAAAGGGATGATGGGCGAACGAAAAATAATAAAAATTTATTGAAAACTTCGTCTTCGATTCCCGTTCTCGACCATCACCCTTTTAATCGAAATATCGAAGAGCCCGAAAAGGCTATTCGTTGAACAAAAATGCGTCAAAATTCTTTTTTCTTTTTGGCGAATATCTTTTTATTCGTTCCTCCCTTCCGATGAAAATTTTATTTCTAGGGGTTTTTTTTTTTTTTTTTCGTGCTCCAGAGATATCCAGAAAACCTCGTCCTCCTTTTCCAAAATCCTTGGGACAACTTCTGCGCTTCACGCTATAGTCAAATGAGTGCTAAATTTTCACAACAGTTTTTTGCAAAATGCACCGCACCAATCGACAGTATGCGTATATAGTGAAGGTTGATTTTTATTCCAGCATGTGGTCTTAATCCAGAAAAATATTAATAATAATGGGTTTGCAAAATCATCAACTGATAAATGAAAAACACCATTCGATCGTGTGAGCGAATACATCGAGGTATCGAGATTCTAAAATATCTCCGTCGCCTCGTCAATTATTCCTAAGAATAACAAGAATCATGTCTGATCTAATACACTACATGATTAATGACTTTCACAAAAACAGCAGCGTGCAACGAAAATATACATCCTTCTTGATGCGCAAGTGCAAATATAACCCTCGCAATTCATATCTAAATGATAAACTAATTTTCGATTAAATTAAATAACCTAATTATGGTCACGAATGAATTTCATTCAGTAGGTCAGGAATAAACTCAACGAAATAATACCTCTCGCTTCATCACGATATAAATACAACTATCAATGGCAAAATTTATCATCATACCATATAGTTGATTTCTTGTCATTTCCCAACAGTTATAATGCCGCAGTTATAGTAATTGAATAAAAGAGCTTACGATGGAAAAGGTGAAATGAAAAAAAAGATAGGGTAAAAATACTTTAGTAAAAAAAAAGAGAGAGAGAGAGGAAGAGAAAGATTGCACCAACGTCGAGATGGAGAAATGAAAAAGGGTTATGGTGACAAAAAACCTCAATTCCTCACGATGGAATTATATAGGGTCTCAACGTTTCGCATTTATCACGGAGCCAAGTAACGAAACATTAGTACGGTTAATTAAACAAACTTCTCGAGGCTCTTTCAAACCCCTCACCCACAACTCCGTCGTCAACGACGTGTTTTTTCTTCGTTTTTTTTTTTTTTGCTTTACTGAATAAGCGAGCAAATGGTTTCTTTTTTTTCGACTTTTGCTCGTGCGTAATTACGTCGCTTTTCATACAAGCCAAGGAGCTGCCAGAAGATGTGGGAAATGTTGAAGGAGAATCACGAGAGAGAGAGAGAGAGAGAAAGTTAAGTAAGGACGAGGGGATGGGGTGTGTCGCTATACATGTTATATTCTAGACGCGAAGACGAATATGAAAAAGTCAGAGAGAGAAAGAGAGAGAGAGAGAGAGAGAGAGAGAGAGAGGAGTGATGGAATAAACGAGATGAGAAGAAATGAAGAATCTGTAAGAAAGTTCCGGGGACTAAAAGTTTCGTCAACGACGATGAGGACGTTAGAGTGAAACACGTGTTTCACGACACATGGAACGAAATATTATATCGTCTGAGCAATCGAAGAGAAAGAGAGAGAGAGAGAGAGAGAGCTCTTGGCACGTGTGCGGGCTTTTTTTGACGCACACATTAGTGTATAGAACGTGTTTTTATGTATGGTTGAGGCAACGATATATTGGAGTGTTTCGAATTAGTGCGATCGTGGTTACTAATGGGGTCGTTTGTTAATAAGAACTAATTTCATCGCAACACGTCTCGTAAAGAATGCCCATTTGGTTTATATATAGTACATATGTGTGTGTGTGTGTGTGTGTGTGTGTGTGTGTGAGCATAATTCCATGTGATTATTATTATAGCCTCTTTCCTCTCCAGGATGTTTGCTCGCCACCTGTCTTTCCTAATGCACTCCTGTATTGCATTTGCACGAGGGCACGGGGAAACTGAGTAAATACTTGGGAGGATACATAATTAACAATATTTTCCTGAGTTTTCGTTCAATTACTACCAGAAACTCCATAAAACTTTCTTCCGTTCAGCAATCAAAGGGCAAGAAAGTGCACGGCTAAGCGGTCACCCATCCCAGAATCGATCCCTGCTAATATATAATAAAAAGGGTGCAAATTGGAAAATTGCACATTGCACATTACAAAGTTATGTTTATGAAGAGATAGTTTTCGTAGTTTCGTAAATGTGGGGATGGCTTTCGTAATTTTGGCTTCCCCATCGAGAAAAGCTTTATATAATGAGAAAGCTGTGTGCGAGAGCTTTCAACTTGCACGCTTGTTTTCTCAAGTCGTTTTTTACTTGCGAAATTTAATATCCCGTCTCCTAGCGTACTTACGCATCTCTTTTTTTTTTGTCGATAATCTCAGATTTGCCACAGTCGGAGCGATCACAGATATTTTTCGAAAATTTCTAAATTTTATGAAATCTTAATCCAAATTCAAAGTCAAACTTTTTCGTTTCGTGCTGTATTTATATAAGAACTTTTGGCTAAATAACATCAAATTTACGATAGTAAATCGCAGATATTTTTCGAAAATTTCCGAAAAATTTTTAAAAGCCTAACCTCTCAAAGGATTCTTGACAAATTTGATACCAAACAAGCTTGTCTCCTAGCCTATCGATATAAAAAGTTTTAGGCGAATATCCTTAAATTTATCAGGGCTAGAGCGATCAGAGACATTAAAAAAAAAAAAATTTAAAACCACCTAAAATTAGACACCCGTTAAAAATTTTTTTTTTTTTAATTTCAGCAAACAAGAGGGATTTTAGTAGTCAGCAAAGTTTCAGCAAGTTAACTAAAGCAGTTCAAGAGACATTGCAATTTTAATTTTTGTTCACACACACACAAACATACAGACAATTTTTTCGGAACACATTGGCACAAAAAAACTCGAATTTGTTTGTGCGAAAAATTTTACGAAAGAGACATCGTTCACTCATCAACTATCACTGTTCCTTTTTTTTTGCTTTCCTATCAGCCATACATATATGTTGATTCGAAAATTTTTAATTGGATCGTCCGAACAATTTTTTTTTTTCATCTCGATTCACCGTCAATCAGTTTTTCCCAATTATTTTCTCATGACAAACTACAGTAAAATATTAATGCTGCCGTAAAGACCCCCGCGCATTGGCGTGGGACCCGGATAAGAGTAATTATAATATTGGTGTGATTAAAGCACGGCGATTTACTCTTATCTAATCAGACTTTGGGCTCGAATTCCCCGGGCTCTCCTGTCAATACGTCCGATGACCATCGCTATAACGGTCATATTCTCTTTCTTCTTTGAATCGCTCCCGCCTGACCGCTACATTGGTAACACATGCGGCAAATTAAAATATTTTCGTGATGAAGCCATCGAATAAGATATCGTTTTTTTTTTTTTTTTTTTTTTTCGTTCTTCGAGCAGGCTTCATCGCTGACGAGTTATGTACGATTTATCGGGCAATCGAATGCCATGCCGAGATCTCTATTCACTCGTAATCTTTAGAGACATTTTCACAGCTCTCCATATGTCTCTAATTAACTTATTAGTTATTGTGTATATATATATATATATATACATATTCGTGTCTACGTTCAGCCGATGGCATACGATTTGAAATGTCATTTATATACATATACGTATATCTGTATGTACGACAGCGCGGGATCCTCAAGAGGATATACCCAGCACGTCATTATCTTGAATTAATTATTAAGCGACCCGACTCTCTACGGTCTCTCGTACCGCCTGTATATACGTACAAATGATTCGTAAAAACTTTGTGTTTATGAATCGATTAAAAAAAAAAAGCAACGATTGTAGAACTTTCAATTCTTCATCGATAACGTTGTACCTTTTCACTGTAAAAAAAAAAAAAAGAAAAAAAAAGAATGTCGCACATGCCTGAGCAATTAAATTTAGTACTCCTGCATCGACGATGAAGTTTTCACTAAATCGCCATTTTTCGGTATCTTTAGATTCAGATATCTCCAACGTTCATTG
Source organism: Rhorus exstirpatorius (assembly GCA_963564615.1). Taxonomy (NCBI): domain Eukaryota; kingdom Metazoa; phylum Arthropoda; class Insecta; order Hymenoptera; family Ichneumonidae; genus Rhorus; species Rhorus exstirpatorius. Next base: position 19,336,695 of record OY751318.1, read on the forward strand.
AATCTCCAATTGCGCACATCATAAGAATAAGGCTCATGAAATTTTGAAGCTCATAGACTAATATTTACTGCTGTCTCATAGCCGATAAAATTTTGCAAACGAAATGAAATTTGCAAAAAAATTTGGATTGAATTCGAATTTGCCTTGAGTAAGAAATCGCAGAGCTGGTTGCCTGAATGATATTCTCATAGCTCAGATGTTGGATAAAAAAATCAGAAAAAAACTGTAAATAATTATTTATAAAAACTTATTATTATATAATCATTATACATATAAAATATTTATATATTAAACAATAATATATAATAATTATATATGAAAATGTATAATATATATCAAATTATGTGTATAAATAATTAAATAATTATTGATAAATACTCGATAATGATTTTTTGTCATTTTCATTATAATTACCTTTGACGTGTAATCTTTTTGCCGCGTATAAAAAAAAAAAAGGGTTAGGTAATGCCATCGTAAAAGAATGAAGATTGTACGATTACTGCGCTGCTTTTTTCATCGATAAAATGCACGAGAGAGTACGTAATGCGTGATTCGCTGTGTATGTGATTTTTTTTCAAGCCGGATTCATTTCACAGTATGATTTATTACGCATCACCGTGTCAATGTGCCATATACGCGAAACCGAGACTCGTGTCCTTCCGCATGGCAAACGAGTGCCATCAGGCGTCGAATGCACCATCGGAGTCCACTCGATGGGTATATATATATATATACGAGCCGCTGGTATTTCCCACATTAAAAAAAAAAAAAACGTGCTTGCGCTGTTCACTCGTACTTCAACTTAAACTTCAATGAAATTCCGCGCCAGAGACAACGTCATTCTGATCGAACTGTACTTATGGGTACACACGCAAAGGATATTCGATCTCGATGAGCTTTCAATCCTAACGAGTTTTCATTCCATTCACAATTGACCTTCCTATACGGACTGTAGAGATGTTTATGAAATATATTTTTTTATTGATGTTGTTGTTTTTTTTTTAAATTCAAATTTCAATTACGTTCCGTTCAAGCTGCATCGATATGACGCGGTACACGAGTAGACAGCATTTATGATCGCTTTGATATGAATTTTTGAAAAACATCAAGGGCCCCGAAATTAATGCAGATCCTTGGAATTCTCGATTGGAAATATCGAAAAATCTTTTTACAAAAAGCGCCGATCGATGAATATTTTAGTAACGAATTTGTAGAATCATCAAAGGGTTTCACACGCTTACGAAAGAAATCGAAATTATTATTAGCAATTTTAAATTAAAATTATTCGTGAAAAATCGAAAAAAAAAAAATCCTACGATATTATTAATTCGATTTAACGAACGTGTAGTAAAATTCCGTGGAATGAATATTCGAGATCTTTTTTTTTTTTTTTTTAATTCGTGACAAAGAAATGAATATACTGAAATTCAATTGAAATTCGCAGTAAAATTTAGCCACCTCTGTGTATTGGCCTAGTTTTACCGCAGTTTCCCCGTGCCCCCGTACAAATGCGAAGGAAAAAAAAAAGCACGAAACTTAATTCGACTATCTGAATTTTCGAGCGTTCCAGCATGAAAATCTTGCGAGAAAAACACGGAAATTATTGTTTCTAAGTACAAAAGCCTCTTCTTTGAGGAAGAAAAAAAAAATCGTGGCAAAGAAAGCACGCACGTTTCTCGTAATGACAAAGCTCTCGGTATTCTTCGACTGTACGGCCATGTATGTTTCTTTCTTCGCGTATATATATACGCGCGAGCGTTCAAAGCGTTTAGAACGCTTTGGAAAAAAAAACTCGCGAGAAATTGTCGGTGGCTGTGTGTGACATTCTTTGATGTGCACACCTCCGTTTCTCGCTTAATGAACTTTTTACTTGCATTTTGTAAACGAATAAATGTTTGTGTGTGTGTGTGTGTGTGTCACAATTCGAGAGAACGAAAGAAGTTGTTAAGAGAAAAACGATAGAGACGAATGAGAGAAATTAAGGAGAGACGTGGAGCGACGAGAGAGAAAAAAGGAATTGAGGATGAGAAAAGAAATGGTCCATGATCCGCGAGAGAGTGGCTTTGCGCCATTTGGGAATTCTACGTGAATTGGCGGCTCCTCTCTTTTTTTTCTCTCTCTCTCTCTCTCTCTCTCTCTCTCTCTTTCTCTCTCTTTCTTTATTTCTTTTTCTGCACAAACGGTCAAAAGAGAATTTAAAAAAAGAAAAAGAAATATGGAAAGAGTAACTTTCAGGAAGAAGGAAGAGAGAGAGAGAGAGAGGGAGAGAGAGAGAGAGCTGTAAGCGGGTGCTCGTTCTCGGTCAAAGATTGCAGCTTTCCTGAACTAATTGGAGACTCAATGGGAGAGCCTCCTTGGAGGCAAAGCTACAAGAGCGCGAGAGCAAAGGGAGAGGCGAGTCGGATCTCTGTTATGTGCCGCGCATTTTGCTATACGAGCACTTTACCATGGAACCCTTGAAGAATGTCGCTTAGCTCCGGCCGATGAAGGGCTCTTTCCGATTTGTTACACGCGAGCGTCCTACCTCTATATGCGCAAAGATGAAAATAATGTGACGCATCGAGGTCGGAAATATCTCGGGCTCGCGCTGCCTCATCTACCTGCCGCGACGTTTTCTCTTCTTTTTTAAACGTCCAGAAAACGTGCCCCTCGCTTCAATACATATATATGTACTCACGTGTGTAGTCGTATATGAACATATAGAGACTCGTCGAAGGGTAACGAATTTCATCGACGAAAGAAAAAAAAAAAAATGTGAATACCACGGTTTATATACATTTTCTGGGGTGTTCTATTGTACTTATCGGGCATAAAAGCCACCCAGGAATGATTTCGAAGAAATTCATTCCCGCGGTAGATTCTTTGACGACTATCGCTCCATTTTTCGCAGTCAATGACGAATGTTTGTACCAGAGTCGAAGATTCGGAGATATTAAGAAAAAAAAAAAAAAACCACACATTCACACAATTAATTCGAATATTTGCGCATTAAAATTGACGCTAAACTTTAATTTCGATTAATTCTGGTATCGTAACCGCAATTGCGGGTTACTTTAGCCATTTTCTTCTTCTAATTTGTCAAAAAAAAACCTGTAATCTTTATACGAATTTTTAAAATGAACGAGCTATATGTATATATATATATATATATATAACGAGCTATATATATATTTTGAGAGATTTGGCAAAATGACGTTCGTTGAAATTGAAAAATACCATTGAATTTTCATTGCTTCGCCAGATCACGCGATGAAAGCCAAGTCTTGATTTGGGAAAAACGTATCGATTACGATGTCATTTTTTTAAGGGATAAAATAATGTGACTCTATATATACTTCGTCCCTATATATATGCATGAGCAATGACGCACGGTCATTGTAATTTTCGATACAATGTTTGACTTTGGCGAAAATGCCTCAGCTACGATTGTGTCTTGAGCCGATGTGAAGTAAATAGCACTTTTTCATGACAACGAATGGCCCATTTTGAAAAATGGCATTTTGAGAATTTTCGTACTAGGGCCTCGATGTCAGGGGATCTTCGATAAGTAACAGTGCACGGAGCAGGTCGATCGGCCCAGCGTACGGTGGGAGAAGCTCTGCGCCTATCGCGGTATCGCTAGCTGCAAGGTCAGCTGCGCGGAGTCAGATGCGTGGCAAGCAAGCGCGACGCAGTGCCAGTCTCGCCGCGCTGTTCCCTAAATCGAGGACGTCCTGTACTTGTTATTGCACTCGATATTTTGAAAAGTTGTTGGCAAAGGCACAGAATGGATTGGAAATTTTATACGACGAATGGAAATTTTTTTTTTTTTTTAAATTCATAGTCTCTGGGTATAATCGGCAGCAACGACTCAGCAGAATTTTCCAGCCAGAGAGGAGAGTCAGAGGTACAAACGCTGGTAAAATTATTTAACGTTTGGTCGAATTATTTTCTAATCCACGTGCCTTTCGACTCTGCTTTATTTTTATATTATTAGCAGACTCAATGATTAGAGAATTAACAATCGCACTGGTACAGGATCAATTACTTTATTTGTGACTTAAAAATATTATTTTATCACGAGCAATTCTCATTTCTACTCGAGTTCGTGAACGTAGAACGAAAATACCAACGCGACCATGACCCGGCTTTTATATTTTATATTTTACATTTTATATGGATACGTACACGCACACGCACACACACACACATACACACGTTCTGGTCGAGTTGACCACAGATTTATTTTCTCTCCCCACGGTGCTGTACCAACTCTGCACACCGGGTTATGCAGCTACTGAATTTCTTAATAAGGTGGCAGGTTGGGATTTTGTTTTAACATCTCGACTGGGTCAATATCGCAGCTAGCCCGGCTATGACCTATACGAAAGCGAGTCGATAGTCCACGAAACGGTACATATAGTAATAAACCCGGGAAAAAATCGTCATGATCTACGTAGATCTACGCAGTTATCTTTTTTTTAAATCAAAGTTGACCTGCGTAGATGTAAATTTTGGAAAATCATAGATCTACGTAGATCTTCGTATATAACGATAGATTTACGTACATTTGATACAATCACTAATTAAAATTATAATTGAACGCTTTTGCTGATTATATAGATCTCCGTTTGTCTACTGTAGTCAATCTCAGTAGATTCATTTAGATCTTAGCAGATATAACGGAGATCTAGGTGGATATAATTGAGATCTATAGGTATATCTACGATTTTCCAAAATTTCGATCCACGTAGAGCTAAAAAATAACTACGTAGATCTAAATTTTATATACGTAGATCTACAGTATTTCTTCCAGGGTAGACAAATTAAAACGTATATTTAGTACTATGTTTAGGGAAAAAAAAGTATTGAGAAATATTTTTAAAACAATATTAAAAATAGGGAAGATTGAACAACTTTGGGTCACCATTAACACGAGTCGTATTTCGTATTCTTCTCCGAAATAATTTTGACGTCAATAGATTTGGTGTTCAATAAATTTTTGATAATGCGAAAAATGGTGAACAGTGCATAAGCATCATTAGTGACGTTAATGGTGGTCGTGAATGATCGAGGTGGTTGGGCTTTCAATTTTTAAGTCCATATTACGAATATACATGTCCTGTTCATTTCGGTCTGTTATCTTGTAAGCTAATCTGCGTATTTCTATAAAATAAAATGAAAAAATAAAATAAAAAATATACAAAACTTTCGTAAAATTTTTAAATCATTTCTCCAGTTAACCCCTATTACGGGGTAAAAGATATTTGCATCCCGTATTATATTATTTTTCAATTTTTTAATACGAAATCACAGTAATAAAATTTAATTCTATTATTCATAAAAAATTCAACTATTTTTCTATTTCTCATTATTTTATTATTTTAACGATTTTTTTCTTGTCATTGGATAGAGCCTCGGGGGTTGAGTATACTTTGCAATGTTCGTCTTAATCGTCCCATTAAATGGCTTATGGTCACTTTATCGCGGAACTAACCTCCGATAACTGTTACACGACAAGAGAGAGAGAGAGAGAGGGACATTTTTTAGTGCCAGCGTGGCGTTTAATGAACAACAGACCGCCCTACAAAACACTTGAGATATCTTGCACAGCTGGTCTCAGCACCACTTGTGGAGCAACATACTCATAAGAGCCCTAATATTCATGCACAATGTATATCGGTGCTCTTGTAAGTCCTCCTGTTCAAGCCGTAATCTAATAACCCAACATTCGTACAGACAGATGGTCGATGGCACCAAATCCCAAGGCATATCGAGGGACTCAATTTTTTGTTCTTTTTTTTCATTATTTCTCATTTACCCCCGGTGCTTGGGTAATTAGACCAATTACCGAGTCACCTCGGACACTGCAACCTATGTTGACCTTGACATTGTTTCGTCCCCGAGCCACTTACACTAGGACCTCGATTTAATGGCCCTCGATTTAATAGACAGTCCCCACCATGTCGCATTTATCGATCGGTTTTTCGCGTGGTGGGAGATGGTGGGGGACGCTTAAAGTCTCCGCGATCAGGCCCGTAGCACGGAGTGCCGATGCGCAGATGCAGCATGGGCGGGCATACGCTACCTCGATTTAACAAGGTGCGATGCGGAGCCGGTCCCGCCACAGGCCGTTAAATCGAGGTCGTAGTGTACCCCTGTTGCGATCGCAGCGTGTAACCCCTAATAGTATCGCATTTACACAGGGGCACGGGGTAACTGCTGAAAACCCGGAAAATTCCCAAAATAAATTTTTAATTGTTCACCAATTGTATCTAAACTCAATACCAACCATCCTTCGATCAAAGTATATTCGTGGAAAAAAAAATTAAACCGTTGTTTCAAAATTTGTGGGAGCAAGGGCTATCGGAAATTTCTGAAAAAAATTCTAAATTTCCTATGACTCAACTCTTTCACTGATTCTGTCGAAATTTTATTATAAACGTTGTTCGATGATCGTTTGTTCGTGTAAAAATAAAATATTTAGATTAATATCTCAAAATTTGTGAAAATTTGAGCAATCACAGTTCGCACGATGAAGATATGCATCATTAGTTCTATTGAAATATGAAAAATATGATTATGTACTATTTATTGCCCACGTGAGCCCACAAATTGTTAATAGCTCTCATCCTGCGTGGTACACAATACACGAGGTCTTATATGTACATTTGGTCAAACATTTCATAGTCCCCCGAGCATCGAATACATTATGCATCAAGCCGTTATAGCGGGTCTAACGACATGTAAATTTTACATTATTGTTACAGGCGTTCCAAAGCTAGACGAAATTTTATGAAATTTATTTTATTACCAACTCGACGTCCAAAATTATCGTGAAAATTTATAAAGAATTGAATTTTTTCCAATCATCCTAAATAATTATTACTTCGTAATGATTATTGAGACGTATATATTTTTTTGAGAATAATTGCTAATAATTTTCTTGACGTAACATGCATTTTTGGTGAGTTTCATTAGCTCGGGGGCCTTGCATCCTCACCAGCTGTCGAATGTAAATATATTATTCATTTTTAAGTTCCTTTTTCGACTCCCACCCTTGTTCAATTATAAATTTTAATTAAAAAATATCTCACGAAAGGTCATCGATGGAAAAACAAAAAACCAATTAGATCATTCACCGGACGCTTGTACTTGATTCATGAGACACCTCGTTGAATCGGCAAACCCTTTTCGCGCAATATTTTTAGAGGGGAAAAAAATAGTTTCCCAGAGTGTGGTAAATTCAATTTTTAATAAAAATTTTACGCTATAAAAGTTTTGTAAATTTTGAAACTTTTATACATAAGAGTTTTTGGATATTTAACTTGAGAAGAAACCTTTTGTATGAAAATCGAGTCTTCTGAAATTTGTCTTTACTACCTCAGAGTACAGCCCCGAAAAGGGGTCAGCTGTCGACAGAGTCCGAGAAGTTCCTCATGAATGTTATTCAAATACAAAGTTCAGAGCATATCCCTTAGTATAATATATATCTTTCGTGGCATTATTTTTTTAGTTCAAATTTAAGAAAGGACAGGTTGACGGCTGGAAAAGAAACAACCAGTCAATAATGAAATATTCCAAGACTCACACATCAATATCTATATATCTCTAGTATAATGCACATGATTCCTTGTCCAAACGCGATAAATCTAGGAACGGGCGATGTATATTGTCATTTTTTTAAATTTTTCATTGTATCTGCATGTCTAAGTAGCACGAGGTATTACTCAGACATGTATCTACTACCTATGTTATTCACATATATATGTATATATATATGTATAAATAATATAATGTAGATAGAGAAAACATATAATTAATGGAATGGCTTGATGAGATCAACGAGAGACACGCGCTTTACTCCAGTCATTCTAGCTAAAAAAAAGTAGGTTCATTATGCAATCTCCTACAGAATTGATTTTGCTTTTGGGAAAGGTACACGGGTTTCCCCTGAGTATAAATTTAAGTTTGCGAGACGCGGGGGGTCGAGCTTCAGCCGCCATCATGGAAAAAACGTTTCATCAAATATCTCGTCAACCGTGCATCGTACTACAAAAATAGTTAAAATCTGTCTTGTAGATAATAAAATTTTCTACAACTTTTATCTGAAACTTTTTCGTGCCTAGTGTATGGTTTTTTATTCATAACGCGGCAAACTTTTCCAATCATCGCCATTTTTACCGTTTATATCAACCGTTAAATATACCTATATTTAGCAATAATCATGCTTGGAAAAGTTTGCCACGCTGTAAATAAAAAAACATGCACTATAAAGGAAAAAGTTTTGAATAAAAGTTATCGAGAATTTCATTATCTGCAAAAAAGATCTTTACAATTTTTTCATACGATGCACGGTTCACGAGATACTTGATAAAACGAGTTTTCCAATATGGCGGCTGAAAATCGACTCCCCGCGTTCCGCGAACTTGAATTGAAAGTCAGGGAACACTCCTGAACCTTTTTCAATAGCAAAATCAATCCTGTAGAAGATTGCAGAAAAAATGGCTAAAATGACTGGACTATACTTGGAAACGCACTCCGAAAGACGCTAATGCTTGTTTCCTCCTTTTATTTTTTTCTATACGGAATTGCGAATGAAGCGTATTGCATTGAGATTTCTCTCTTTTTTTTCTCCCTCTTCGTCTATCAGTCGTCTTTCGCATGGGTATTCTCTCTGCCCTTTTGGCTCGGCCATTGCTTTCACCTCTCACTCAACACAGTTCGCCTCGCGAAACGTTCCTTTATACTACCCTTGTATCTTTCCCCTGAGTTTGCCTCCGCCAACAAGGAGAGTCTGTCGAGTGTTTGCTTGAGTCTGTAGACTCAAGCTCACGCACACGATATAAGGGTCGTGGTTTACTTTGTCTTTCTCTCTCTTCCTCTCTCTCTCTCTCTCTCTCTCTCTCTCTCTCTCTCTCTCTCTCTCTCTCTCTCTCTCTCTCTTGAGCCTTGTCAAGAGGGAAAGAGAGACGAGTCCTTGTTGTTCCACTCATCTACTCTCTACTTCCCGAACCGATATACGAACAATAAGCGCACGCGCGTGCTCACGATAAAGCAAATTAACGCGGATAACAGATATAAAGGCGCCTTTTCAATTTGGCAAATAAATCATGATGTACATTTCGACTTTTCTTTCATTTGCTCGGAAATCGAGACGCTTGCCGCGCCTCTTGATGGTCTAATGCTATACTACTGTGCTTCCCGAGGGATGAAAATAATTAAAGGCATATCTATCGAGGTGCGGTCCTTGGGATATATGGACGCGATCGAAGGATATTTATGAACAAAAACTCCTCGACCTCGACTTCCCCTCTGGATCATCGTCTTCAAAGGAAATATTTTAATAATTTTTTCATCCATATCACGAATGAATTCACGCTGTTTGTCTCGGATATTATATTTTCTCGAAATTCAGAAGTTCTGAGAAACATAAATTAATTGGAATTCATTAAAATTGCCCATATGGTAATCTCAATGAGTTTCAACATCATTATATAATTACTCGGTGGAAATGTAATTAATTTTTCACGAAATGTTTGCGGGAATTCGCGACTACATCAGGTCATTGCAATAAAAATGAAAATAATTTAAATTACTCCAGACAATCGTGAAGAGCTTTAAATTAATCACAGCTACTCGTAATTGTAATTAATTTTATTCAATTACTCGGAGTAGTTGTAATAAAAACACAATTCGTTACAATTATTCCGAGTATTCGCAATTCATTTTATTTTTATTACAGCTACTCGTGGTACTTGTAATTTTATGGAAAAAAATCACAATTACTCAGAGTCGAGTTCGCGAGTAATTGTAATTATTCATAAAAAATTGCACCAACATTAAATTTAATTCCCAATTTTTTTTATTATTTATAATCAAATTGATTGATCGACAAATTAATTGATTAATTAATCAATTTATTGATTGGCGAATTGATTGGTTAATCAATTAATATTCAGTTCGTTTCATCAAATTTTTTGCAAGTCGTTTTTATTTTTCTACTCTCCAAGCGATTTGACCATTTTCAATGGCTTTGTTTGCCAAGTAATTATCGAAAAATTACATCGAATGATTTCAAATAAATCGTATCCTGAGTGCAAAAGATTAAGTCTTCGCGGTGCAAAAGAAGAATATTAATGCGTTTTCGTAGATACACGCGACATCCCGTGAGATATGTATCGAAAGCCCAAAAGCCCAATTAATTCTGACAAATTTTTAACTTTGCGAAAATTTATAACTGCTCCTGCAGCGTTGTGCTCATTTCTTTTCCGAATTTTCACATTGAATCGCAGCTTCTCCACGATATTTCTCCTTTCCCATCTTTGAATCCGGAAAATTTCATTTTCTTGTTCGGTGTCGACTTTTTTTTTTTTTAATTCAAAAGAAAATATTCACTCAAACGTGTGAAAATAAAAATTCATTGCTAAGAGAAAAATGTTCGAATTCAAAGCGTATGAGAGATATTTTTTATCAGAATACTGAGAATTTTTTACACGCACGTATCTGCTAATTTTACTTTCCCTGTGAGAATAATTATATTAAAAAGATTGACCAAAATGTCATGGATTGAAAAATCTTTTGAAAAATTTTCATACACGTGTGTCGTGGATGTATATAACTGAACGTATGGCCGAAAGTTACAAGACACGAGACCATGTATATGAGATTATTATAAATTTCATTTTTGAAAATTTGCGAGATGATTCTCAACCGCAGCCTCCCCTCGCCTTCCCCCAATGAATGGAGAATAAATAATGGTTTTTTTTTTTTTTTTTAATTTTCATGCATCAGGACTTCGTGCTGTGAGACCGCGTTTTGACGCGCGTGAAGTCTCCCCGGGGTGGACTTTCTTTTCTTTTTTCTCGGCTGTATGTGAGCCAGCATGGATCCGCCCTATATACGCATTGTATATATTCGATATATGCTTTTTCGTTCTATTCGGCAAAACTCAAAAGCCCTCGCCCTGAATCTCTTCTTTTTTCTTGGGCTCTCTCTCTCTCTCTCTCTCTCTCTCTCTCTCTCTCTCTCTCTCTCTCTCTCTCTCTCTTGTCGCTCTTTCTCTCTCACGCTCAGTGACACTATTTGTCACCTGATGATGACCACACGCCCGATATCCACTTGCGTGTGTGTGTGGTCTCGCATCTGTCGTTCCTTCACAGACTGCTATGCCTAATTCGTTCATGGGAGGCTGCTGCATGTTACTTCTGTGCAAGCGCAGTCTTATATTTCTATGTATGGTTTTTTTTTTCTCTTCTTTCTTCGATGTATTCCTGCTCCTCTATATAATACTCTCTGGCAGAGAAAAGGAAGTCGATCGAGCCGAACGAAAAGTCATTTCGTCATTCGAAATAGACATTTATATATATACGAATGCAACGGATATATTCGATATAGGGGGAGAGCGTGCGGTAAAATATGGACCTGCGGGATTGTAAAACTTTTTTAGTCCGTCAAAGTAAAAAAAAAAAATCAACGCTAAATATCAAAAATGATTTTAAAAAATAGTCAAGACAATGAAAAATCGTCAAAAGTTAATTTGACTTTCTCCGGTGGTTAATATTGTCTCAAAAATACAATTAAAGATCGGCAATGGATCTGCCATCTGTATTAAGATACGACTGTACTTTTAAATCTCAACTTCTATTCTCCAGAGTATGAATCTCATTGTTTTCTTTCCCCGTGCGTGTGTCATGGACTGCGTATTCGTTTCATCCGATTTTTCATAGTTAGACAAGATCATAGGACTTTTTTGCAAGTCCTCTGATCTTTTGTGTATCAACCGATAGTCCAGTCATTGTAGCCAAAAAAGTAGGTTCACAATGCAATCTTCTACAGAATTAAGGTCCAGGAGTTTTCCCTGAGTTTAAATTCAAGTTAGCGGGACGTGGGGAGCGAGCTTCAGCCGCCATCTTGGAAAAAACGTTTTATCCAATATCTCGTGAACCATGCATCATACGACAAAAATAGTTGAGACCTTTTTTGTAGACAGAAAAATTTTCTGCAACTTTTATTTCAAACTTTTTCCTGCATAGTTCATGGCTTCTAATTTATATTGAAGCAAACTTTTCCAAACATCACCATTTTTATTGTTACAGCAACCGTTATAACTATATATTTGGCGATAACCATATGTTCAGAAAAGTTTGCCGCGCTATAAATAAAAAACCATGCACTATACAGAAAAATATTGTAAATAAAAGTTGCTGAGAAATTTATTAACTACAAACAATATTTCAGCTATTTTTGTCGTACGATCCACGGTTCACGAGATATTTGATAAAATGTATTTTCCAAGATGGTGGCTGAAGCTCAAAAACCCCCCCCCCCCCCCCCCCCCCCCGCGTACTGCCAACTTGAATTTACACTCAGGGGAGACCCCTGAACCTTTTGCAAAAACAAAGTCGATTCTGTAGAAAATTGCAGAAAAAATGGCTATACATTGTTCGAATATAAATTTGGGCTTGCTTTTCTCGGTGCCAATGCTCAACTCATCACGAGACACTTCTTCGACTCAATTGCCAGCAGCGAATTCCTTTCGCGAGATGCTTCTTTGAGATGAAAAGTTTTTTGCACAAATTGTCACTTTCATGATCATATATAAATTACAATGGTAATGGTGATTTTTTTTTTCTTTATGGTTCTTCATTGCAACATTGTAAAATGCGAAAATTCGTAGAAATTATTTTTACACCGCAGACACGAGGTGAAGCATGAAAAATCCGTTTTTACCGCGATTTCGGTCGAACGGTTAAAAGATTTTGAAGAATCTCATGAAAATTTACCGTTTTTATGGATCCCTCTGTGGATTATACCTGGAAAAATGGGGGGAAAAGTAAAATTAACCAAAAAAAACGACGTCCGGAAAACAAACAATTTCCAAAAATTCGAGTTATTTGTTATTATAAAATTGCAAAAAATATTTTTTTTTAAAATCATATATCGCATTTAATGAATGCATCAGAGTGTTCTAATTTAAAATTTATATCTCCAGCGGTTTTCGAGATATGGATTTTCCAAGGTTTACCTCACACTTCACGTTGCAGCGCTTATATTATTGGCCTGACAGCTAATTTCTAGACATTTTATTTCATTTGTAATTTTTTTAATAACAGAAACCATAAGTATTATTTTACAATGTCGTAACGAAGAACGCAAGCGATTTTTTGAAATTTTAAACCTCTCTGAGTTGCCTTGGGATGTGTCTATAAAAATATATAGCGTGTGATGCAAATTAAAAAAAATCATTCATAAATACAGGTAGTGGAATCTCTGCGTAACACTGTAGCGCGAGTAATGGTCTACCCGTGAGATAATTAATTTTTTTTTTTTATCGTCGAGCAACGGCGGTAGACAGCGTTTGGCGAGATCGCTGATATCGTCGAATATATGTATAGGGGTCGTTATAACGCACCAATAAATGGCTCTTCATTTACCTACGAGTAACAGAGCCCACGAGGTTTATGGAAGGTTCGTTACCTTTATTATACGTATTCGTATATATGTATATAGTAATATAATACTTCGGTGTATACAACCGGGTCACGCACACACATACACACACACGCGCGCATACGAAGATGTTTCCAATGCCTGCACTCTCTCCAAGGAGCAGAGTATATACGAAAGGGCAACTCTAGTCGAGCAAATAATGGGCCACTAATGGAGTATTTGCTTGGAATATCACGTCTCAATTCAATCTTGCTGTTTAATTTGCCGCTCCGGAACGACGATATACACGCCATTCGATGCATAATATTCGCGTATACGATAAGCCGTGACAAAACGACTTGATTATGGTAAAATGCATATTGCACATCCCCCTAACATGAATCCGCAGGATTCTTATCATCGGCAATTCGATAACTCGTACTTCTGCGCCTGAAATCTTGACTGCATAAATTTCGTGCTAATGAAAAAGAAAAAGAACGTGTCAATCAAAAATATTCGAAAGATCCAATTGTTTATACTCGCTTATCGAAGCCGAATAGCTCGTTTCTTTGTTGCATTGATCCACCATAGAATTTAATTAACCAATTGGGGTGATTTTCTCATAGTAAAACTGTCGAATGTGTGGCTCGGGGTGAGATATCGTATCGTGGTGAAAATTTTCCGGCAATTACAGACGCACAAAATTCGGTAAATTTTAAATGGCTGGACGGTAATTATTTTTTGTCCTCGATATTTTTGCCGATATCTAAATTTTTTTTTTTTAATTTTGTTCTCTTTTTGAAATGAATTAAAGCATGCTAACGAAATCTTGTAATATTCATGAAATTTACCCTGGCACGTATAGAATAGCAGACTAATGTGTAATGCTTAAATTGAATTGTTTTTCCTATGTATATAAAAAGAAAAGATCGCTGCTCTGCGTAACCATCAGCGATCGTAAATTCTGAATATGCTTACGAGTATCTAATTTAGAAAAAAAAAAAAAAAACGTAAAATCTTCAGAAAAATCTCAATGCGAAGAAAATGAAGACAGGATTTTTCATCATGGCACTGGCTATGCATTAAAATCCTCAGAAATCAAAAATTAAATCGAAAATTTCAAAAAAAAAAGGTCTCTTCATTTTCCACAGTTTGAATCAAGAAGCTTCGAAGTTTTTGGGTTGAAAAAAAAAACTTCATCGCACAATAATTACACCACATTGAGTAATAGCAGTATTTGATATTTTATTTATTGTATAGTTCATTTTTGTATGAAAAAATTCGAAAATTGAGAAAAAATAAATTTTTTGCGATTAAGGGTCTAACTACGGGACTACTTATTGTGCTCCCTCAGTTAATTATTACTATTGGCGATGAAACGGCGACTTTTGACTCATGTGCAGAGAAAAAAAAAACATTGAAAATTCCAAAAGAAGATTCTAAATAATTACCGGTTTTTTAAAAATAATTTATGAAAATCAAAATTCACATTTGCTTCTCTTTCGATAGAACAAGCCAAACTTTTATTTCTCATCGTCTCGTTGTATGAAGAGCGAAGGTATATATAGCGAAACCAGAAACATCGTATACGAGCGGTATCCTCAAATACGTCGTGAAATTCCAGTCTGTGATCCCTTTTGAAAATCCGGTTGTCATTCATTTCCTCTATACCCCTTTCGTCTGTCGTGTATATATACATATATATGTACATACTATATATACGCCAAGCTTCTATCACTCTATTTTCTATCTCTGTATCTCATTCCTCAATTGGATTGCATACACGTGCCATGCATGCACTCCATCGTGGCTCGCATACTAAACGATTCTACCATTTACTCCATAGGGGATGGTTTATTCAGATCGTAAAAAAAAAAAAAAAAAAAACAAAAATCAAATTATCGTGAATGCGTCCATACGCACAAATGCATATACTATCCATAGAAACGTATATGTTTCTTCGCAAAAACCTATATAGTGTATAGGGAATTCTTCGACCAATTACCCTCGCCAGATGACGCACATTTTTAAAATTCATTTTTTCTCCCCGATTAACGTTATCTTTTGGGTCACAAATTTTCAGTTTTATTTACAAACGAATTTCTTCTGGTTTTCTCCATGAGAATTCGTCTCGTGCGAGGGCTGTTTTTTCATAAATAATTTATCATTAAAAAATCGATGGAATAATCGGTGATACTGGTTCCCCGGATAAGTACGGTTCTCTGATCAAATCCGGACTGAACTAAACACATGGCTTTTAGCAGACTATCAGAGCTGGAAAAGATAATTCGACGTATCGTGATTTCTCAATGTCTCAGGACTAGTTTTATTCAACGACGAACAAAAAAAAGAAAGCATTTTGAATAATATTCAGCGTGTTTAAAAAATGCACCATTCCCCCCTCCCCTTCCACTTCGAACTCTGATTCAAACCGGAAATTAATAGCTTTGAAAAAAGTGTATTCACATTAATCGCTTTTCATTGTAAACATCAGAAGGATGAAAAAAAATGAAAATTAAAGAAAAAAATTCGAAATCTTTGACTGACAAAGAACGTGCGTCAAATCAAACGGATACATCGGAGAAAAAAATTCCTTCAGCGTCGAATGTCCCGTACATAGCTCGTATTATGAAGAACCACCCACGCACGAGATAGGGGGGGAGGGGGTGACCGCCGAATCCATAGTCGTGTTACCGCACACCCGCACGCCGGTTTTTGGTTTGAGGGTGTCAAGGAAAAAAAAAAAGAAAGAAGAAAAAAGCGAAGCATTTATTGTGCGTGGTGAGGAGGTGGAAGGGAGAAGAAGAGGTATGCTGGAAGCGCCTATGCGTCGCTCGAAAGGGTTGGAAAATAAAATGAATTCGCGATTCGTATCACGTAGCACACGCGCGAGATCCGGGGATGGGGTGCGGGAGACACGACCACCCGGAGCAGCAGGGGAAAGCACACACTGTACCGCGGGAAAATGGGTTAGATGTGGATTTTACGAGGTTTCGGTATGAGAACGCACGGAAAAAGAGAGAAAAATAAAGAGAGAGAGAGAGAATCTCGGAGCAGTTCTATACATGTTTTTACCTCGATCGCAGCCAGCACCCTCAACTCAACCTCATTCTTCTCAACGCCCCTGGGTTAACGGCAAAAGCAGCACGAGAGACAGTCGCGAGAAAGAAATCATCACCCCCCCCCCCCCCCCCCCCCCCCCTCGAAACGTATCAAAGAACGCTCTTTGCGCGAGCGTTTGCTGATGCTGCCGATGCTTTTTCTCGATCTCTCTACCCCGCGCAGACGCCGGAGAAAGACGGAAGTACGAAGGAAAAAAAAGAGAGAAATTGCTGAAGAGGGCGCGCGCTGGTCGGGTATATGGAGGGAAAAAAACCACAAGAGAAAGGAAAGAGAGGGCGCTATCGTGGCCTACGGCAATATATATATATATATATATATATATTTCATCCCGCCATATCGCAGTTATTGCCCCGCGTCACACGTTATAAAATTCGGTTTGAATGTGAAAATCGAAAAGGATCGAACCTTCGCGATGTGGTTTTCACGCTCCTATTCGCTTTCTCTCGCCCTCACGCTCTTCTTCTTCTTCTTCTTTTTCTTATTGCATTATTATTCTTCCTTTCCCTCTCGCCGTTGTCTATCTACGTATGGAAGCGGTTTAGCTGCTGATGTTACTGAAAATTTCGTTACAACGACGAGGAGAACGGCTGACGTTGTTCGCGTTCCGAAACTCTCTTGCCTTCTCGTCGAATATTTCGATATAAAAACGTTCTTCTCTCGATTCCACGCGTATATTTGCATTGTCGAGAATATCTATACCGTTCTTCCAGTAGGGGGATTGATTTCTCATTTTTTTTTTTTTTTTTTTTTCAACGTCGCAGTCATATTTACCGTTTTTGTGTCGGGGGACATTTTTTTTTCGGTCCTAATCAGAATCGAGTGGATCATGATTTTTCGTAATTAAAATGCTCGTGATTACGGCTTTTAAATTAAAAACGAGATTTTAATTCTTAAAATTAATTAATAATGATAATTTATCGATGTTAATTATTGTTTAATTATTCATTCGAATTTATAAAAATGTTCAATTATGAGTGATATCATAAAAAAATTATGATTAATCTAATTAAAGTTTTTCGTTATTGAAACTGCTTTCTGTGATTACAGTTTTTTTTTAAATTGCAATGTTATGTCATGTCATGTTATGTCATGTTGTTACGCGTAATTATTATATTGAGAATTATTTCGATTTCAGTATGAACGAATCTGAAAGTACTGATTTTAAAATGGTCGATTTGACTGACCACGCGTCACAGCCCAAGGGTCGAAAAAAAGGTGTGACAAGGAAGGATCAAAAGATTGTCATGTCTGCTTGAATTTACAAAAGGGATTCCTTCGAATTTTTGTGTAAACAAAAAATGATGAAAACGCTCGATCTCATTTTAATTGTTTCATGCCAGTGTGAAGAATTTTTTTCGTTATTTTTTTTATTTTATTTTTTTATTTTTAATTCACGCTTCACTTGATCGGCATGAATCATTCTCTCGTTCTTCCAAGAAGCACGGGAACTCGGGAACTAGGCCATTTGGACTTCCGAGCAATATTAAGGGTTGTTCTTGTGGGACCAGGTATCACGAAACAAGAGGGTAAGCGTGGTCGTAAATCCCGTGGCCTTGACCAATCTTACCCTTCTCTCGCTTTAGGTCAGTAATTCCTCTCCCAAGTGCACTTTCTCTCTACTTCTATACCTGTATACCAGCCTCACGAACATTTCCAGACAAAGGGAAATGCCATAAATCACTTCAAAAAAAAAATATGTCCTTCCGGTCGAGGCTCAAAATTTTGTTAACTTTTGCGCTCACGATTGGATTAGGGTCAACACTCGAGGCTACCGGAAAATGCAATATTCCACGGTGAATTTAGTGGCACGCGGCTCTATACTTTCCTAGTAGCTTCTATTTATATTTTTTTCTTATTTATTTATCATTCGTGCTCATCAATTTAAATTCTATAATTTTATTTATTAATTTATTGTGCTATTCAATGTAGTTTTTATTATTATTTTTAAAGACTTAATATTCGTGCTCTTCAACTTGGCTATGACTATTATTTTTTATTGTTAATTATTTATGCTCTTCCATCAAGTTTTTATTATTATTTTCAGAGCTGGGAAGTACTTCAAATACCACGGTACTTGCGATGTAATGAAAGTATTACAGTACCGTACTTAAATTTCCAAGTACTCGGCCTGTACTTCAAGTACTTTTTCAAGTACCACGTATGAAGTACTTTTGAATACATCTTGCTAATGTTTGCATGTATAACGCTTTTAAGTGTATAATTGAGGAACGTTCTGCGCCAGCTTTTGGTCGAGATTGTAAGGAATGACCGTTTAAAGGTTGAAGCTGCGGTAGTTACGGTTCCATTATCAATGCATGCCCCCGTTTTTAACAATCCGTGTATAATATTCTTTATTTTTTCTCTTTCAAACCTGAGGCTAAATAAATCTAATTACGATCGTCAATGCTATTTTTTAAAATTATTTCCAAATCTTCGTTTAAATATTTATGTTTTAATCTGCCTAGCCTGAGTGAATTGCATAATGTGAAATATGTTTTGGTACATAAAGTACGCGAATCAAAATCAAATGAGTTTAAAGAGTACGTAAGAAATCAAATATAAGTACTATAACTTACGAGATGTATACCTGTAAACTTGAAAAGTATTTGATACTTGATACTTTGACGTATTTGAAGTACTTGGTACCTCAAGTACTTCAAATATTTAGTACTCCAAGTACTTACAGTACTTTTTACTTTGTACTTGAAGTACTTTCCGGTACTTTGCCCAGCTCTGATTATTCTTACTTATTTATTGATTGTGCTCTCCTACCAAGTTTTTATTATTATTTTTATTTATTTATTATTTTTGCTCTTCAATTTTATTTTTATTCTTTTATCGATTTATATATTTCGTTTTATCGCATATTTTCGAATTTTACAGCACTCTACAACGATGTAATTGCCAAAATTGTCGGACACTCGACTAGCTTGCCACGGGGCTATACCTCAAATATACATGTATCGAATTGAAACGTTTAAAAAAAAGGACTGTCGTTATATGCGATGAAAAAAAAAAAAAAAAAAAGTAAAACTTATAGAAATGTCGTGACTCCCAAATATAGACGGAATTTTGGCTTTTGCAGTAAATATAGTCACAAACGAATAAATAGGTAAGAAAAATGTCGAAGTTTTCTCGTCCAGGTAGTACTGACGTATTGTATATAGGACTCTTTTTTTTCTTTTTTATTATAGTACACTATGCGGGAAGATGGGACGCTGACGATCGTAGGCACACTGTGGGAATCCTCCCTTCGACACTAAAGGGCAACAATGGAGATCGAGAGAGAGAGAGAGTGAGAGAGTGAGAGAGAGAGAGAGCAAGTGAGAGAGATGAAGAGAGGAAGGGGATTCTTCAGGAGGTTTTTGACAAACGGAGCAGTGGGCTTGAGTGGGTAGCAAACAGAAATACAAAGAAACCCAAAAATATGTCAAACCGGTCAGCGTCCTCTACGCCCCAACTTTCCAGACGACGCTTTATACATGGTGTTCACGAAATAATTGACAAACGATTTTTTAACGTAAAGTACATTATTGCATAAAGGAGCAAGCCAATTAATTTAATTTCTCGTTAATGCACTCTTGAATTTCTCGTGAGCGAGTTCATGACTCTCGCATCGGTAATATTTATGGAGTTAAAAAATTTTATTATTCATTTATTTTCAACAGTCGTGTTTCTTTAAGACTATTACGTTGATCAAATGAAAATAAAATTATTCTACGAATGTTTCCTGCTCAACGACTGTCTTTTACGATGGATTCTTATTTTTTTTTTAACCGTCATAACGTTTTGAGAAATTATTTTTGCGTTTGACGAATAATCTGCTCCTCTCACTGAGAGTCCCCGGCGTTTCGCTTGCACTACGATTGAGCTTAAAAAATATGTTGAAAGTTTCATGGATCAATGAAAATCATCGGTATGACTGTTCCTGTTTCATGGGCCCAAGAATTGAAAAATAAGTGCCGTGAGCTTAATTAATAATAAATTTTCGTACTCGGCGAAGCGAAACTCTGAAAGAGTCATTGAAACCAAAAGATTCAACCTCATTGAACCGTCGATAGACCTTTTTTTTTAATATTGAAAAATCAGATAAACTTTAAGTGTTCATCCTAACAATCGACGCAGCCTCTATTATATTTTTATTTTTCAGAACCTTATTTGCTGCATAATTCTAGCTCGTGTTCACGTAATCAAGAAGACTTTCCCGCAAAAATATTCACTTGCACGATAAAATATTGCTCATTTCTTTATTCCTCCAAACTTGAACATCTGTGAGCAGTTAATTTTTGAACACCGTGTATGCGCGAGACGAAGTTAAATTGTCCCTTTACAGAGCCGAGGTATATACGAGGACGAAGCAGAAAGGAAAAGAAAAAAAAAACCCCGCGTCGTGGGATTTGAATGAAGGACAAGGGACAATCAATTCAGTGGATTGATCGTATCTCGGAGGCATCTTTAGATTCCGCGATAATATGACGAGGCAAAGCCGCGGCATGCACCTCAATATCCTTCCTTGGCATTGTTGTTAAGCGGTTTCGTTGATTATAAACGAGTCGCCGTGAGACTCCTGCCCACTCATCGAATCCTTATTCTTATTTCGCATCTCATACCATTCAATAAAAATCAATTTATCATTATTATAATGTTATTAATTTATTATTTTATAATTATCGGTACTGGCTTCTGATTTCCCAACATCCGAACGGTCACTTGAATAATCTTCAAAATTAATGACACGCCACCGAGTAATAATTAACACGATATCAAATTAGGGAAAGGAGTTATTAAAAAAGAAAAAAAGAAGCTTCGAATATATCATATTATGTTCTCAAGCTAATGATTTTTTTTTTTTCGTTCTAACGCCAAGAAAAAACCGTGTGTCGAATGAGAAAGTATGTAAAATGAATTGTTAAAAACAAATAAAAAAACAGACGTGTATACAAAATAATAAAAAATAATGAAGAGCACCACAGAAAGATGATTTGACATTTTTTTTTTAATCAAATTTCCGAGACCCCAAATAGTTTCCCGTATGTTCAGTAAAGCCAGCGAAGAAGATTTTGTGCTCGAAATGAAAAATGAAAAATCCCATCCTAAGCCGCTGTGTAGGCACCATCTGGCGTTGAAAATCCGTACGTTTGTCCGAACGTATACCGCGGAATTTTCGGACCCAACGATCGGTAAGAATAGTTGCGCCGGCTTAACGATATATTTTCTCGATCACTCGGAGGATAACAAAGGATCGATGGCATCATCCTTACCGACTGTTGATAACGCCGGGATCGATCGGGGGGGATGCTGTATGGATCACAGCAGAGGGAGCTCGAGATTCGAGAAATCGAGGAAACGATAAAGAAAAACTCGGTTGAATATTACGCAGTTAACGTACCGACCCGGTGAAACGTTTCGATGATTGAGATAATAGGTCCGATATATCGAGGGTGTTGGGGGAAAAAAATAATAATAATAATGGATGAAAACCATTAACACGCATCTGTAGACGTACTTTTCTAAAAATGAAGATTCAGTGGCGCGTGCAAACGGTCCGGTATAATCGAGCCTCGGATGAAAATCTATGCGACGGTCGGTTATGCCGGGGGTTGTATGAATATATAAGGGCGCGTAGGAGGGATAACAAGAAATAGCGGGGGTTGAGTATTAGGTGGATCAGTGCTGTATTCCTATTGCGTATAATATTGGGTATGTACAGAGTACGTGTTGCTGGAGAAAGAGAGAGAGAGAGAGAGAGAGAGAGAGAGAGAGAGAGAGAGAGAGAGAGAGAGAGAGAGAGAGAAAGAACGATATTTATTGTGCGCTCTGGGACAAGTCCCCTCAAGCGCGATATCCAATAGGATTATCAGCCAACATTACGCATCAAATTTGTGAATAATTTTGGATGGAAAACGCATAGAACGGAAAATAATCAATACGCTACACACAGCAATAAAGATAACAACAACAAAGTAAAAATAAAAAATAAGAAATGAGTGATAAATAAAAATCAAAATAATAAATAATGATAGGTTTATACATGAGAGTAGATAAAAGTCAAAGGAAAGTAAAGGCAACAAATGGAAAATAAAAAAATGGCTGATAATGAGATTAGAAATAATATAGATAAGCAAATAAATAAATGAGGAAACCAATATAATGGATAATAATGTGAGATAAAATTAAATATTATACTTTGCATTCCCGTCCTTCCACCTATTTCAGTATGTGTGTGTGTGTGTGTGTGTGTGTGAGAGTGTATGTGAACACATGGTCTGCAGCAAACTAAAAACCCGCTCGCTCTATCCATCTAAATAACGGTCTGTTCCGAGGCATAAATAAGACCGGTTGGTTAATAATCTTATTTAGCTAACGGACTAATCGCAATTTGCTTAAATCTCGCAACCCTATTCCACCCTCGTACCCCCTCTCAAAATCCCACCCTACCGTTTCACCCTTTTCCGCTGCTACCACACACCCTGGCCCTCCCGAGTTACCTCAGCCTCGTGCCACACTCCCGCTCGCTGCCTCAGGGCGATTAATGAATTTATGGGAGCTGGTTGGGACGCTACGTTCGCTTTACCACAAGATTCGAAGCCTCCGGCTATAAACTAGACTTGCTAACCCGTGAATCTAACCACGGGTTCGAAACTTCGGAGTATACCTATGCCCCTGTACTATCCACCGCCCTATATACGTACAGTAGATTTAACGTTTATAATATACGTTACGTGTATGGATGAATATATATATATATAAATGTGTGTGGTAAACGTGTGTATGAGTCGGTGACATGGTAAGATAGCATCCTTATACATGACACGGTCAGTTCACGATGGCCGAGGAGGGTCTTGAAAGTTGAGCAATGTATCGATAACTCGTTGATCTCGTAATTCAAGGGTGGTTATGCGACTCGAAATTTCTGAATCGTCGAAACAAGTATATGGCAACGAGGTTGGGCTTGGGAAAAATGGGAAAATTTGTTTTGGATGTGTGGGACTATCATGATTCTTTTTTTCCCTTTTTTTTTTTATCGCAGCCAGGATATGCAGTAATGTGAAAAAGAAATTGAACAATAATTGGAGCAATTAAAAGCTTGGAATATCAGGAAACAATTAACTAGGGTTTTCTTTACATTAGGGGTACTAGTCCAGTCGTTCTAGTCATTTTTTTCTGCAATCTCCGGCATAATTGATTTTACTTTTGGAAAAGGTTCAGGGATGTCCCCTGAGTGTAAATTCAAGTTGGCGGGATGCGGAGGGTCGAGCTACAGCCGCCATCTTATAAAACACGTTTTATCAAATATCTCGTGAACCGTGCATCGTATGACAAAAATAGTGAAATCCTATTTTTTAAATAATGAAATTCTCTACAACTTTTATTGGAAACTTTTTCCTGTGTAGTGAATGATTTTTTATTTATAACACGGAGAACTTTTCTAAACATGGTTATTGCTAAATATATAGTAAACGGTTGATATAACAGTAAAAATGGTGATGTTTGGAAAAGTTTGCTGCATCCTATACATAAAAAACCATTCACTATGCAGGAAAAAGTTTACAATAAAAGTTGTAGAAAATGTTACCATCTACAACAAAGGTCTGAACTATTTTTGTCGTACAATGTATAGTTCACGAGATATTTAATAAAACGTTTCTTTCAAGATGGCGGCTGAAGCTCCCGCCCTTCCACTGGTCGCTCTAACTTGAATTTATACTCGGGGGACATTCCTGAGCCTTTTCCAAAATCAAAAAAGAAGATTGCATTATGAACCTACTTTTTTGGCTAGAATGACTGGACTATATACAGTATAATCTTGGACGTCAGAAGACGTTGATTTTTCGGATTATTTTTTCAGCAAAGTTCTTCATGATGACTATAGTTTGAAACTAAGCTCACATTGGATATCGATATTTCAAGGGTACGTAGTAATTTTTTGAGTTGCAAATCTGGACAAGCAGGAGACATCATTGACCGTTACGACACAGGAGCAAAAATTAAAACATCATGGATTGTCCAATTGGACGACAGCAAGTTTTCATTTGAAAAAATTATTTTCCTTTATGGACTTTTCATAATATCTTTCGTCGTAAAAAAAAGTATAGTGCGTCACAGCGTGAAAATTGTCGTGTGAACGATAAATATTTACTGTGACTGAGAGGTGATTGAAATTTCGAATCAAATTTAAATTTTCCACTTTGTCATTGACGTGAAAATAATTTTTATTTTTCGACACATTATAGCCCACTCACGATCAGTACACATATTTCAAAAAGTGATCTATCTTTTTTTTTGCAATAAAATCTTAATGGATTGTCTATCGCTGTGCAAATATTCTTACATAATATATCCTGTATTTTTGATCCTATCACTCTACCGTTTAATTTCCAAAGCTTACGATTACATTGTTTTAATACGATCTCTGTCACTGAAGGCTCATCAGGTGTAGTTGAATAAAAATAAATACACATATTAGCCGGTAATACGATAATAAATTAAAGTTGCAAAAGCTCGTTGAATGATCAAATGACATGTTGTAACGATAAAATACAGGCCACCGCGAGCAAAATGCTCACGCACGGGCGAGTAGAGCCGCGTTATAAAATAATGCGATTGACCACGGATTAGAGTCAGTAAAACCTTCGATTTTCAATATCACAAAAGCGATCATCAATCACCACTCTAGGTATAACAAAAATTTGAATAATTACGAAAAAACTCGATAGAAAATTATATTTTCATTTTAAAAAAAAGCCGATATTTAAGAAAAACATGTACGAAAATTAATATAATTTATAATTAAAATAATTAAAATTATAAATAGAATTCATAAATATAGTTTTAATAACGGAAAATACAATCAATATAACGAAATTATATTTTTATAAACTAGATCTCTATATCTTTTTTATTCAAATAATTTTCCGACATATTTCTTGATAATTATTCGATTTTTCTTATTCGTTTAACGTAATAACAATCGATTGGCAATTGTTACGAAATTCGATCACCAAGCATTGGATTCGATGAGTGGCATGTTTAAAAAGCGTTTTCCTTGCATGAGGAAAAATGTGTTAGAATTGATGTGGCGT
This sequence comes from Rhorus exstirpatorius, assembly GCA_963564615.1. Classification (NCBI taxonomy): domain Eukaryota; kingdom Metazoa; phylum Arthropoda; class Insecta; order Hymenoptera; family Ichneumonidae; genus Rhorus; species Rhorus exstirpatorius. Next base: position 19,362,311 of record OY751318.1, read on the forward strand.
CTCAAATGATCGGGAATTGGAACATTTGCCCTTATCTCGTTCGCAGGGAATGAACGATTTTTCTCGAATAGCCTGACACGTTGGAGAAAAGAGGGAAGCCTTTGATTCTTGTTCCCTCGGTTAAAACGAACGGAAGAAGTATCAAGCCTCTCTCCTGTAATTACTGATCGAAGAGATACAGCTATAAATGGTTACCTGATAAAAAAAAAAGGCTACTAACGCGAAAATCGCACCCCATCAAACACACACACACCCTTAAAAAGATCCTTAAAAGTCGATATTCGTCGTTGAAGCGGAGAGGAGGTTCGCCCTATCTAACCTTCTGGACGACTCATTTGAGACTATCTCTTGCGACAGAGGGATAAAAAGTTAGGGACTTTGAGCAGTCAAACAGCATGAGGGAGCATATTCACAGGACTTTTCTTTTTTACCCTCGATAATATGTTTTTCCTCCCCCATAATGATCCCTCCGTTACAGTGTACATTTTTTTTTTTTTTTTTTTTTTTTTCAATGCGTATACGCGGGTTATTGTGCATCGAAGTTTGTATCAATCTTCGACTAAAAGTTGCCTTCGCGAATATGGGGAAAGGGAACTCGCGATGTTCCGAACTCTTAATGACCGCGCGAACACGCGTTTATTAATATACATTTTTGCTTTTGGCGAATAACATTAACGAAAAAAAGTATCCATATTCGAGACTCAGCTTGTCCTTTTTTTCTTTGGGATCTTTTTTTTTTTTTGATCGCATAATAACACCGATAAAGTAATTCCGGCATTTTTAACGCACAAAAATGCGTAAAGAAATACGTTTTTTTACTCATTTTATTGCTATTTAATGTTTTTATTGTGTATTTATTCAATGTATTTATTTAATGCATAGTGAATTGCGAAGCGAAGGTATAATTTTTCATTCTCATGTAAATCTATAATCGATGAAATAAGAAAAATGTGAAAAAAGTATAATATTGAAAAATTGTCGTAGTTTAAAAAAGAAGTAACGAATATTGTAAAAAAAAAAAAAAATCAATTTATGTATGCAAAAAGTTGTTTAAACTAATGCGTTTTTTTATAAAATTTTGTAATTCATTTGGGATGACAGGTAAATGAGAACCACAGAGGAAGTTTATTGGTCATTCTCTGTTTATTCTGATAGTCTTTCTCTCACCTTATTAAATGTTAAGCGCGGGCACACAACCATCAGATGCGTGCATAAACACATGTGTAATTTACGTATGTGTTACAAGTGTAGATCGAAATCGGTCTGCATGAAATGTTTCAGCGAAAAAAAAGTCGAAAATTCGACTGCCTCGGCTGTATAAAATAGCGCAGTGGACCGAACTTTTAATGATGGCTGGGGGGGGGGGGGCTTCATCCGCTGCTGTAGCGTATAAATTGCATGGTCACGAGTACGTCTACAATTCACGCTTTTTGCTCTGGCTGGCTTTGCGGCTGGCTCCTATTGATGGTTTGTATACTCGTATATGTCTGGTGGTGGACTAGTCGGTACGATGTCATCGCACTGCACTGCGAACTGTGCAGAGGCATTTTTTTCGCAACCAGTTTTGGGAAATTGACAAAAATTCGTGACCCTCGAGTATATATGTGTACATACGTATGCATATATGCATGTACATATATAACTTTAGTGTCGAATTCAGGTCATAAATAACCAGAGAAAATGCATCCATTGGCAGAGAGTGTGGAAGGGTTTTTTTTGCCCTATTCGTAGATTGAGTGACGAGAAAAGAAGATAAATGTTGCGTATATCTGTGCGCCTATATATACAATAAATAGGAAAATTCAGTCGACTTAATGTTCCGCGAAAAAAGAATGAGCGACATTGTGCAATGTAACGATGAATCATCGATCTCGCACGTTTACAATAATTATTCGTAGTTATATTGAGGTGAGACGATCCGATCAGACGGATGAAGAGATGAAAATGACTAATTTTTTCCAAATTCAATAACATAACGTTAAAATTGCCATCTTTGAAATCGAAATTCATACGAAAATAACGTTTCCTGTCAGGATAAACCTATAATGCATGAACTTTTTTTTTCAATTTCAATAGAACGCGATTGAACTTATAATATAGCTGGATTTTAAAATGCTTCTCAATCATGTAAATTATAACTTACAATTCTTTTACAATTTCCATGTTAAAATTACAAATTGTGTATAATAATCTAAAATTTATTTACAATTCTATGGTAAAACAATTATTCCAAATTAAATTTTAAATTATACTCAATGAACTTAATTTAATTCATTTTGGAAAATTCGTAAGTCTGTGGATAAACGTAGTTTGCGAGAAGACCGCTAGATGGCGAACGGGCAGAGTTGTTCTCAATATTGAGACAAGAACTTCGATGTACTTATATAGGGATGCTCAACCAAATGACGGAACTTTGAGATCTGAGTCTGAAGACTCGCCTATACTCACTCGTTTTTCTGTGAAACTTGGTCAACTAGGCCCGCTAGCATCTCATTTATTATTTCAAAAATCAAAGCTCAGCCGCTCCAGGACTCCTGACAAGTTTTATCGTGTTTTAAAGTAGAAAAAACATTACTCAACATGATCTTAACACTGCGGACTTTTCCATTGTAAAATTCATGTGCTCTCGTGTGTTCTTATTAATGTTATTATTATTACTATTATTATAATTATAATCATTATTGCTTATAAATTTGACATATACATGCATATTAATGTTAAATTTTTTTTGCACGTCTTTAATTTAATGGTTGGTAATATTTCATTACGTTTAATGCACCTATATCGTGTACTGCCACTGTGCACTTGTGTATGTAACAAGAAATTGATTTGATTCATATTAATATCCAATTAAAAAACTTGAACAGTCCATGTCACGTCTAGCACGGATAAGTGATCCGATCGCAGATCGGTCGGTCTGACGCGAAAAGCCCCGTATGTATGAACGCGTGCAGGAGCGTGCGATACGTGACATAGGATATCGATTGTGTGAAAGCAAACTGTGTCACTGGTTTATGCAAAACGTTGCGTTACCATCGGACCCGGTTTGACCTCATCTGACCCCTACCGAAACCCCCCCCCCCTGATCTTGTTATACGATGATGGGGCTATCGTTTGACAAGTCAACAACGCAACTGAACCTTCGTGAATACGCTGTATACGTGTGTGTACATATATATATATATATATATATATATATATATATATACAAATACTTGCATGAGACGTGAATGAGAAGGGGGACTCAAGGTAGAAACAATGAACCCGAAATTGACGTACCAGCCGGAACCAAGTTCTGAAGCAATATCGCGACTAAATTAAAGGATATTCGTGCGAAAGCTGGGTGAGAGAAATACGCATAACTTCGATTTAAGCAGCCGTCCCGACTGTGTGGCGCATACCGTTCGGCGCAGCGTATGGTGGGAGAAACGATGCGCCTATCGGTGCACCGCTAGGTACTACAAGGTTACTTGCGCAGAATAAACTGCGCAAACGCGTTTTAAGCAAGCGCGATGCAGTGCCAGTCCCACCGCTGTTCCCCAAATCCAAGTCGCAGTAGGATGGAGAGCTAACAAATTTGGGAAAAATAGATGATACAAACGCTGCAAAAGATTATTCCGTACGCTTTAAAAGGTTGTTCCGCACAATCATTACGACGAGATTTGAATCCAGAGATGCTGAATTTTCGAATCTCTCCTACAGAACACCCCGAGGCCTCCAAAATCTGTGATGGGGTTGAAATCGTCGTCTTTCCTTCTTTTGGACAAATCATTGTCTATCATGAATCAGTTTTTACGATTTTCTTTACTTTCAGATTCCTTACTGACACGTCGGTGTTAAATGTTTTTTTCCAGTTTCGGACTGGAGTTAAATATTAACACTCGGCATCTATAACATGAAAACGATGCTGACACGTTCTATAAGCATCAGAAAACTCTACCCGGGTAACCTCAAAGGAAAAGAAGATCGTCAATCCTTTTCAAATTTAGACACAAATTGTTCGGAGTATCGTTCTTCCATCTGTCGTATAGCTGTACAGTGTACTCGATCATCATTGTGATCCACCAAAAAAAAACCAAAAACCCATCCAAAAAAACTAGAACGAAAAAATAATCGGAAATTCGAGGACCGACACTCAAAGGAAGTCTCAGGGCTTCGCCCAGTCATCAGGGATCCAAGAAATACATTTTTTTTTTCGACAATCCCTTTCTGAGATCTTGATTCGGTATTGATATACTCGATCAGCACTGGAATCCACTGATTTGCAGCCAAGAATAATGTAACGAAAAAAAAACTGAAATTTTGGTAGTAGAAGGCAAGGGCAGATTTTTCATGAGTGAAAAATCGAAAAATATGTTTTTTTCCTTTTTCTAGGCCTTTTTATTTCGTAGAGATGTACTGTAAAATCGATCGCTACTGGGATCCAACTATTAGGAGCTCACTGTAATGAATATTTAAAAAAAAAAGTGACTGTTTTCGAGCGAGGTTATGTTTTTAGAACGAGCCGTTGGCTTTGCGTGGTGAGCCGAAGACGAGCCGAAGGAGAGCCGAAGGAGAGCCAGGCAAAGCCAACGGAGAGTTCTAAAAACATCACCTCGCTTGAACAGTCACTGTACGCGGACGCCGCATACCATATTTTTTACGGCACAGGTATTGAAAAGCTACGTTTCGACGCCTGTTATCGATACGTGAAGTAGTACTTGTCGTGGCTGACTTCGTAGCTGACACGAAAATTTTTTCATGGCAGACTCGTGCCCGTACTGCGCATGACAAGTGCCACGAAAAGACTTTTTACGGCACTTGTCATGCGCAGTACGGTGCACGACTCTCAGAACTGCTATAAAAAAAATTTTTTGTTTCAGTTGCGAAGGTAGCCACGAAAAGTGCTACTTTACGGATCGATATAATAGGCGTCGAGAAGTGGCTTTTCAATGCCTGTGCCGTAAAAAAATATTTTTTTGCGTTTCCTAGGCCTCTATTTTATAGAGATGTACTATTTAGTTGATCACGACTGAGAACCAACTATGCACAAATCAATGGATAGAAAAAAAAAATCAATAATTATGGTGATAGAAGGCAAGGGATTACTACATTTTCCCGAGTCAGAAGATAATTTTTTTTTTCTTTTTCCCGGCCGCGATCCCGTATTCGTTTTTTGATCGAATTGATTATCGTGGTTTCCACGACTGTGAAAGTGAAGCTACGTATAACTTTGAGTACACATTTACACATTGCTCGACAACTATATACTATAACATCGGTAAATTAAAAGAAAAAAAATCGCCGTTAAAATCCGTGAAATAAAACCCATTTATTTCGATTTCAACTACAACGACCGCGGCTTGAACGCACGAATCAAATATTTATCGTTGGTTTTGGGTTGATTTTGTTTGTCGGACCAACCGTAATCCAGCGAAATGTAGAGTTGTGACTTCGAACCACCCTACTTCGATCGGTAAAAAAAAAAAAAAAATCGCACGAGCCTCACGAATGATTCTCATTAATCTTTCGTTACCTCGCCGATATCCGAATATTGTAAATCCCCAAAATAGCACCCCTTCTCTCTCTCTCTCTCTCTCTCTCTATTTCTCTCGAAAGCATTTCTCGATATCTGAATATTGTAATTCCCAAAATTGCGTATTCTTTTTTCTCTTTCTCTCGAAAGTTTAGCATCCACGAGGCAGTGGTAAAAAATATTGCACGAGTTACAGCTTTCAGGTGATGTATTGCTTCGTGATAAGGTACCGGAACTTCGATGAACCACACGATATAAAAGGGTTTTTTTTTCTACCAACCGAGTATACATATAAAAGACGTAGTAACACATATATATATATATATATATATATATATATATATATATATATACGTCGTAAGTGCGCACGGTATATCGAGGATACCCTCTCGTTCTTTTTTACGCTCTTGGCCGGGCGCACTCTCGTCTCGTTATTTCCGAAACGGCCAACGTTCATTACACCCTCTCTCGTGTATATCCAGCTCTCTCACCCTCGAGAAAGGTCAGCCCACGCGTGTGTACTAGATTGCTCGGGGCTCTTTATACCCGATGAAGAGGGAAAGAGAGAAAAAGAGAAAGAGATGAGAGAGAGAGAGAGAGAGGGAGGGAGAGAAGAAAAGCTCGAAAATTGCACAGCTATTCTGCCGGTAATAATACAAAATAACAAAACGGTGGCAAAAGAAAGATAGAACAAATAAATAAAAAAAAAAAAGAAAATAAATATCGGTAGAATGGTGAGCATCAAAAAGCGCAGAGCTCCCCGAGATTGTGTGCATTTTCTGCTTTTTCTTCCGCTTCGAGGATGAAGGAAAAATAAAGAAAAAGTTTCCGGCATAAGGGAAAGCTTGAAGTACTTTCGGTTATATATATATGTTCGCAGCGGTCATTGACGCTTCGAGAACTAAACGAGCCTAGACGTTATCGAAGTCTGGTATACATCGATGTCTGGTCGAAGACCCTTCGAGTCTCGAATTCTTCTTTTTTGCCATATTTTTTTTTTTTTTTTTTTTTTTTTCAATCTTCAACCGAAAAGCCGAATGTGCATCTCTGCTTCGTCAGCGAAAAGGAACTTTTTTTTCGTACATCCCGATGGTACATCGTACGTGGACCTCGCACGAATATGTACCTACATATATGTACATGAGACGCTATCTCTGAGTTCAGCTATTTTTTGACGTAAATCTACGACCATGAAATTTTCATTTTCTCGAGTAAGCTTCAAGCCTCATGTCAAAGAAATTTAATCTTATTTTCCTATCCTCAATACTAATATTTTTTACCCTTTGAGACCCTTCCTGAAAATTCTTTAAAATTGTAGTCGGTATTAAAGAGGTAGTTTTTGAAAAAAAAAAAACATACAAATTAGAAATTTGCACATTGCTTCCTCATTATTTCATCTCACTCACGAAGATCCCTCTATGAGCGCATGGGTTTTCCAAATTCGGCTTCAAAACAATGAGGAAGCAAGGTGCAAATTTCCAATTTACACCCTTTTTATTTATCTGAATTCGATTTCATTCACAATAAAATAACGAACACAAATATTTCAATGACACTTGAAACAATAATGAAATTTTTTTACAGATTCAAAATTCTCGACAATGTCAATCCCTCAATCGATTCTTGCCGAATTCAATGCCAACCTTGATTGTAACTAAAAGTTCATTTATACGAAAAAGAAAAAAAAAAAACTTTTGGCTCATTAGACGACAAATTTGCGGTAATTGAATTTATGAGAAATTAAAAAAAAAATTCAAAATTGAACAAAATCAGAACCCCTTGAGCGATTATTGTCAATCTCCGTGCCACGCATCATTGTCCCATAACCTATTCACGTACAAACTTTTGGCTCGATAGCCAAAAATTTGCCGAAGCTAGAGCTAGTAGTATTTTTTTTTTTTAATTCAACGTTTTTCAAAATCTAAGCCCCTCAAGCGATTCTTGCCAAATTCAATACCAACCATGCGTCTGGCTCAAGTCTATTCGTGCAAAAAAATTAGCTCGACAGCTGCAAAATTACGAACGTTATTAGAGCGCTCACGGACATTTTTCGATAAATTCAAAATACCGCGAAAACAAAAATTCTAAAGGGATTTGGAAAAAAATTGTGTCAAACAAAGGCAGTTATATGGTCTGCATGTGTACCAAGTTTCGACTTTATTTCTCATGCGGTTTTTCAGATAGATGGATTCGAAATTTTCGAGGCTGGAACTCACACACACACACACACACACACACACACACACGCGCACGGTGCGGACTTTTTTTATAAACATAATTTCCCGACGTTTTGGGACATTTTAAACATTTATTGGTATGGAAATCTCGAAAAAAATGTTTTCCGCGTAAACAAAACTTTCTCTATGAGGAAGAAAAATTTAATATTTTTTAACAACAAACCTCGTAACATGATTGATATGATGACCTACGAGTTTGCTGAAAAGTGAAGGAAAAAAAAGTACAAATTTCGATGCCAAGATTTTTTGTCTGACCTATAACCATCGCGATCTACTGAATCGAATAAAAGGAATTCATGTCGCTTAACGGATTGGCTCTTGAAAAATTACAAATAATTTACAGAACATGTGCTCAACGTTAATGATGAACTGGCAAAATATGAAAAGTATATATTTATCTCTGCATTTCCGAAAGTAAAACATTGCCGGATTCATGAAGGACGTATATATCATACAGGTGTGCTTGTCTAACTTTTCTGTCTCAATTTACGATAATTTTCGGGGCTATTCGCATGCAGCACTCGCAGCCTCATCTCCGTCCGATATCGAAATTCTCTCAAGCGTCATATTACGCAAATCCGGCCAAGTTGTTCGCGAGCTTATCCACCTCAGAAGTTTCGAGTTCATATACGCCGTATATATTGCATGCCATTTTGTGGCAATGCATGTGTCGGAAGTCTCGAGTCCACAACAGGTGCTCCTTCGCCAGTATATCGAGTAAACATAATATTGTATCTACGTATATATATATATATATATATATATATATATATATATATATATTTGGCCTATGTGTCACGAGCCAAAGATCGCTGCAATGCCCCGTTGCAGTCACTAATTCCTTCACTGAACCAAATATATACAACGATATCGTTGCCAACGTGACCTGCATCCGAATGAATCGTATCTCCCCATACCCAGAGATTATTGTGACATTTCTGCAGCAACATAAATTTCCATAACGAAACTCGAACAGAGCTAAACAAATTAATGACTTTAGCGAGTGGTCTGGAAGGTAAAGAAAATCTTAAGGACGATCATCGATCGAGCTTGAGGCGCTGTAGAAATTGGAATTTTAATTTATTTTCTTTGAAAAATTCACAATTTTATCCTGAAACTTTGACAAGCAAATGCCCAAAAGGCCAAATTGATGGATAAATTTTTTTATATGAAAAAAAAATCTCAAAACATACAAATTTTTGATGAACAACAAAAATCACAGTACCGTCCTGAGGCTCAATTTTTCATTCGAAATCTCGATCGAGAATAATCTAGGCGCGCTTTTTTTTTATAGAAAATACACTCTGCCTTTATTGCCCCGCTGAATATTATAGAGGAATAACTGTTGAATTCTCGATTGAATTTCAATGTATAGCGGAGAGAAATTCTAACAGCACGGAAACTTCTCCGAGTAGTCGCGTTGCCGGTGCGCTTGGAATTTAATGGAAGGCGACGAGAGACGGCGGATGAGGGCAAGAGGAATAGCTGGATGTACAATTTGAAATGCTCTTTGATTCCGAGGCCTTTAATCTTGCAGGATAATTAGGGATGTTGACGATGTTACGAGAGAAATGGTAAAGTGTCTTGTGACAATGTGAACGAGGCAAGAATAGACGAATATATGTGTCGTGAGAGGAGCCCGTCTGTACTATGCGCAAGCTATAAATATTTCATTGTTATAACGGTATCGGGGGTAGCTGTGAAATATTAACATTGACACGGGACTCGATGTCTCAGGAGAGCGAGACATCGGATATCTCAATCGGAAAACTCGCGATTCGACTTTGTCGTTTGTGAATGATTAATCAAAGATGAGAATTAATCATGACTTTTCCTTGGATAGTTCGACCTGAAAAGATGACCGAGTTGACAATAATTTATCTCATTGTTATGATTACTATTGCATCGTCATTATTATTCTTATTATTATTATTATTATTGTTCAATTGAATTAAACAAAAATGTTTTCGAGCTTTGAGAAAAAAAAAAATGTTTCGAAGAATTTCCGTTCATTCTTGATGTTCTCAGCTGTCGACAAAAAGTGAACAGCAATCAAAAGAGAATAAGCGAGAATAGGATGTTTCGTTTTCATTTCATTCTATCCTACAGGAACGATGTTTTTTTTTTTTTTTTTAATTATTTTATTTCTTTTCCATTGGATTTGAAGTGATGTTGCTCGGATCATGATTTGGCTGAAAAAGTTGTGCTGAATTTTACGTTTCATAACACTGGCAAGGTAATCGCATAAAATTTTCATCAATATTTTCAATGATTCGTGCGGGTCTTGAGCGAGGATTGAACTATGAAATTTGGCTCACTAGTGGGCATTATTTTATGTCTGATTTATTTTGTGCAATTATCATCGAAATTCGTACAGTTCTATATATTTGTCAACGAATATCAATAAAGTATTTTTTTTAATATTAATTGACAGCCTACATAAGAAAACAAAGATTTAAGTTTTCGAGGAATCTTTAATTTATGGACTAACGAGAAAAAAAAACAATCTGCATGATTCAGCTTGATATTTTAATTCTCCGTGAACGAACATTATATGTGTAATATTGAAATATACGAACGAAAAATAAATAAATAAATAAATTTGACGAGTAACACAAAATCTCGAGTTCCCGATAACGTTTAATGAATAAATTTCCATTCATATTGTAAATTTTCCATAGCAGTAACCAGAGAGAAAAAAAAAAACAACCAACGAGCAACGTTTGCCTTTTCGAAAAAAAAAAAATGTGATTTCGTGAATTGTTATCCTTTTCTTTTTTGGTTCGATCGATCATCGAAACCGCCGGATACACCGAGTCAATCGTGATGAAAGGAAAGCCCAATAGAACGAGTCGTGAAATCCCATGGAGTGTGTATTTTTAGGGTGCGTGGAGGAACGAATGACATATAGGGGAGAAAAAAAAACACAAAAAACGATCAAAGTATAACGTTGGCAAAACAATTTCAACGTCATAACCATCGCGACATTTAATCAGGGGAGTTGGTAATTAACGAAATGGGCTCGTAATGGGCAACAGCCATTAGCAACTGCCGTGACTGAATTTCTTTTTATAGTTAAGCACTCGGAATGAGACATAGACATTCACACGTCCCTCTGAAATTCTTAACTTTCTGTTATGAGTTGGTGTGTGCATATGTGTGTGTGTGTGTGTGTGTGTGTACAGGATCGGAGGGTTGCGGGAAATTGAGAAGCAAATTAATTCGTATGCGAGAGGTACGGTAAAACGTATAATCAAGAATACTGAAACGTTCTGATGATTAAAAAAAAAAAAATTGAATTCCTTTAAATATCAAATTTTGGATTTTTAATATCTTCTCCATTCGATGGTTATAAATGGATCCCGTGTACTGGACTCAATAAGGAAAACCTTGGAGGTGAGAAATCAAACAAAGTATAATTAGTTGATTTGTCAAGTTTTTTATGGATTTTTTTTAAACCGATCACACTGGACGTATGTTCGATCAAAAATTGTTCTCATATATAGCAGAAGAGGGTGGTCCGGATTTTCCGAAATTTTTAATTACGTTCATCTCATACCCTCGGACTGCTTCGATCTGTATTGGAAATAAAACACGCAGTTATATGTGCATAATCCGAGCTCGATCGGGACAACGCTTAGCTCTCATGCCCCGCCCTACTTTCATAATTTCAAACAAATATTTTCGACCTGAATTAATGAGCATGAAGTCCAGATAAAATGACAGTGTATGAAAAATGTATATTTTTTGTTGTATAAGAACATTGATACAGATGCGTCCGTTTACCACATTTGTTATCTTTCCTAGAGGATAGGGAAAAAGATTGAAAAAAAAAAAAAATTTCGTTGACCCTAACTGGAATAAAGCCCATCGACTTCTCTCGACTTATATATAACAATTTTGGATTTATTTTCTTTCGATTATTTTTTTTTTCTGCAATAAATCCAGATCCTAGACTGCTATTCCATATAGATCTACCGAAAAATTCGATCACAGATGATTTTCATGGGAGAAAAAAATGAAATCATTAAAAACAATTTTTTTTTTTTTTAATTCCTTGCATGAAGTGTGTATAATGGGAATGAGCTGCGGGGGTATGATTGTCACAGTGAGACATCAGGGTGGAATTTTTGGCAAAGGGTGAATTCGATGAGTGAGAAAAATCTAGGGAGATAGAGAGAGAGAGAGAGAAAGAGAAAGAGAGAGAGAGAGAGAAAGAGAGAACGATGATGAGAGAGAGTAAAGCTCGACAAGAGTAGCTCTGCTCGCTAAGGGGTGGGAGGACGCGGATTTTGCTGCGCGTGGACTTTCATCCACCAAGGTGGTCGAAGCCCCCACAAGGACGAAAAGAGAGAGAGAGAGAGAGAGAGAGAGAGAGAGAGAGAGAGAGAGAGAGAGAGAGAGAGAGAGGGAGAGAGAGGGAGAGGGAGAGGATGAAAGCGGGCAAGGGTGAAAGCGAAGGGGTAAAGGGAGACGATTTTGTGGGGTTGACGGTGCGCGCTTTCCCCGGTGAGGAAGACACGCCCTGCAGGTCGATACCGGAACCAACGCATCCATCGGTATCCTGTCGTACTATTATATATGTATATATGCGCATTTATGTACATAGATCTATGTATAAATGTTCCTCAGCTCACTTGCCATCATCCTTTACGCGTCTCTCGACTGTACCACTCGCCCCCGTTACTTTTCTTTGCCTAAACCTAGCCACGAAACGACAGGAAGGATATATATGTATATATATATAATATATATATACACACACTCAGCTAAATCTCGCTCGTCTTGACGTTCCTTGTTTTGTTTTTTTGCCAAACTATTTCGTTTTCTTTCATCCATGTCTCCACCGTTATCTCACCCCTCTGCTACATCCCCAAAAACGTCCCACCAGCTTCACGATCGCAAAGCAAAAGAGTCTCCGCTGCCGGTGTGCCTGGTCGCAGGTGCCTTTACAAATTACCGGAAATCAGTCCTCTGTATATAAGAAGCGTTGTCGAAAATGTATACATTATGTATTCGGCAAAAACTCGCATTATTTCCATACACACATCGTGTGTATGCGTCATAGTATGCAAATATATTATTTACATTCAACGGGACGTTCCAGACTTAATTCACAGCCCTTGGATCTTCGCCATTTTATCGTTGGACTTTCTCACAGAAAAAGCTATTTTTTTTGTTAAGAAAAAAGACGTTTCTTTTTTCTCATTTATTAATTTTTGATTTTTCAAAAAACACGAATGTACAATCGAACGAAAATGTTTTTCCAGAGAAAATCACGAAATAGCATATTCGCCGAAGCCGAGGAAGAACGTTTCGGAACACTTTATAAAGAATCAACATAACCTCAAAAAGTTTCAGACGAATCGACCTCAGCGATGATTGAGAATTCAGGCGAGAGGAAAACTTTAGACCCTGCACCAGTTGTCCCTGCAGGACATAGAGCTTTCCTTATGCCCGTAATATTGATCATCTCTGAGAATGATTTGTTCGAAAAATTCAGCAATGTTTCTCATAATCGTACCAGAAAATTTGAATTCCAGTTATTTCAAGCTTTGAACGGTCAGCTTTTTTTTCTAAATTTTCCAAATTTTCAAGCATCCCAAAATAGTACGTGGACAGAGCTTGAAAAAAATCGTTGAAAAAATTCCACAGTAGTACTGTCGAAAAATAGTCAGGCGATACTACTTGAACGGTGGTTTACAGCGATTAGCAATCATTGCACAATGATTTCCTTCTACCGATGCTATTCCTTCAAGTCTTTAAAATTGAATTATATGTCCAACGTAATTAGAGTTTCGCATATTTATCAGTACACATTATTAGAGAACAAAATTCACTTTTTTTTTTAAATTAATTAAGTATCATTATAGCTCGGACCCGAATTATATTGATTAATGAAAAATTAACAAGACTATGCAAGTCGAAAGTTTGAACTCCAAAATTACGTGAATTTTTTGATCATTTTGCACGATAAAAAGTACGGAATTGTTTATGGAAAGACGCTGCCGTGATTCCTGTCATAGCCACTGATGTGCTGAATAACGTGTAAAATTCTCACAGACCTATTGGTCGAATATAGTTTTCTTGCAGTCATCTACACCACCGGTCTATCGCAATTTCAAGGCACAGTCATGTAATTTGGGGGGGTTTAAAAAATTCACAACTTTTTTTCATACTCTCAAATGTGTATGAAAAAAAAATTTTAAAAAACAACAATTACGTTGAACATTTCATTCACGGAAAAAAAATCCTTAACAGACAATTTTTTCCCCGATTCACAGTGGAATTTGCATATTTATGGAGATTCCTCACCTTTCATACATGCACATCGATGAATGGACGCATCACATACTTATGTAATAAACGTCTATAGATTTTTCCTATTTTATTACGGTATATGTGAAAGTGAAGGAAGTCCCGTCCCGCGGCTTTCTTTCAAAACAGATAGCAGTACTCCCCTGACTCGAGTCAACATTTACTCATCTCTACTGCATTAAACACCAACTATCTACGTCCACTTTCACTCGGACATTGATCGGAAAACTTCTTCCTACCGTCCGGAATTGCTAATGCCACTGCCCGGAGCATTTTAATTACTCGAGCGGCAGAATGCGATTAAAGACGGGAGTGTAACTGTGCGAGAGCAATGTAGGGGAAACGAGAAGGGAACAAAAGGGAAGAGAAAGAGCCAGCCGAGCGAATGGAAATATTCAGAAGTCCCGGGCGTCTCTACGACGGGAGTTACATGAGATTTTTTTTTTCGTATTGAGCGAGAGATAGACTAAAGGATGGTCGACGAAGGATGAATTTTGCGTGTGCAACGAGGGCATAGCGAAATTAGGTCCTGTTTAGCGCGTGTATCAAGAGATCTTTCGAGACTAAATTTGTAATTTCCCCATTTGTCCTCTTGAATTATCGGCGATTCGTTAGCATAAGTTGATGAAAATGGAAATTTAATGTAAAAAAAAGCGATTAAATGAAACGTAAATGTTATCACAATTCTTAGTTTTCTCAAAGTCAGTTGAAACGAATATTGGTATGGTAGAAAAAAAAAAAAAAAAAAACATATGTATACTCTTGTAATGCCTAAAATTTTGTCGAATAAATATTTTACAAGGTGACAATTTCAAAAATTGGTAATTTCCAAGACTTTCATTAAATGGAGAGTACCACGTTTCGGTCGATTATTATTATTATTATTATTTATTGTTATTCTTGCAAAGTATATTGGCTTGAAGATATTCCCTCCAAATGATGTTAACAAGTTCCCAAAGTTGTGGGAGTTACCTATCGAGATTTGAAGGAGCAGAGTACAAAGCGTGCTTTATAATTATTATCGCAATCGAGAATGCATGAAAAATTCTTAAGGAGGGTCGAGTGCTTCGTGCGCGCAGCAAGGGGAATGTATGGCAAGGACGTGGGTGACGTGTGGGGCATTATGTTGCGTTTGGAATTTGTTTTGACGTGGCTATGGCTCAATTCATAACAAGAAATCGCGTTTTTCATTCACATTATTATTTATTGCTAATTAACGGTGTTGTTCAAGATTCTAAATTTTCGCAGGCGGCATCCTGAGGATATTTACGGCAATATGCAAAAATTAGTTTGTCATGTGAACAGGTCATCTGCGCTCATTAACTTTGAAATTCCGTCTAATTTCACGATCTGCCATAAGAAACTATGCTAAATGGCCCAAATTTCAACTTTTTTTTTCTCGAAAACGGTGCAGCAGAACCTACGGATACTTTGGGATTCAACTTTTTGTGGACATATCTATAAAAAAAAAAAAAATCAGTACTTACCTCTCAACAAATATCGATGTAGCACTCGACCCTCCTTATTAAAGCGTTTTTCTTAAAACTACCTTTTAGCAACTTAGAACCATGATATCTCAGCGACCAAGGTACCGATTGGCTCAAAATTTGCAGAGTTTATTAAAAAATATCTCTCTAATGTTCCTACTATACAAACAACTAATCTAATCTGAAAATTACCATTTGCAGGGAATCAATAATGCTTAAAAAACAAAGAAATAAATTGACATTTTGTTACTAATTGTGTCCACATTTTGTTGAATTTTTTTTTCCAACCTACGATCGTAGTAGAAACGATAGAAACTTGTCTTCCGGTTATGAACATGCCTGGTGTTTTTCTTCAAATCTTTGAAACGGTCACATTCGTGGACCAGGGCGTAGAGCAGCCCTGCACAGCTCTTTGCGCCTTTGAGGCATCGTTGTTTTGCGACAAAAAATTTCCTATGTCGCGTTAAATTATTAACCAAGATATTCACTCAGTTTCATTGGAACGAACCCAGGAGAATACTTTTCGATCAAAATTTTTTCGATCTTTCAACAACTGAAACGAAATTATATCAAACGGAGTGCTTTTAAAAAGAATTTGTTTTTTTTTTTCAATCATGTAGTTTTTGTTTATGGAATACACTTACGAATTGCAGAGTCAGAGGAAAATTGTAAAGGTCGAGGTAAAAACGCTGGCCGATATTTCATGGAATTAATCGTATATATTTACGACGATGTTGTAAAATCAGGAAATTTTTGTGTTCTTCAATCGAAATTTCACTATGCTTGCGGAATCGATTTCGCGCGAAATGATTCAAGAGCCAAGCAATCTTATGCCTTGCGCCGTATAAATCCCGTAAAACATCCTCATGCACCACAACCACGATTGGCGTCAGTTCAACCGTGTAAACTTCACTTTACACAAATACAATTTACAAAAATGCAACTGACGAGTATAGCGAACAAAAAAATTTCAACGTGAATTGACAATGACAGCGTATCGATCATCGAATGCATTTCCCTTAAATTTTTTTACATTTGGCAAGACATCGAAAATTTTTTTTTTTTTTTTTTAATCTCAAAATCACTCCGGTGCGTCGGCTCGTTCAATTCACCGAAAATTCCTTACGAGATCTCACGAAGCTGCAATCATTCGATTAAAAGTGAGAAGCAGAAAAGTTTCATGTTACATATGGACTGTACGTAACTCCAATAAAAAAAAAAGTTTAGCCTAATCGTGGAAGATGGTCATTAGAGAATAACTTTTTTTTCAACAACCTGAAAGAGATATATATATATATATATATGTCTCAGCTCCGTGCTTTTAAAAACTTTTAACCGGTACACCACTTTGTAGAACGTTCGCCAGATAAGTCTCTTTGCGCGGTGTTGGAGCGATCTCTCCCGGGGATTTCAGGACGCTATACGTATTTTTACTACACCAACACGCTATAAAATTCATACACATATATACATACATGTATATATGTAAACATGTACAATGTACATACACATACAACGTTAATCGAGCTTTGCAAGTCGAGCAAAAGTCGCATTTGTACTTTAACGCGAAAGTTTTCGTAGCGCAGAGGCACTGCGGCTTTACAGTTAGAAAAAGAAAAGTAAAATTAAAAAAAGAAACGAATTGTTGCACCCGCGATTCCCCTCCGAATCTCCAACCAACACCAGAAAGTAAAACGTTTCGGGAATATCGCATCGATCTATCGATCGAAAATGTACGTTATTCTATATCGTACAAAAACCATCTATATACAATATACATATATATAACATTATTTATACACACACATATATATATACTCAGTATAATGTATGAACTCAACGGTACTCAAGCATATTTCGTATGCATTGAAATATGTCTGTACATCACCGGCCCATTTATTCACACATGTGCCACGGGCTATACCAGGCTGTACGCTATAGTCGCGATACCGAAAATGTAACACCTTTGAACATACATGTATACATATTTATATGGAGCTTTTCGCGCTACTATGCGTTCACTATAAAAAAGACTGGAATTCGAAAAACTTATGAAAAAAGAAAATTAGAAAAAAACGTCCGACAGAAATGTAATTGAAAATATTAAAAAAAAAAAAACATTTTTTTTTAATGCCTTGTTTAATTGGGAGAAATTATCATTTGCAATTCTTGAAATAAATTATTTTTTAAGCGAGGATTTTTTAAGTTTTCAATTTGATAGCGAGCATTTCAGAGCTTCGATGGTTTTTTGATTTTGCTGATAACACAACGTTCGATTTTTAGCCTCGGAGTTACAGGAATCATGGAAGATATGACTGCTGAAGATTTTCAGCTGCGAATTTCGAAGTAACGTGTTCAAAATTCGCGCGCTCGGGTGCGCGACCGCGTCGTCGGGGACTCGGGGATCGAGCGACGTCGGCAATCATCGGGGACTACCGAGCTCGAGAACTAATCGAAATGACAGAATACGATAATAGGGCGTGGTCTAACGTATTTTATTTATATTAAAGCATTCATATCCTAATAAGAACGATGGATCGTATTGAGAGGTGAAGGGATTAAAAACCGGAGAAAAAAAAATTCAAAATATATAAATCAACGCCGACTCCGAGTGAGATATGGCAGAAAAATTCTGATATCTGACGTGCGATTTTTTTTTTTAATTTGTTAATAATTTTAAAAATTAGCCAACCTCTGGTTCTGCACTCGTGTTAATTTGGCCTTGGAATGACTGGTATATTTGTTCAACGTTTCGCGCACGTCGACACATACATTCTAGTGATATGAATTGAGAGCAGGGGGTATGTAAAGTTCGACAGTATCGAGAGCTGAAAAAAACTTGCGATAGGGTCCGAAAGAAAAGAAAAGAAAAAAAAGAAAGATGGTTACGGGGATCTCTCGTGAGCCACGAACGAGAGACAAAAATAAGAATATTATGCATGATATAGTATCGTTGTGTATCGTCGACTATGGAGGCGCCAAGAGACTTTCGAATACTTTGGAGAAGCGACGATTTCCCTTCACAGGGAACATTGATACCCTTAGACATGTATGCACGTACATACAGATCGATCGTTAAATTACATAGGGGCGTATAAGCTATGCTTGTCCATAACCGATACGCCCCTTTGTCATTAGTCCATCTATATATATTATATGTATATATATATATATATTATTCTGTGAATCTTTGAAACGAGATACTCGTTGTAAATGGAGGTGGGACCAGTGCTCCCTGAAGTAACCACCTCTCCTGGACTCCGTCACCCGCTTCTTTCCACTTAAAGTACTATATAGTATTACAGTACAGTCAAATCTCACTTAAATGAAATATAAAATCAATAGAAGAAAATGAACTTTCCAGAATTGAAAAATCATATTTTTTTTCGTAAATTTTAAAACAATGAAAAATAAAAATTTCGTTGTTGGCCTATACAAATGTACAATTATGCCAACACCTTAAAGTGAATCATACTAATTTTTCGTACAGCTTATTTTTCATTTAGCTTATTTTCGTTTAGCCTATTTTTTCCAACAACTTCAAGTAACAGATTTCCAGACTTTACTCGATGAGAAAAACAAATCGTCGAACAGAAAATTCGTAACATTTTTTTTTTCCTCAAACCTTGATAGTCTTTATTGATTTGGGCCCATAAACAGCTAGTAAAATGCCAATGGAGATCTGTCCTGAAATACCGAATACGAAAATTTCAATCCAACCTGCCGTTGTGACGAGTCATTCAATTCCTTTCGTAAATACAATAAAACTTGTCAGGAGTCCTCGAGGGACTTAACTGACATTCTATGTAAGATTTCAGACTTTGATCTTTGAAATAAAAAACTAGATGCTAACAGACCTAGATTAGGAAGTTTCACAAAACTCAACTCTCACAGTTTTATCGTATGGTTGAGCTACGAGTGCTGCCACAATATCAAGAATGAGTTTGCCTGTTTGCCATCTAGCGGCGTTACCGCAAACTACATTTAACTTCAGACGTACTAATTTTCGAAATGAACTATATCAATTTCAATATAAATATTTTGAATTTAATTTTAAACAATTGTTTTCCCATTCAACTGGTAAATTTTCAAATGCAATATCTTGTAAATTTCACATACTTGTGTGTGTGTTAAATTTCTTAAAATTTTCTACATTGTGTCGTTGAGTTACGAGAGACTCTACGGTGCTCTACGTTGGTACTTGTGGCTGGAAAACCTCGGTCTTTGCTTTTATTTCGTCTGAATAAAAATATCACTGTTGTACCAGGTCATACATATATATGTGCATTCCTTGTATAGTTCACGTATATACACGAAACCTCACCCATACAAACGGTACGCACTAGATGTTGAAAGGGGCAGTGAGGAGAGGATACGTGTGCGTCTGGTAAAACCAGGATAAGACTTTATGCGGGGTTGTAGAGAATACTACTGTGCTTATGGTTTGCCTCGGCGGAGCTCGTAATTAGGACGGTAGGGGTGTCATACGCTGGTGGCGGATCCTGAAGTTGCCCTCGGTGCTTGCTGGAAATTTCCACGAGTACGCGGTTGATGCGGATAGAAGCTTCGGTGGAAAATCAGGAGAGAAACTCAGCTGGTACATGGGATCAGAAGAGAAAAAGAGAGAGAGAGAGAGAGAGAGAGAGAGAGAGAGAGAGAGAGTGAGTGCAGCTTGCCTGATACGGCACAAGTGGATGTGTTGGGAACCCGGCCTCTGTGCGATTACCTGCTGCTTCATATGCCGTTGGCACTAATAGCCATGCACAGTTGTAGGTGTAGATCTTCCACATATAGAGCTCATGCAAGGTCTGTCCAACAGGCAGAAAGACCTCTAGCCGAGCTGGACCATTTCGGTGCTTTACAGGGTTAACACCACCCAGGAGCTCTGATATAAATCTGGCGCGCGTAATACGAGCATTCTGTGAATCTTATAGGTTCTTTATCGATTGGAGAACCAAAAGAGATCCAGCCCACGAGGGAGAAATGACCGCTGCAGCAAGAAAAATCCATCAAAAAAAAATCTTCGTCCATCAAGGAAGATCAGACGCTGCAGATACTCTCATAGAGTTTCTATCTTTTTGTTGTGTGTGTTTTATGAACGATTCACCCCAATGCTCGCAAATTACTGATGAGGAGGCAATGTTTGTTTGTCTGATGTGGCCTGACCCGTTCGTTCTATTCCACCAGGGACTCTCGCACATTGGGCTTTAATGTCAGTAGGGGTGAATTCTGGGTAGCGGAGGTGGCGAGCACATGCTCAACATCCTAAAAGAATGAACGACCCAGTATAATTGGTTCATCAAAAAGGTCATTACAGACCTAAGGGTCATCTCAACTTAGCCTCAGTTTTTTATTTCATTTTCCGTCTCAATCCAATCAGAGATCATGTGTCTTCGTATATAAAAGAAAACATCTTCTGGGGCTCAGACTTTGAATTAATAGACTTCGATTAACAGATCTCGACATGACTCTAATACTTATGTTATATATGGACTCCTCCATCCCTCGCCTCCCAACGGCTCCAGCTCAGCTCGACTTAACTGTTGCCAGGGGTAGTTCAATTCAATTCCAGAGATCACGAGGTTACGCCTGGCATATACGATGACGACGGGGAATCTAGAGATTGGCCCATCAAGCATATGATCAATCTAGTCATCAATGGCGCCAGTCCGTCATGTTTCGTCCATAAGCCACTGGTACGATAACTCTTGCCCACTGATAAGTTTTGGCCAACAATTGTTGAGCACTCGCGATGTGTGCCGATGCTTCCTAGCAACTGCGGCACATGTGCATCCGCTTGTTCCCTTAATACTCTCGCCCATACCGAGAACCTGAGAGGATCAGTTTAACGGAGATGATGGTGTCGGAGATAAGCGAGACGACACGTCAACGATAAGAGCAGATTGACCCTGCTACTAGACTGGATGATTGGTCTTCTCGCTCATATGCATATACCATTGTGGGGTGTTATAACTCAGCTTTCGACGTGATTCTCGAGGCGCTCATCTCGTGTACGTGATGTTACCGTCGTCGTCGTGTCTTAGGATAAACCGGAGCCGAAGGATTTTTGCGGGACTACTGCGGCTGGATCAATCACTGGAGACTCCTTGCACCCGATACAAAGTTGCTTAATAAAAAAATTCATGAATTACATCGAATTCGTGAATTTCCTGAAGAAACATATGTCGTTATTACTCACGAATAGAGGAACACGAATGAAATTTAGTGCTTGGATATTTTCAAGTATTCGAAAAAAAAACGTTGATGCGGCTACTTTTTTTCAACGAACCAACCCTCAGAGCCTATATTCCGAATGGCGAGTAAGCCAGCAAAGTGTGTTTAGGCATTGAGCATCCACGAAAGATAACAGCCGGGGAGAGAGACGCGGAGGAGAGAGAAGTTAACGAGAGGTTTCCCAGTAGAAATGAAAAGAATCAGTGAAGGGCTTGCTACGTATCCAATGTATGCATATAGATATGCTGTACATATAACCCGCGGTGGAAAAGATAAAAGGCAATGCCGGTCCGACAGTGAGATGTTCTCCAAGCTCTGCGCTTGGTGGACAAAGGGAGTGAAACCCTGTGCTCTCAAAGTCCAGGGCTTGAAGAGCCCACGAGATAGAAGAGTTATGCCGAGTTAAGGAAGCGAAAACGTTTCGTCGAGAAAATAAAGAGCAACTGGCCGCACCTTTTGGAATTTTCGTTGGTCTGTGAAATGAATGTAAATCCCTTTGCCTTTTCTACTTCGCGCTATTTTGTTTTTCCACGCTCTTTCTATTCCTCGAACCTCGAATCCATTTTTCTTTAACGCGCAATTTACAGCTTACCATCCACCAAAAAAAAAACAGGAAAAACGGTATGGATATTCCTCATTGAAGATTATTCCACATCGAAGCCCTGTATATATGTGTAACTATATGGGGATCAAAATTTTGCTGCCCGTACCTCTCGTTATACACATATGTACCATAGGTATCGTATGAATACATGTATTTATATATACATACATTTATGAGAGCGTTGGACTTTACAGTCATGGCATTAATCGGATAACTTTTTAACGAACCTCCTTCACTATCGGCTTCGCAGTACTGCCTGTCACTCCTTCCATTCCCCTTCTCACCTCCCCTCAATTTCTCTCGCATCCCCTCGATCTTTCCTATACGTGCCTACAAATGTACGAGGTGTCCCACGCCATTTTGACTTGCTCAATATCTTTACAATTTTTTTTTTCAAATCTGTAATTCCTAAACTATGAAGAACTATAGTTACTGGGTGTATGTAGTTTTTGTTTCTTGAATTTTCTTTCATAAGAGATTGAAATTTATTTTGACAACTCTTTTTATTCGTCTCCGTTGTATCATGTAAAAATTTTAGACTAATTTACCAATAAAACACCTTTTTATATAAGGAAGTGCATGAAGTAATCCTTAATTCGAATCAATACAAAAGATCATGCAAAATGCACATACTCTGTAAAATATGTAGAAATTTTTTTTTAATTCTGGCTACAGTCTCTAACGTGCTAAAGGGTCAAAGTTCGTTTGAGCTGACAACTTTTGTGGGTGCAATATTTACCGATCCGCTCCATTAATTTTCGGTACAATTTACGATATCCGAGTTTTCAAAATCGGGAAATCTCGATCGCACAGGTGGCTCAAAAAAAAAAATTTAAACGAATAACAGACATATTCAGTGATTGATACTTCGTGGTATTGAAATTGCTGTCAATTAAGAGATAGATTTAAATTTTGAGTTCGACGATATGGCACAGAATACCTCATGCACGTTTATGCGTATACTTCCTGGTGATGCTTAACTCTAGTCGGTAAACGCTCGAACTCACTTAAGCTATTCGCATCAACGGTACATGTGATGGTCACTGAGTATATTGATATATACAACACATATACATAAACATATACACATACATGAATATATGTATACGCATAGAGCTTGCTCATTGATAGAGGGGCATCACATCGATTCTCGCAAGCTTCAGCGAAATTCTCGACTGAACGCACCCAATACAGTATAAATCGAAACCGCTATTTTCGAACGTGGACCAGTTATTGGCCAGTTTGATGCAATGAGCAATGCAATTAAACACATTGAACGAAGGGAGACGAACGTATTGCCAACATTACGATCATTAGACACCCTTAGAACAGCCAATGACTCCACTGTTCGTCTCGTGTACATTCACAGGTACACACGTGACTGAATTTTGTATTATAGGATTGAATAGAGCTCTCGCTCATATATACCCCCGATACTTGAACCTAAAAGCAATCTCTCGAGCGCTAATATTTCTATGTAGAAAGCGAATAGAGGGGGAGAGAGACAGAGAGAGAGAGAGAGAGAGAGAGAGAGAGGCAGCGATTATAGGAAAACGAGGATAGTCGTGTGCTATCAAGCGATATAATGGAGATGGAACAAGATGAAATGATGAAGAGAAAGGGTTAGACAGAGCATGAAGATATATATATATATATATATATATATATATATTTATAGAGCTGAATTAGAGGAGTTCCCTCCCGGAATTCCGGTGAAGCTGCTACGCCAAGTTTCCTACAAGGGGATGGGATACGAGAACTTCGAACATTAATTCCGAAACATCGGCCAGCAAGCGAGACGAGGAACGTAAAGTAAGCACAGGCATTTGCTATACGGGGTTCACGACTGGGATTTCACTAACAAAAAGTCTTCATAGGGAGAAGAGCCACGCTGGTTTCTCACTCGCGGCGCACACCGATGGTATCGTTATTCGATACCTATGTACGTTGTCGGTGTTGAGCAGATGAGATTTCAGCGAAAAAGAGGTTAGGGGATGAGGGTAAAAGATTTAATCACCGTTGCTTCTCTTTCGGCGAGAGGGAAGCGATGGAAAAAGCTTCGAGTAACAACCGAATAAAGAAATTTTACTCTCATGTTTGTATTTACGAGGATCGTTTTTTTTTTTTTTTCTGCTACGAGATGATCTTTAGCTGCTCATGAATTCACTAGAAAACAGTGCCTCGAGGTAAACGGTGAAATTCCAGAACATTCAGAAAACGTGACTGATTTTCGGTAATAATAATTCAAAGGAACATCGAGATGATCACAAATAGCAATGATCTTTTGTGTTGAGCCAAATTTTGTGGTCTTATCTTCACAATGAATTGTCGGATAGTAAAGGATAGATACACACGTGTCGCGAAGGGGCTTTGGAACGATCGAAAACAAATGAATCAAGGGGAAAGAGCCGGTAGTTGTAACAGCAGGCATTGTAGAACGATGAAATCTGACGGTGAGCCAAATGTTAGGTTTTTTTTTTTAGTGAGTACCGATCGCTCCTTGGTGAGACGTTTACAGCAATGCCCATTTATTTGTCAGAGAGCAGCAAGGGATGGGCGACTGCTCTCTCTCTCTCTCTCTCTCTCTCTCTCTCTCTCTATCTCTCTCCCTGTCTCTCTATCCCTCTGCTCGACGCCCGAGATTTAAGATCGCGTGGGACACGAGCAAGGTGCTATCAAATGGCAGAGCGGCCGGTTTCGAAGGGTTGGGTTGTTGCTCCAGGAGGGTTGGCAAGCTCGAGACCCTTCTTCGTGTCCTTCTAAAACCAAGAGTAATGCGTCGCAGCCTTCTATTTACATGGTATTACTCTTACGCCTGTCATTTTGAGCCTCTTACCCTCTGTCACCATCGCCCCTACACTCCCTCTCCTCTCGAATCCCTCTTTTTGTCGTCCATGTCTATATTTTGCTTTTCCTCTCCTTTTTTATTTCTCCAGCACGCACGACTGGAGCTTTCCGCCACTCGTCCAGGAAGCCAACCAGCCGCACGTTCCAAGCAACATTGTGTTTTGTTTTCCCCTTCCATAGTTTTTTTTTTTTTTCCAACTGAACAAGCGAGTAGCGCCCGAGTTTTTTCTTGCTGGATACTGTCACGGTGAATGGAATACAGTGATGGGCATACCAAGAAAAGAAAATCTACGAATTTTTGCCGCACTCTGTCCAAGAAACATTGAGCAGTCTTGTGCGATAAAGAATTGACCGATTGGCGAAGACGTTGGTATTGCAAAATGAAAATTTTCAAGAACATGTGGTGCATAGTGAAAGTTTCACTATGCACCGTGAAAGCTCGTGGAGGCTTCCCGGAGGTGCAAACAAATTCAAACTTGCACGGCAATTCTTGGTCATGATGTTTTATTTTTGACGATCACAAAATTCACGGTATATGAGAAGATGGCTTCGTTTCCCATCCTGTTTCATTTGTTGGAACTGTAGCCAAGTTTATCACTGTTCCATGACCAGCAACTGTCAATCCCCTTTCATTGCGGTCAGCAATGACAAAAATTTCTTCCTTCCTGTAGCCTTCATCCCGAGAGTATCAGCGCTGAGTCACGCGTTTGGGCGGAAAGGATGTCCAACGAGTTGACGCAAAAAAAAAAAAAAAAAAAGAAAGAGGAAGGGAAAAGACAACGTGATGTGAGAGGGTTGGAAATCTGGTGGATCCGGAAAGTCTTGGAGCTTCGCTCACAGAGCTATTGTTACGTTCGAAGAGTCGACGGGAAGGCTATGGAGCCAGGACCTTAGCGCCAAAAGCAGGGGTGACCCTGTGTGGCATGCACCCTCGATATCCACAGAGAAAAGACTACAAGCGACCATATATAACTACATATAGCATCGGGAACGAGGGACAAGGATGATGGCAACGAGGCGTTTACCGTCTCTACTTTCACGTCGTTCTACTCCCCCTCCATATAGCGAAGGAAGTGAAAGGCGTTGTGGAAGAAGTGGCGAAACAGAGAGCTGAAGAAGCTTCTTTTTCTCCCTCGTCGCTCTGGGATAAGCACAAAATTTGAATAAATCGTCGTTCGCTTGGCTCTTTTACTCGCCATGGACTACACGCGGGCTTTATCCGGATGGCGTCATTTAGCCCCGTCGTAGTCGGAAAGTGCACACGACCCAGGGAGCTATATGTACCGCGCATGAGCACCCTCCTGCGACTGAAGCTTTAGCATCATCGCGGTGGCCTCTCCATCTCACGCGATATACACAAACACACACGACCCCCGATGAGAGCTTTCCCGACAATTGGATTATGTAAGGTTGATGATTTAGAAGCTAAGCGAAAAGCTTCGTATTACTTATACGTATATACGGACCACACCATGACGCAAGCCTTGACGATACGTGAAGTTTTTGGAAAAGTGTGAACACACCATCATCCGTCTGACCGCAATGTCCTTCAAGGTGTCCCGCGTTGTTCTCTATAGTATATTGATGCTTGGAGCCACACAACGAATCATAAACCAACGGATTTGCGACATAGACTTCTGTCATTGACCTCTCGGGGAGGGGAGCCGTGGTCGAAGCTAATGTTCATCTTCCGTCCCTTCGGTGAGGTGGACTGCTAGAATCATCGGATAGTGATCCACTTCTTGGGTGTGTATATCCCGCAACGAGACCAAAGGATCCACACGACCTTGCGAGCGGACATCGCGCTTGCCTTCAGTGTTCGTACACACTTGTACGTATGTATAGCTCTATATTCGATCTCTGTAGATTACCAACCCAAATTGCATTAGGATTTCCGATTTCGTATACCATCATTGGACCTTCCGTGCCACTGGGGCAAATAACCCCGGCAGAATTTTGATTAGATACGTTCCCAGAGATGAGCCTCCGCCAAAGGGACCGATACAGGCACACTCCAATGTGTGGAACCCCATAGTTGACCTATATGTATAGTTGACAGTATTGTCACTTGGAATTCACCCAACGCGGAAATGGAGACACATCTATTACAATCGTGATACGGATGCACAAATCCGCAAATGGATTGTTTAAAGGATCCAGTCTAGACTTAGGTATCCAGGTTCGAGTATGGTAAAGGACCCAGTAAAATTTGTAACTAATTACGCTGTTTGGAAGTATAGTACCGTTGAATAGCTGGATACAGTAGGAACAAAAAGTGATCGGAATCGTAGCTGGGGGCTACGATTTCGAGGAGATTATAACGAGAACGTATCCACTCAATGGAGGAGGAATAAGAGCGTGGAAAAGGAAGCCGGGGTATCGAGAGATATACGCAGAAGAGCATGTCCAGGATTAGTGGTTTCGCAAAAGCGAGCTAAGGAAACATATAATTCAGGAAAAGAGTATTCTGGCTCCGACACGGTGCCAGACTGGCGGATGGCGCGGGTCGGAGTTCGGTGAAATATTTAAAATGCGTCGCTGCGCGACCACCGTCGCCAGAAGCGGGGATACAGAGGAAAGGAAGGAAGCAAAGCGAAGGAGCCATACAGTGCCACGTTGTCTAGATCTCATCGGGCTGTATTGCACGCACACACTTTACAACCGGGGGAGGATATCTCGCATGCATGGGGAGTTCTTCCTTTGCCCGATGCCTGCTGCGAGATTGCGGAGAAGGAAGAGCGCGATGTAAAAACGAAAAATAGGAATTCGGCGGAGAAACAAGACGATACGGAGCCTGCTAAAAGCAGAGGAGTCAGCCAATTTTACAGGAATTGGAGTATGAACGCTCGTTGGATAAAAAACAAGGTTTCCGGATATTGATAAAGTAAAGTATCAATGAGCCTCTCATTGAACCGTGAACCGATTCATCGCCCAAAGGAAGATTGCTAATACTTCTGCATACCTGAAAGTACTCTGATTGAACATGATCCAATACGAGATCGACTATATAGCGATCATTCGCGATTAATTTGTAAAACTATATTGACTTGGAATCGTTGGAAGGTGTATAACTCGAAGTACCGAATGTAACCAGTTTATACAAGCCACGGGCTTCGAGATAAAAGGAAAGGCAAATGAAACATGGTAAGACAACCAGGCGGATAGGAGGAGACAATTCACGTATACAAACGAGTCGCGAGGCTTGGCGCCGACTAGACAGAATCCCGTTGAGATGGATGAGTTCGTGAGCATGCCGGAATGAAGAAAGGGAGCACACCCGCGTTGCTTGGCAATGGAACGAGGTGGCGGTGTATATATGTGTGGGCAGAGGCTACCAGACATTATAGGACATATATATGTGCTCTATAGTTATAGCTGATGGAACATTGCAAGCAAGCGAGCGAACGAAATGGAATGGACTGGTTTGCTGCTGCTGTTGATGCCGTTGTTGGCTGCTTCTGGCTTGGACAATCCGTCCGTTCGCGACCAGCATAGCGGCAGTCAAGTAAAGGGTGCTCTCCCGCGCCACCGAGCTTTCCAACTTCATCTTGCTTATCTATACATGTATTGCAGTTTCCGGAGTGAGAGGCGAACGCGCCCCGTTGCCTTTCTCCGAGCATTCGAACACTTTCTCTCTTTTCCTCTTCATAGATCACGAGCGGTTTGCTTCCTCAGCGCGCGCGCACACCCTCTTCAGAACCAAAAACTCTCTCGGACCATCCCTCATTCCCCTACGCCCTCCATCTTTTTCCACTTTCTTGCCCCGTTCGGTTTTCTCGCTGTCTTTCCTCATTCCTCCCCTCGAGCTGCGAGCGATGAAAAAAAGCTCAAGTTTTTTGTTCATCCCTCGTACATACTGCATCACTTTATATATATTTATACATTACGTATACGCATGTATTGTATGAATATCGTAC
This sequence comes from Rhorus exstirpatorius, assembly GCA_963564615.1. Taxonomy (NCBI): domain Eukaryota; kingdom Metazoa; phylum Arthropoda; class Insecta; order Hymenoptera; family Ichneumonidae; genus Rhorus; species Rhorus exstirpatorius. The sequence continues at coordinate 19,391,470 of OY751318.1, forward strand.
AAGGATCGCTGGGTGAGCTGAGGGCAAGTGCAATACCTGGGGGCTTATGGTTTTCTTTGGATTCGTTTGAATTCGGATCCGAAGGCGGGTACCACCTGTTCCGGATGAAATATTAGTTTTAATGGCACTTATATTTTCCCTACTCTGCTTGTCCATCTAGATATACATTTAATTCTTGATACCGTATTACTTTAACGCGTGTACATCGACCGAAACGTGTTAAGTGCTTCTACGTGCATTGTTTCAACGCAATTTAGATGCATTGCATTTGGTGTGTTATGTTTTAACACGCAGCGGCAGTGTGTTAAATTTATAACACGGAGAAAGTGTGTTAAATTAACACACGCATATGCATTGATAGAATGCACAACGCGTTTGACGCGTGTTATTTTAACACATCAAATGCTTACTACACACCTAAGTAACTTGAAATAACACACTTCATAACACACCTAGAATTACAGTGAAGACTTCCTCCTTATTCCGGTTACATATTTTTATAAAATGAATATGATATTTATATTATAATTGTTACGATATTATTTTGTGTTGTAATTTTGTTTAGCTAGTAATATCTACTAAGCTTATGAAATCTTTCCTATAGCTACGATTGCTTTAAATGCATCATTGCAAAAAAAAAAAATGCTTAATCAATTTTTCGCTTGTCACTTTGCTGTACAATTGATGTATAACCATCGTAATGATACTCATGATAAGATGATCAAATGAGGAAGGCAGATCAACGGTCGATAATTATCAACCGTGGATCCATATGACACGACAATTGATACATACGAAATCGATATATATTTGGAATCAATATCCGTAATTGAAGCTCGGGTAACTGTATGTGGAGACGCATACGACCTCTCCAGTCTGGATCCTAGTAATCCTAGCTCGGCTAGCCGCATGAGGAGATTCATACGATGTTCCTGGTCTAGGGCAAGCGTACTTCTCAGCCATCATCAACTCGGTACATCACTGCTCAAGCGTTAACATAAACGCGATAGTTTGAGTCGTACTTGTTTTGTTAAAAAATCTAGAGTCATATAGTTGCTCTAATCATCGAATCACGGATCGCTAAAAGTCTAACATGGTTTTGCCCAGCCTCCCTGATGTGAACCGTTACACACCGTGCATAATCCATTTGTCATTCGATAAAATCGTAGTCCATTATCGTTATAACGACTTAACGCGTTGCTAGGACAGCTGCTTTTTTGAGTATTCCGTAAAAAAAAAAAAAACCCCACGTGATAAGTTACTTTGTTTCTCTGCCTGGAGAGAAAAAAAAACTTATTCCAGAGGCGAACGCCTCTCACGTGTGTATCATCGTATTTACAAATGAACCATAATCAAAATCCAGGCTCTCCAACATCGTCCCCATTCTCAAGGGACGAAACGAAAAAAAAAAAAAAACAATACTTTCTAAAACAGATACACACGGCTATCAGACTATACATAGTGTATTGTAGTACGTGCCTACGGGAGACTACATATACGTGTAGCAGTGATTGTTATTGAGGACCCTCGAGAGGATAGTTCGCACTCCTCTCTTCAGTCGAGCCTAACGTATACACCTACACACACACACACACACACACACACACACACACACTCATGAACACACGTTTTTACCCACTCGTAGACGTCAATGGAGAACTTCTTTAACTCACCCTCTCTCGCGGCTAGCATCCCCTCTCAACAAAATCTCGCAATTTCCTCTAATGCGATCTTCGACCTCGATTCTGTGTCGCAAGCCACTTTATCATCCGGTGACCCGTAGAAGAAAAAGAAGAAGAAGAAGAAAAAATATTATTTTTCAAAAATATGAATTTCCGTACTCGGTATCAACGGTGTACTTGTGACTAATTATTTTCGTATCGCTATAGGATAAAGAAAATAATTACATTGATAATACGTATTTGCGAGAATCATAGTATAGTGACAACTCAATGGTGTATATGACACAACTTTGAGATTAATCGAAATACCTTTTTCATCCAATTTTCACGTTATTTCGATTCAATATGAGTAAAGTATAAATAAATAGGGCTCGATTGAAACAAAAATTACCACGAGAGATTTTAAGTATGAGAAAAATATTTTTCATATTCATGATAAACCGGTTTCGCGAGTACAAGACTTTGAAAAATATTCTTCATTTGGGAAATTTACGTATATTCATTCTCCAGTGGAAAACGAACGATATCTCATCAACCCTTGACACTCCAGGAGATATGAGACACTCTGTATTTCATTCACTTTAATATTCTCAAATTTATAACGCACTACGGCTGGTTTTACATTTTCACGAATGATCGAGCTACCAAAAAGATTTCCCAAAACAAACGACCTTTTCGAGAGGAAAAAAAATATCGATGTTCAGGTAAAAGTCTGAGAAAACAACGACATTTATAAGAACTTTTGAAAATTCAATCGAATACTAAGGAACCGCAAAAGTACTAATAAAAGACGATCATCCCTCCATACATTGGTATGTCTCTCCTGGATTTTTTTTTTACTGCCTGGCGATTCAAAAATATCAATAATTTTGTAGCAATCTCTGCGGCAAATAAGATTCAAGGGAGTGGCCCTTCGTAAGCCTCGGAGGACATCCAAGTGTATTGCAATCCCGAAAAATTGTGCATGCGATTGACAAAAAAAAAAAAGGGATGCCAACTATCCTGGACTGAGCATAGTCGAACCATGCTGATCTTACTCAAAAAATTCTTGTACAAATTTTCTATATATGTCAAATCAAGGTCGGAGGAACGGTTTACAAATTATGGGGTGACGTAAAAAATGAAACGATAATCTTACATCGAAGTGATCGAACATCGAAGCTCATATAGTATAACGTTCGTGCGTCAGGGGGGCTGAAAACTTAATTTTTTTTTTTCACCGAAGCAAAGTTACTCCGAAATGGTGAAAAATGAATGATTTCTGGTGTTTGGTGAGAGTTGCTAGGGTATACTGTGCTAAATTACTTGGTGTCAGGACGGCTGCCCCTCGTCCCTTAACGAAATCTCTCGTATTCACCGTGAGCTTTTTTTTTTCCCGATGAAAAGAACACGAGAATAAAGAGGAGAAGAGGAAGAAGAAGAAAAAAAAAAAAAAGAAAGAAAGAACATCAGGCAGAAGCAATCTCTTACGATCGCGACACTTCGGGTCCATCTAGCATAGGGCGCGAATAAAAGGGATGTGTTCTCTCGGCTATCGAAAGGGTCACCTCTCGTGTCTCATCTCCTCTCTCAACCGCAAAGAGTGCTAAGATTCGCTGGTAGCCTTTCCACACGCATGTGTATATGTATGTGTGTATGTGCACACGAAGCTGGGACGGGTCACATCAGAGATCTCCTCAGATCAATGCCGAACATTTTTCGTACGATGGTAGAGGCAAGGGGGGAAAAGAAAGAGGAAGAGAGCAAAAACCATCCTGTGGGATTTAGGTCGTAAGAGGATGGTCTTTGCCGGATGCATGAGGGAGCGAGTGAGCCGATGGGGGAAATCATAGGTGTACGATCGAGCTTTCCGGACAATGATGCGGATCCCTTGAGTATAAGGCCTACGGTATATATGCATGGGAAATTCCATGTCAACTCTATCCATATCTTCATCTTCTTCTTCTTCTTTTTCTTCTTCTTCTTCTTCTTCTTCTTCTTCTTTGAGGTTATGTTGCACCGTCAGGGGTTGGACAAGTGTTCGACAGGCCCTTGAAAAATAATATTTTCTCGACTAAAACGTTTGAGCAGTCGTGTAAATATGATTGGCACCCTGACGAGAGAATTCCAGGTTGATCGTAATAATTATTCATATTGGGCTCTTGTTTCAGATCATTCCCAAAAAATTAACGATCCCATAAGTCGTCAAGTTGCAATAACGCTGAGTCCTCGTATCTCTCCATGTATTTGTTCCCCTGTAGCGTGTGAATCGCCAATTGCATTTGCAAAATTTCGAACTCAATTGATCCTGAGCATCAACAAAGTTTGATTAAAAAAAAAAAAACTTTGTTTCAACAGATACAGAATTTGTTCATTGACATCTTTTTACGACATTATTATTGTTTGCACTCGATACTCCCCAGTATCGGGCGATATGCATCATTGTTCAATTTCTTTCATTCAATCTAAAATCTTCAACTCATGTGGCATTCTTGAGCGAAAACAAAGACGCCCATTTTTTTCATACAATTGCACTTTTGTGATTCAACATAAATTTTTTATTTCAATATATGCGAAAACAGATAATGTATTTTTACGAAATTTTACAATGATTTATCGAAAATTGATTACGATTCTTGTAAAACAATATTTCCAAAGGGAATGGATGGAACATCGGAGATTGAAAAAAAAAGATGAAACTTTTTGAAAATATGTTTTTTTTTTTTCAAATTAATTTCATCAAAATAACTGGCATGGAATGCCTCATATGTATGTCATGAAGTGTGTATGGGAGACGTTCTACATATATATGCAGACGCCTCGTCACATAACAGTTCGCACGTCGGAAAAGGTGATTGATGTTTCAAACATAGATTGCCCAATAACACCCATGAAGACTGACGACTTTCTGATGGCATGAAAAAAATTACTCCGATTATCCGCGTTCTCTTTTATCCTTCTTTCTTCTCGTTCGTACTTGTTATCTCACTGTCTTTGGACAAAAACCTTTATCTCTTGGGAAAACGTTCTAGTTTAGCGTGTGTCGATATATAACAACGCAAGGCCAATATTCTGACATTATCATCTAGCCCCCCCCCCCCCCTCCCTTTGCTGTCCCATTCTTTAGCGACAGGTATACGTGATAGCGTACATTATTCAACTCTTACTAGTATTATGTTATGCCATAAATCGAAAATAATGCCACCCCCCACGGTTTGTACGTTACTATTTTGCGAAAAAAAAGCTGTGCACGAAAAGATTAATTTTGTATATCAACAATTAATCAGCAGACTGAAAATTGATTAAGCGTTAAAGTATTATTGAGGATATGGTGGCTATATGGTCGTGTCCAAAAAAAGCTATAAATATTTTTCAAAGAAAACTATCTTTGATACTTTCAATCAACAATACCGAGATTAATTATCATCTTATCAGTCCAATAAATGTACATCGTACGTGGGAATATAAAAATTGTAATTTACATACAAATTGCCTGATTCATTGTGATTACCTTGGTGGTAAATTTTTATTGGGATTCCTTTTCATTGAGTTTTCGAATTTTAAAGTGCATTCAAAGGGTGGACAGTCCACTTTGGACAAGACTCAACGACCACGGAATCCGTGAAGAATATTTCATATTGAATTTGACGTGAATCGGTGAAAGATTGTGAATTTAATGAAATTTCGAATTTTTTCGAAAAATAATGTATCATCAAATTTTAAAATATCGAGGTAAAATTGTCTACGTAAATATATCATTAGAGAATGGTTAGCGTTGACCTTCGCGAGAATCGATCGAACGCTTCAGATTTTTTTTTATCGAATTAAATTAAAAATACTAATCAATTAAAAAGAAAATAGGAGAGCGAGCAGTGGCCCAGTTGGTCCGACTCTGGACTGCCACGCAGGCGGCCAGGGTTCGATCCCGGGGCCGGCACCAATGGATTTTTCCAGATGCTTTTTCTGCGAGCTCGGTGGTTCGAAACCCACCTTAAATTGTAGGTTCTCACAAATACACTGGGCCAATAGCAATGAGGTTGCAAAAATCGAGGGAGAAAAATAGTTCCGTAAATGAACAGAAAAACTAAAATAGTGGGCCCAGTGTAAGAGTGATAGAGTGTATGAAAGTGTTGTAAAAAGCCGAAAAGGCTATGCAAGTAAAACTTACTACTACTACTAAAAAGAAAATAGTTGCAGCAATGAATATAAATTAAATTCTGCATTAAAAAAAAAAACGTTCCATTGCTCTGATGTCGCCAGATTTCGAGTTATATCAGGAAAGGAAGTTTCAGGCTTCGACTTTCAGATTTTTTTTCCCCTCCAGTATTATGTGCTGACAGGATGTGTGAAGAATTATTTTTTTTTCTACAGTTCAAGCACGTCTAATGCGTACTGTTGGAGAAAAATGTGCGACGAAATATACGGAAGGGTTTCATCCCGAACAATACCTTCTTCCTATGCGAATAATATCGAGCAATGATGTATGAAAATCCAAGGATACGAAAGAGAGCAAGTACCATAGGCGCCATTATGGAATTTCCCAATGGTATAAATACGAGAAGCCCGAAAATTCACATCGTTGCGGTGTATACACAGCTTAAGGTGGTTCACTTTTGAGATTTTTTTTTTTTTTTCATTTGACCCGACCGTAACCGCGCCAAAAACATGGCAAATTAATAGAAAAAAAAAAATCTCGTAAAACATTCCCGGGATCAGAAAATATTTAAGCGTCGCTACCAGCGAATGAAATATTTTTTAAAATTAATTGTATCGTAAAAAAAAAAAAAAAAAAAACGTATCACCAGCAGAAATCTCAAAGTATTTTCTGATCTTGGGGCTGCTTTACGAGGATTTTTCTTTTTATTTACCACGTCAAATTAGAAAAAAAAAAAAAAAAACAAACGCTCAAAAGTATACCAACCCAAATATAGATGAATATTTTCATATGGAGAAGAGTGATGTTTTTGGCGAAAGGAATTTTTTGGAAATCATCCAATCGGCGTACAAAAGTAAATGAACCAAAATTCCTTTACGAATCATTGCTTTTCATTGCTCTGTTGCTTATTACGTTTTGTTCAAGCAACATTTTCCAAGTTGAGCGAATCCCAACATTTTTCTCGGCTAAAAATTGTTCCGCTTGAATGGAGAAACCCCATACACTCGATAAGTGTACAGAGGGGATGAGAGGAGGCTTCTTATATATATATATATATATATATATATATGTATGTATATAAAGCGTCGCCTCCCCATAGCGCGCGGTGAAATGCTCGCGTATACATACATTATGCAGATATATCACACACTCGCTGGTGTTATTGCAGCAAGGAAAAGCCTGAATTTCTGAAAAATGTTCTCAGCACTCCGAGAGGGCACCAAATAAATTACTTTATTTTTTATTTTTTTTTCTCTCTTCTTTCTTTGTTGCCACGCAACATCACATATGCAGAAAGTGAGAAATCTCTTCTGTAAATTTAGTTTTTTTTTTTTCTTCGTCTTCTCGGAGCTTTTTTCTACGCCGAACGAAGATTCGAGGGGATGTATATATGCAAGAGCGATTCGCATCGCAGCTGCCACGTCGAAAGTTTTTCAACGAATCTACGTAAATATAGTGAAAGAGCATCAAATTATATAGAAAAATGATGGGTATATACATGTATATAAGGGTGTTTTTTAAACATGAAATTGCTGTGAAAAAAAACGTAAAAAATTGTGAACTATTGAAATCGAATTCACGGACAAAGCGTGCAAATTGAAAACTGGCGCATTGATCCGTCATTGCTTTATCTCGACCAAAAAGCTTACTTCATGGGGAAGTAACTTGCAGGCTTCTATAATTTTCACGCTTTTTTTTCTTCCGTTTATTCGCAGGCGATCGAGTCCATTTTTTTATTTCTTCAATTCAGCACCGATGTGATTAAAACTTGCAAGAAAAAAAAAGAAGACTCTTTCCATTCCAACCGGATGAATTATCCTTAAGCGCGTGACGAAATCACGCAGGAAGTCCCGTGTGGTTTTTACCCTTGTTCCGTTTGACAGATTGGACCCGTTCTCTAGGTACAAGAACGGAGAAGAACCGCGTGCGTCTGTGAATCGCGTTTGGACAGACCAGAAGGAGCCAAAGAGTCGGAACATTCGTCGAATACTTGCGATGTTTTTTTCTTCATTCGTTCCCGTCCTTCCTCTTCTTCTTCTTCTTTTTTTTTGTTTCCTCACACACCATTTGTCACCCCTCGAGACTATAGATCGTTGACAAATGTCTACTGGCAATCTCCGTTTACTCACTCTCACTCTCTGCCTATTCCTCACACTCTATCTTGCACTCCGATAACGAAGCAGCATCTCCGTCTCGCTCCCTCGGCTCCTATCTCAATGTTCCTTCCCATCCGTCTCTTTGGATGCGTTTAGGCCCTGACGAAACTTAAGGGTGGTGAGAAGCAAATCGGGGAAAAAGTGTAATTTTGCCGTTTTCACTGAAACAAAGATATTGTGGATACTATAACTCAAGCGCGCAATCGAGTTCTGGGGATTAAAGGTGCCTAAATATGCTTCTTTAATCACCCGAAAGGCGATTCCCTTTAAGCCCGAAAGAACGTCGAAATTCAGATTTTTTTTTTGTGACAAAGAATCGGTGGAAATGTAACGACTTTTTTTTTTATACGAACAGAGAAGTATATTGAGAGATCAATAAAAAACCCAATTAAAAATGTGGCTACCGAAAAATGATGCAGTATTTTTGTTTAAATGTGGCCAGTGGCGGGACCGGCTCCGCATCGCACCTTGTTAAATCGAGGTAGCGTATGCCCGCCCATGCTGTATCTGCGCATCGGCACTCCGTGCTACGGGCCTGATCGGGGAGACCTTAAGCGTCCCCCACCATCTTCCACGACGCGAAAAACCGATCGATAAATGCGACATGGTGGGGACTGTCTATTAAATCGAGGGCCATTAAATCGAGGTCCTAGTGTAATTATTTTTCGGATCAAATTTGATCTACACGGTTGTTCTAAATTTTGAAAAGCCGTTGAACTACCCGGATCTCCGTACATAACGGCAATAATATTATGTTCAAACACTTTTGCTCATTGGATCTCCGTTTAAATCTACTTAAATCTCAATAGATTTATTTACATCTGAGTATAGATCTAACGGAAATTAGATCTAGGAAAATCTAATTAAGATCTAGGTGAATCTACGATCTTCCAAAATGTATATCCATGCTGATCTAAAAAATAATTATACGTAGATCTAAATTTTATCAAACGGATTGTTCGAGCTAGCAACGAGTAAGAGTCTCCATAACGATCGACAATTTTTTAAATAAATTCTTTTTTTTTTTTTTTTTACAAATGACGAAACGCAACTCAAGGATGAAAGATCTATTGGAAGATTTAATGGAAGATCTATTGAAAGACATCATCTGTCAGCGGCCATATAATTATTTCACCTCAACATTCTGTAACGATTGTCTTCAAGGCTCTCAATGTACGTATCTATCTTTGTGTTAAAAAAAAGAGCTCATTTCCACCAATCTCTTCTCCGAAGAAAAAAAAATCTGAATTTCAACCCCTTTTTTGGGGCAGTCTAGCTAGATTTCCCTTAAAATACGCAATTATAAATCTCAAATGTCTTCCCTTATTCATGAATTACCATCAGTGTCCTACCTACTTTTTTTCCCCAACGATCGATTCACTCCCACAGCTCTCTTACCAATGGGGCTTGTTGGCTCAGTTAGTTCGTAATTCAATTTTAACTTAAATTCAATTTACTTTGTCACCCTGCGCTGAAAACTTTTGTCCCCGAATGAGACTATAATCATTTTGATTACAATGTGAATTGGCACTCGGCAATTTATGGTGGCTGAGCAAAAAAGATTCACACATTGAAACAAAGGACAATCAAAAGACTTCGAGAGAAAGAGCAAGTAAAATCATATTTGGAAAATATGTATTCGTGAAATTGTAGGAAAATTTATGTCGCATCGACCCGAATTTCGTACGAGAATTTCCCAATGGGAATCCATTCCGGTTACGAGACTGGAGCCCAAAGGTCACGAGAGTTTTTATATACCTTTGGGCCTGAGCCCCGCGTTGTTTCGCGAATCGAACGAGAAAGCTCTTTCGCGTCGCGGACTAATATAACTGTTCAGCTTGAAACAAATTTCATGGAATGCATCCTACGAGAGCCCGTATAGTTCACAGCGCAGAGGGTATAAAAAAAAAAATAGACCCAAATGCATTTAGCGTTGTATGACACGATACGATTCCATATTTTGAAATATTTACCACGCACTTTACATCGTCCCTTTTTTTCCTCGGTCTGTACGCAGTCTCGATCTCCCATGGTGTGTATCCCGTTGCGAATACACCGGGGACCATTAAACCCTCTTTCGCGATCGTGGGGCAGAAGGGTGGGGATTGTACTATCCGATCTTACGCTTTCTGTCTTCTATATGGAATTTTCATGCAAAGAAAGGGAGATAAACTTATTGGTCCCCGAGCGAGAAGCCATTTTCTCGGGGATAATATTCGTTTTTCCTGGCTCAAAGTGGATATGGAATCCGTAAATATACGATGTTTAGAAAAATAATGCATATAGAAATTTGGATATTTTAAAGATTTTTCATATAAATAAACCATATTCTAAGATTTATTAAATTGAGTGACGGGGCACGTGTCACGCGTGCGGAAAACTTTTTTTTTTTTTCAAACATCAAAGTATCGATTGACGCCCCCTACATTTGTAAACCTAGCGAAATATTTAAGATCGGTCAAGCTCTTGACACTTCGCGGTAAAAAAGTGTCTCATTTTTTAAATACGAATTTTTTTCGTCAAAGTTAAATGCAATAGGGTTTAACAAATTTAATAATAATAATAATAATATCAATAGTAATAATGATAATAATAAATATTACAGCATATGACTTTGGCATACCGATATGAATAACCTTGATGCAAAAATTTTCATTTTTTTTTCAAGCAATTCAAAATTAAGGAAATTTAAGTTTATGACATGTGACGTTAACGGAATTTGTAACAGTGAATGATTCAGCTTGTGTCAGTCTTTGTATATACATGTGTGTGTGTGTGTGTGTGTGTGTGTGTGTGTGTGTGTGTGTGTGTGTGTGTGTGTGTGTGTGTGTGTGTGTGTGTGTGTGTGTGTGTGTGTGTGTGTGTGTGTGTGTGTGTGTGTGTGTGTGTGTGTGTGTGTGTGTGTGTGTGTGTGTGTGTGTGTGTGTGTGTGTGTGTGTGTGTGTGTGTGTGTGTGTGTGTGTGTGTGTGTGTGTGTGTGTGTGTGTGTGTGTGTGTTTGTACTGCAAGTAGGTCATCAGACAACCGTGATGCGAGGGATGTTTTGCATGACAGACGAGAGGTTTTCTTTTTATTTTTTGTCAGCCACTGGTCAAAGCTCGCACGGAATTTCGAGCTTTTTGTCCGCGAATATTTTATTTCCCGCACGCCCTTCTGCAATTCTCTCATTCTTCATGCAACCTCGTGACTCTATTTCCAGCCGAATTTATGTTTCATGCATCCATATTGGCTCTTTAATCAATCTCTGTGAACCCTTATCCATCCCCTGCAAAGTAAACGTTCAAATAATCCTTTCAACTTTATACGGCATCGACATTTTATTAGCGATCGTCTGTCCTCCGGAAAGAAAGAAAGAAAAAAAAAACATCTTCCAACATACATACGGGAGTTCACGAAGAGTAAACTTATTCTCAGACGAAAGTACATACATTTGGAGCCGTGTATATTATAAAATTTTGAGGAGTTTTTTTAACGCCTCGAAAAACTGTGTCGTTTGAACTTTTCAAGCATTTTTTTTTTTTTTCTTTCTGGAAAACATAAGCACATAAATATAAGTTGTTCTGACCACATGATGATGGTTGCTGCGGTTCATCACCATACGGATGACATATGCGATAACAGAAAAACGGGTTTAAATTTTTCACAATTTACATTCCCCGGCTGGCGGATCGTTAAGGTATCTGGCCCGATTGGCACGAAATGTTGAAGAATTTAAGGTTTCCGTGTCTGTGCAATGATTTACCCTCGTTAATTGAGTGAATGTGGGGGTTTTTTTTTTTTTAATCGAAAAAGTCTCGTTTGCTCTATCAAGCACATGAGCTTGTTTGACCTATATATCGAAGCTCCGAATCGTTGCAACTCATCAGCGAATACGAGACGGCGTTTCCATGTGTGGCCGAAACGAAAAGTAAACACACACGAGGTGTGTTCCGTAACGTTTTGCAAATGCCGAGAAGTTACTTTAAAATATTTCGTCACTATGAAAAAATGTATTATTCAGAGTATTCTGAAAAAACAAAAAAAAAATCTTCGAAAAATTCATTCACAAATCACCACTCTTTCTTGTTGTCAACTTAATTTTTTCGAGACGGATAAGGTTGAAGGTACACAGCGGTCAAGAAAAATAAAAAAAATCCATCGAATTTTGAATTTGATGTATCTTGAAATCGGTTCGATGAAAAATTATACAATAAAAATAACACACGTAATCATGCACTAGGGATAAATTTTCACAAAGTCGAAAATTTTTTGGAGAGGCCTCTTAGCGCATTCAGAATCGTATGGAATACCTCATACGCGTATATATATATATAGGATCTATTATAAGATAAATCAGCAGTTTGCTATCATCTCTGATACATAGCGAGGGTAAACTATCCTGGCAAACCACGCAGTTTACCCTCGACTGTCTCATTAAGTTCTTCCCGTTCTCTCGTGAAGCTTCGTTTTACATCTCGTTTTTTTTTTTTTTTTTTCTCTCCGCACCACTTCGGTCTCTCAATCGAGCCCCCTCGCTCACGTATATACTTCGGGAAAACCAGTGAAACGAAACTCCGTCGATCGACTTGGCTCGAAATAGTGACACATAAATTTGTGGGCAAATGGATAAAACAACTTGGCAATGAGAATTTTTGGGGGGCTCGTTCATTTGAAAACTCACAAAACATGAAATTTGTAACGTTCACACCACTTCCCCGTAATTTTGGCACATTCGCAATTCGCTGTCTGTGGCAAAATGACTTTTTTCACTTTGTTTCAACGTAATTTTGGCCGATTCACAATTCGCTGTCTTCGGCAGAGTGACTTTTTTCACTTTTCCTTTTCGCCACTTTTTGTTTTCTCTCTCTCTGTTTCCTCCTCTCCGTTCAAGCTCAACAGGCTTACGTGATTTAGAGTTTTCGATTCTTTTTTTTTTTTTCTAAATCTACCAATTCCAATTCCAGCATTATTTCTGTACCATTGTCAGCTTGATAGTCCATTTTATGAAATCGAAAAAGTGTTGAATTTAGTGAAACTCGAAAAGATAATACTGTTTACGTTTGAAGAAATCATTTGAAAAATTGCTGCACCAAAAAAAAAAGAGAAGGATTAAAGTTGGAAAACGTGCAAATTGATTTCTCATTATTTTCGATTCATCAGCAAGATTTCCTCATTGAAAAGTCGAAACATTGGAGAAAGACGATTTTACTCGTATAGAGGAAGCTTTTGCGAATTTTCGAAAATTACGATATACGAAAGCCATGAGCACGTGCATTGAATTTGCATCTCGTTTCTTTTCACGCGCTTCTCTATACTCATTCAATATTCCACGATTTCGAGAAAATTAAATTTTATTTTATTTTTCCTTCCCGCTTAGCTACAAGATATATTTCATTATTCGCTATATATATATATATAGCAGGATTAAGCGAGAACTCGCTGGGAGTTTGTTCGTTTCATCCACCGTTTAATCTACCTCACCCTCGTTCTCGCTCTCACGTTCCTTCTCGCTTTTTGCCAGTAGTCTCCTTTTGGGATTATAGGAGAGAAAATAGCCGAGGGCATGGACATTAAGAGGGTGCCGGGCTCGTGAATTTTGGCCATTATGAAAATCGGATAGGTGAATGACTCCTGTGGGAGGAATGCAGATACATATTAGCTGATGGCGGATCTTGCTATCCGTAACGACTTTGTATCGGACGAAGGAGTATGAACCAAATGATTTAACACGTAAAATTATGCGGATTAAGTCCCTTTGGTTGGTCTTCGATATACGTAATTAGTCGTATCGTTAATGTCTATCGATACTCGAGGAGAAGCCTCGTTGCTGGATAGATCTTTCTGATTTTCCGGCGCGTCTAGAACAGTGGAAATTGTATGACGACGCTAATGACACATTTTGACAATTAAAGGTATATTTTTTATCATTACATTGAAGTCACAAGGTCGGACGTTGGCTCATTATAGTTTTATATCTTGCTACCGATATGCTGTTGCTTTAAATAATAATATAAACGTTATATTGCGTCAAGACGCGTAACGAGATCGTCTTTTAAGCGCGAACCTTCTGCAAAGTTCCCACACTGCCTATCTTGGATGATAATGAATTCCTTGTGATACGCTAATACGCTAGAGTTATAATAACAACCGGTGGGAGCCTGTTTACGCTTCCATAGCTCCAATTAAAATTTCAACAAAAACAACCGAGTAAAATCCCTCTCCTCGAAGCTTGCGAAATATTTTATCCGTTTATTCCATAAGAGATATATCTCATTTTGCGTTATCATTTGAACAATTATAAGCAATCGCACCAGAATTGTTGCGAGGCACCTTTGACTATCGACGATCGAGTTCTTCAAGCCTTAAAAAGGACTATGGGATATTTTTTTATTCCCAGGCATAGTTTTGAATTTTCACGTTTTTCCTTGTTATTTTATTGGAGAAACGATGCATTTACGTAGGAGAGCCCGCATCTATATTTGTGCAAATTTTTATATAAATTATTTTCCGCTCTCCATCTTCGATAGTAGCGAATGAAAAATACTGGTCAAGCATGAGCGTTACTTCATGCACCGAGAGTTACCCACCGTTCCTCTAAGACTCTTGTCTCTCAGGCCTGTTTGTTCCATCTCCGGGTAAAATTTATCTGACGGGCAAGCGTTGCAATGTTACAAGGTTATCCGTCAGATAAATTTTACCCGAAGGTGAAACAACCGACCCTTGTAACAAGACTTTTACCTTTATCTCTGAGAGCTTTTAACTTTACTGCACGATTCGGATCATTGCTTTGATAATTGATAGGTCCGGTGATCGATAGTGTCGATTTTTTCCAGATCTATATGGATCTGTGGATTATCAGCAGATGAAGAGCCCCGGCCTCCTTGACGAAAAATAATTTTTTGCGAGATCCAGATGGATGAGACTGCAACACTGCCATTTGAATCTCATCATTCGATAAATAAACAATAGTGTTTTTAATTTCACATGAAGATATTACAGATTCGATTTCATTAACGTATTAACTTGATTTAACAAAACAAAAAAAAAAAAATTGTTCGTAAGTAAAATGTATTGCTTGCAAGTAAATTTTTTAAAAGAAACGAAGTGAAACTGACGAATACGCGAGCTCTGATACGTCATATGATGCATCGTAAATTCATCGTATTTTTTCTTCGCAAGACTCACTGATGAGCCCTATATGCGCAATTGACGCCCAACTTTTTTTTTCGCATCAGAACATCCATGGTCAGGAGCAGAGAGTCGGTCACTATGATGCCAGATTTTCCCTACGCTTTTATTCATCCCACTATATGCATTCTGTTCTCTCTCATTCTACATTTTGCCTCATTCTCTCATCTATCAGAACCATCCCAGCAGTCGCTATCTCGCTCCATTTCTCGGCTTTCTCAGCAGCTTCTGTTACCGACAAGCGCACGTGCCAGTTTGAACGTGACTGGAGCGCGAATTATGGAAAATTCATGCAAAACATACAACTCGATAACGCACTTGGCCGACGGCGTGGCGGACGAATTTCACGGAGTCAGGGTGTGCAGTTGGGTATACTCTTCGTATTTCCCCTTTGGCCAAGAACCCCCAGTATCGCACAGGCAAATTTACGTATAACGGCGAACAAGCCATTCATATATATATATACGATGCACATATCCACGTCATCCGAGCACTACCCGAAATTTGATATTTGCCCGTGCAATTTGTCACCAAGCAATTCTATTTACCGACGAGAGAAAGAGCGCGAGAGCGTAAGAGCAATGCATGCGTGTTACGTGCACGTCCATGCCGTGCATGCGTGGAGCATGCACGGCTCTAGCCATGCGCCGTGCGAATATCCTTCGATCTATCACGACGATACGGGTCTACCGTGAAATTTTAGCTCTTTTCCTTGCGTAAAACCAGCACGTCACGATGCTTCAGCCACTCATAGATAAAACATACGCCAGGCTCTCATGCAGTCCAGTCTAGTGGCTCTCTCGACGATTGCCGATGTCCGTTCGCATCGTATTATAATGTCACGAGAGGGATGATGAGAAGAAAGGGAGAATACGCGTCGGAGAAAAATAACGTGAAAGAACGAAGAGTCTATTGCAGGGGTTGATATGGGGAATGGTGTGTGCATATACGAGACGGATTCGAGGGAGAAAAATATCCGTTATTGGTATTGGAGAATACAGAAACGACGAGGGAGAGAGAGAGAGAGAGAGAGAGAGAGAGAGAGAGAGAGATTTCTGGAAGATGGATGTTGATGATTGGGAACTATGAGTCATGGGACTTCGTGTATAGCTACCGATTGTACGCCTCGTTGCTTTCGATCGACTTTTCCAACTGTTCGACCGAGCGTGAGCTCATACAAGCATACACACACACGCACACACACACACACACACAAACAGAACAGCCTATTCTTCCTCCGTATATCGTCTTTTTTCCAGCTGTATTATACTTCAACGCTGCGCTGTCTAATCATACAATTCTGCCACTTTTCGATCTCGTAATTATTCTTATACATGGATATATCGCAACCGAATCACATTATCCGCCAAATAGGCTCATTCCATAATTCAATTGAGTGAAGTGTAAGGGAAAGACGCTGGCGATATTATTGATGGATGAATGAAAGCCTCAATTAGCTCTGCAATCACTCCAGTTTTGTTATCCCGCTTCATTGCCTTCGTTTACAACGATCAGCCTCACGATGATTTTGGACAAAATGTTTTCAGAAGGAAACCTGTCGCACGAACGCCTGAAAGGCTGGCATCTTCCCTGAAGCCCTTACTGTGATACCAACGATTACGTATGAGTATACGTGTTTTAAAAAATAATACCTCTGACCAGACTGCTCGGGCATGCCCGTTTGGGGCGTTGAGACAATACTAAATGGATTTTTTCAGTTTTCATACGATCTGCAAAGTTTCTCGAGCCTAGACGCAATGTTTCTTTCTCATCTTACTGGGTCCCGGGACATCTTAAGTGGATCCAAAGTCTCGTGTCATTGTCTCGAAATTGGGAGCTTCGACAATACAGTCAGCAACAAAATGGGCTTGATGATTAGAAAATGTTGCGTTGGCCCATCTATCGAATTCAAAAAAGTGCTTTTTTTTTTAAACCCTACCGAAATACAGGAGAGTAAACTGAATTTTCAGAGGCATAATCCAGTTACAGCTGATACATCTGCAAAAATTTATGTCCATTGAACTATAACTTTGTTTTTCATTTTGGTCATCCAATACTCCTATTTACCGTAAATTAATTTCACTAAAGTAAAAAAAAAATCGATTTTTCTATGTGTCACGATTGAGAGGTGTACATATTTTTTTCTGTCTTTAATTTCTCATAGTGTGCGACGGGAACGATGCCAATTGGTATCTCGTGTCGTAAACTATGTACATTAATTCCGAGCATAAGTACCGATAATACGAACCCTAGTCGTTGGAGCGAGAAGCAGGAACCGTTTGATTAAACTGCCCCTAAATCTAGTCCATGTCAAACAGTCATTCGTTATCTCGGGGTGGACGAAGGGAAAGAGAGAGCACAGTTGAGAGATGGGGGATTGTAGCTCGTCGGAGTGCCCCCCCCCCCCCCCCCCTCAAAGCCTTTACTAACGTAAGCCACTTTCACAAAAGTTTCTATCGTGCACCCCTCATCGTTCACGGATGAAAATCTTCGAACCTTAAAACCCCCAACGTTTTTTTTTTTGCCGTAACAACTTACAGAGATACCAGATCTCGTATTTAACATTGAGATTTTGAAATCGATTCAATGTAATCTTCTTATCGGGAATACTGCAATTTTAAATTAACTTCAAATTAACGTATTTTTTTTTAAATAATTTTATTTGCCATTGCATGAATCAATCTTGATTAACGTTCCCCATATGATGCTATAGACCAAAACATCGACTGAAGCGTAATGCCATATCGTATTTGCGGCCGATATTCTCGCAACGCAGCAATAATGCGAGACAGTTCCGAGTGTATATGATACTCGGTGTGAAACTCGAGTATCCCATAATTTCTAATAAAGGCGTCGGGCGCTCCGGGCATCCGGTGAAGATTTATCGAAAGACCTCCCGCTGATTAATGAAAGACTCGAGTATGCGGTTTGCGAAAGGGCGAAAAGCAGAGACAGGAGAGAAAGAGAAGTTGGCACAATCTTGACTAAATTTATGGTACGTTGATAACTTATCGCGCTGCTTCACCGAATAATTTGTTTAATGAATATCTACTTCCGCAAGTTTATCAGCCATTAGAGCACGACATTCGACCTAACACTACTTTTATAACGAATTTCCGAAATGTATTTTTCAGCATTATTGACCTTTGAAACGGTTATTAGGGTCACTACAGATTGATAAAGTAAAGCGGAGCTATTAGAATATCGGTGTGTTGGCCTTATTTGATCTGACGCTTCAGGGTAGAATGGGTGAAGCATCGAGGAAGACCTTGCCCTTGCGACCATGGGCTTCGGGTGTAGTTGTCCCGTGTGGTCTCTTATAGAGTAATCGTCCAATGTCTTGATTAATATGAGAGTGAATGTTCGTTTAATCTCGAAAAAAAAAAAAACGCGAGAACAAATGGAAATTTACAAAATCGATACTTCAGTTGTCGAGACGACAGTCCATCCGTTTGTCGGCTGTAATGATTGGGCAGTAGCAGTCGCTCATGAGTTATTCCTACGTAAATCTATACGAATCCTCAGCTCTTAAACCCGTTGGTCATCCCTATCCGCAGCCTCTCGTCTCCATTGTATCCTAATTTCAAGACTATCCCGACATTTCTCCGAGTTCTCAGAAAAATATGGCTAAATATATCTGAAAAGTATAGTGCTCGCACAAACTATGTAATCTCTTATACTCGTTAATCGGCATTTTCAACAACACTATTTTTTTCTGAGTGCATGTCTCCATCCTATACCTTTTTCAGGGTTTACCCATTCCTCCCGTTTAGTTCCCATTTTTATTCCATTTCATTGCCATTCGCATCGGCTACTCTTTCCCGGTATACTACCGTGTCGCATTTGCACGAGGGCACAGGGAAAGTGCGGAAAATCTGGCTGATATAGTCGGCTAAATATTACTGAGTTTCAGCTGTATTATCATCGGATATAATCAAGAAGAAAACGAATGGTATTCGGGCTGGGAACCGAATTTCTGAGTTCGAATGAATGATATTTCTTTAGAAAATTGGTTACCGCAAGTAACGGTTGCGGTCATCCATTTTGATGAAAAGTTCAATTTTACCTTTTTGTATTGACCAACGACTAATCGGGATCCGGTTGCCTCGAACGTCGTCTTTACAAAACTATGCCTCATGCAAACTGCCGTAACTATTTCAGTTCAGAAAATTTTTTCGCCAGCATATCATTCAAACTCGCTTACCTGCGATTGTACCAAAATCATCCTGTGAATATAAATTCCGATTCCAACATATATACGTACCTTTCATACGCAAAACTAAGACGCAACTCCTCGTCGACAGATCGGGGTTAACATGTTTGAACATGCATTGAACTATTTAAGACTGCACGATAGCCATGGGAGCAGGGTTCGCTCATGAAACAAGTTGAGAGGAGGTGCCTGAAGCCCTCTTATTTTGGCGGATCAACGATGGGGTACAGAGTTCCCGGGATCCGGGAAAGGCCTCTCTCTCTCTCTCTCTCTCGTCTTCTCTCGCAAGCTCACGGGATCTTCGGCTATAAGCTTGATGGATTTGTCGGCTCTTCATGAATGTTATTCACGAGATAGAGCCTACGTATCGGTCTTCCGCACCACGCTAAGCTGTAAACGTGCTGCGGATACCGGAAAATTGTCTGCACATTTAATGGCACGGAACGCTAATCGATTAACAACGTCGTCCTGCTTCATGGACGAGCATTCGGTTTTTTTTTTCTTTCTTTCTTTCTTTCTTTACCGAAACGCAAGCATGAGTGATCGATCAATAGAGAATTAACTTAAAATGGAAGAAAGGAGGTGGAGGCTCTTATTGTAGTTTGAAAAGGAGAAATGGTATCAATTGTAACACGCAAATTATTCAATTCATGAATTATAAACCTCATTTATCATAATTACCAATGAAAATTTTTTGATAATGTATCGCAGTAACTGTGTACCGATGTTGAGATATCGAGATTAGAACAACTTCCGCTTTGATTTCTCTCCGAAATTCGTTGTAACGAGAATAACCAGCCACCTCTCTCGACCACGATTCCCTCGCTATCCCCTGCGCAAAATGTCCACGATTCTGTTTTGACTGAAATGTAAAACTTTGCATAACGCTTCATATATATATGGTGTTTTTTTGGAAAAGCTTAAGTTTAAAATTGGTTATGGGAAATCTGATCTAACGACAGTGGTTTATGGAGCCTAAAGTGCCGAATTGGTAAATGACGGATATAAAGTAAAGTGAGGGATGATGGTGCAAGAGAGAGAGAGAGAGAGAGAGAGAGAGAGAGAGAGAGAGAGAGAGAGAGAGAGAGAGAGAGAGAGAGAGAGAGAGAGAGAGAGAGAGAGAGAGTGGTCGAGCTAGATATGGTGCAAGGTGATAAAAGAGGTAACGTGCAGTATCGTGGCACCCTCTGTGCCCAACTTTTTTTTAGATATATATAAGAACCCTGCAAAATGGCCTCGCTAATCATTTAATCTCTTCCGCGTCGCAGTTAACGCTTCTTCCAACTCCGATACTGCAATTTATGGTCTTTCCAATATAACTGAAAAGTTTCGTCCTCTTTCTTGCCTCTATATATATATATATATTTCGCTAAAGAGTTTCCCCTCGATGGCCAGCTCTAGACTCAAAGTATCTCTCGTTCGGCTTCACCGTCCAATTTCAGGGTCGGGGAATACCAAACTCAACCGACCCAAATCCAAACCCAAACGCTCTGAACTTCGAGTTCAACCGAGTGAAAAATAAAGGATCCTTGTGCCATCTTTTTCGTTACATTCCTCTTTTTTTCCGCTTCGCTAGGAGTGACATGGATAAAACAAAAACCAGCATCTTCCCTGCTCTCGAACCGTCGGCCGGTCAATACTAATGCGCGTGCTTTATTTTGCCCGGTGCGTTCTGCCACGAAGGAATAAACGTATATGGGAAACGCGGTTGCGAGATACTTCATTAGGTAACGGCGCGGTCGACTCTGCGGTTGTTTTAATTAACACAGAACCACCTGGAGCCAAGTAAAAAAGTATACCCATACCAATCATCCAACGTTCGATTGCTTATAGTCGAGTGAATGAGGAGAATTCGATTACCGGACTGACTAGATGTTGTTTCGGAAGGACCCCAGAAAAGAATCGTTTATATCTATACGTTGATCTAATTTAGATCTACGTATTAGTTATTTTTTTAGATCAATTTTGATCTACGCAGATCTAAATTTTGGAAAATCATAGATCTACCAAGATCTTCGTATACAACGCTAGATTCACGTTACACTTCGAGTCAATCAAATGTTATGTTCGAAAACTTTTGTTTATCAGATCTCCGATGATCTACTAAAATCTCAGTAGAATTAATTAGATCTTAGTAGATCTAACGGAGGTAAAAATAAATTTAATGCTGGAAGAAATTGTTGAAAGATGTGCATAAATGTTCAAAACTCGATTATCGATACACACCTGTAATTTTAGTTTTTGTACATACGGTAATTAACCCCCCGCCCCTCAAAGGACGAATAGAACTTTTAACGTAACATTTCAACGCCTCAAAGAAGAAAATTTTGTTTTTTACTATCTGTCCATTGAGAGCAAAAAATAATACAGGAATTGCAGATCGTGACAGGATAGACCAAAAAGATTCGTGATCTCTGAGTCTTATTCGTTTACAAGAGCTTCTTTCAAGATTTTACGTCTTTTTCGACTTTTTCTTCTCGTTTCATTCATTCGAGTCGGAGTTCCGCAAGCGGGGATAATTTTTCTCTTTCTCTCTTTTTCCCTAAGAATGAAAGCATTAGATGTCGCTATTACTCGCTCTAAAATACTCACGGTAGGACTCAGAATTTTTCCATCCACGGTAAATCCAACGCTCACTTGGACTTTTTTCTGATCCTGCTTACGTATAC
This sequence comes from Rhorus exstirpatorius, assembly GCA_963564615.1. NCBI lineage: Eukaryota > Metazoa > Arthropoda > Insecta > Hymenoptera > Ichneumonidae > Rhorus > Rhorus exstirpatorius. Next base: position 19,413,492 of record OY751318.1, read on the forward strand.
AGTATATATTCAATGGATCCTTTTTGCCCCATTCACTTACTCTGCTCTTTGATCAAGCTCATCCGGGATCCTTTATATATATATATATATATATATATGGGAAGATATCTTTCCATTTACACTGTGATGTATCCCATACGTAGATTCCCAATTATCAGCGATTTATTAGTCAGGTGCATATCACGAATTGAAGCCCGCATTACGAAGAGCTATGGGCATACAGATGGGGATACTCACGTCAAAGGGATCAATCTGAATACGCGTCCAATTAAACCCCAGCATGAATGGCACCATTATTTAACGTTGTGAGTATTAATTCGAGAATGCTGGTACTCTTTCATAAAAATTACAGACTATTTGCGCGGCTGTTTGATCTTCGAAAATTTCGGGTGAATGATTTTTCGACAAATAAAAACAAACAAAAAAAAAGCAATAAATCTAGACTATCTCAAACAGCATGGTAAAAATTCCTGTTCTGCCGGTCAATTTTTTTCATTTTTCGTCGAAAATGTCTCAAACATGTGGTTCGCCCCCACTTTACAGTGGCAAGCACGGTAATTTTTCTAGGACTTTTCTCTCCGTGCATGAGGGTACGAATAACGTAAACTTTCTCTTTCTCATTTTAATTCTCTCATGTTTCAAAAAGTGAGATAACACTTGAAAAATGTACAACTCGAGCTTCATCAGTTGCTCAAAGAATTGAGCTTCAAGAATATGCTTTATCGGAAGATAGATTCATTGGAATCATGGATTTTTGTGTGCAGGTTTTTTTTTTTCTTTTAAAACAGATGTGAAAGAATTTGTTTTTGTTTTCAAAAAAGGAGTATATATACTTCGATTTGGAAAATGAGTGGTTTTTTTTTTGAACCTGGGAATTACTTCCTCTATATATAGCAACCTTTGAAAACGTCATCATTATTAATTGTAACTCTCAGAGACGCAATAGAGAATACAGAAAAAATATCTCGTGAATTCAGGAGCCAAAAGAATAGAAAGAAAAAACTTTCAAAAAATTCTGGGCCAGGATGAAAAACGAAAGCTATGATTCAACTGGTCGGGAAGTTTTAAAAAACTCGAAAAGTCGTTCGCGAGGGCTTTTTTTCGTAGAGATGTACTATATACTATACAGACGATTGACACCCGGTCTCAATGAAAATAAGCCCAAGATAATGCATAGAAAAAAAAATGAAAAATTTTTAACAAAAAGGCAAGGAATTTGATAGACCAAAGAGAGGTAATTCTTGAAAATACTCTCTGCAGGGTTTCATTTAACGTATAAATGTTTGCTATCAATCGGTAAACAGTATCCATGAATTCGGGAGCCAAAAAAATGGAAAGAAAAAAATTCGAAAAATTCTGGCCAGGATCAAAGGGGTCGATTCAGCTGGTCAGAAATTTTTGAAAAATTGAAAAACTCGTTTCCAATGCCTTTACGTAGAGATGTACTAGCCTGTGGACTCCCGGATCCAACAAAAATCGGCCAATAATAATGCACAGAAAAAAAAATATGAAAAAAATTTTCGAACTAAACGGCAAGGAATTTGCTGGACAGAAGAGAGGATATTTTTAAAAATCCTCTCCACAGGGTTCTGTTTAGCGTATAAATGTTTGCTATCGATCAGTAAACAGTATAATATTAAATCTGTTGTGAAAGCGTGCAAAATAATTCATTCGTTTATTTAAAAAAATATGTAAATTCTCTATAATACGAGTGAGAAGCAACGATCGTTTGAATATAAACCGCGTGGAGCCATCTCTCGTTCAAACGTTTAACTTTCCATTCACCGAGCTTGCGGATCGATCTAACGGATGACGCTATCGTTCGTTTCGTGACGCAACTAACATAAATCCTCTATTACAAATTGTCATAATGTGACTGCAGTACAGCGAGAGTGCACATTGTTGGGTTCAACTGATGTTTGTAATACCTCGGCTCTCCCCCCCCCCCTCACCGAGTTCACCCTTTGTTCGAGGTGCAATTACGATTTAGCATTACAATCGGCTACGCTGCTACCCTTAAGTTGACAAATGAGGAGCAGGCCTCTGTATGTATAACTATACAAATTTATATGCATAAATATACACGATTTACGCTGTTATCGACCACGAAACCGAATAGTGTAATGCAAAATGCTAATTTTATGAATTTCTAAATTGTGCATACAACGCAAATCAATAGCCTAGTTCTAGATTGATACATTCTTTAATCCTTAATCACATCACAAATGTTTCTATCCGAAACTAAATATAAAGATATATATATATAGCAGATTCGAAATTGCATATCTGTCCAACGAACGTAATTACAATTTAGTACGTTCGTGAGACTTAATCGTTTTTTCCCTCAGTCTCCTCTCTCTCTCTCTCATTTCCCGATGATTAGTAAAAGGAGAACGAGGTAGGCATCCAACGGATCCCCGCGACCGTAAGTCACGGAAGTGTCACTCATTGCTTCACGAAGACAAACGTCACGCAACCCCGCAAGTGATGTATACGAAGCATTAACTGTGCTACTGTAGTACAGTCCCGTCTTCAACTAGCTAAGAAACGTGGAAAAGTTTCTCCCGCCATTGGAGTCTCCTCCCACCCTTCTCCCTGGATCCATTTTGTCAAGTAGCCCTCGGGCGCGTCCATCTTGTTTGCCATTTCATGGACAGCGAGCAGCATCAGCAGCAGCGTTTTAGTAACTTACTAGCTGTTGGTAGCATCATTTAGGGGATTTACTAGCGTCTCAAAGCTGCCCATTACATGGGCATTGCTTTTGCAGCAGAAAATTCGATTCTAACCTCAACTCAATAGGTATCAAAATTTCGTACGGCCGGTACGACGACTGTATCGCTGGAATAGTTGGTGGATATGGAGGGAAAACTAAAAATTTATATTCGGTGCCAACATAAACAGTTAAATCCTGTACAATACTTTATTCTCTCAATAATACTTCACTCTGCTGCATCAAATCAATATGCTTCAATATTTGACCTGTCTCTGGTAAATTCGTATAGCTTAAAATACAGATTTACCGGATGAGCAAACACATATAATCCCCGTATTGTTGCAAATATTTGGTTTCACTCGTTTTGCCACTAGCTGTTCAACGTGAGTCCCGAAAAATAGGATGGCCCGTACACAAAAAGAGTGACGGGGTCTATCGTTGAAGAGAGGCAAAACTTATATGTTTCTCACATGTCAGTTCGTCCAGGATATGCTTGCCGGGCATGTTCCTTTTCCTGTTAAAGCGCGAAGAATGACTTTCTTCCATTTTTCTACGTCAACTCGGTGAGTATGCGTATATCTGACTTCGCCTTAATCGCGTGGATTGACTAATGAGAGATTGGACTGTATGTGTATTCCTATATACTTTGAAGGTATAAGTGAAGTACGGCGGAATGTATCGCAACGGGACATCGCACACAGATTCACACGAAATATCTGTTTATCGCTGAAGGACAACGTCAACGAAACTTCGTAAATTAAGTCACGAAGGGAATAAAGCTTTCAGATTTCAACGCTTTCAGCTCAGCTGTATGTTTATATAACGAAACACAAGAGAAGGGAGTTCTTGTCGCTGGTGATCGGTGGAAAACGGAGAGAGAAGGAGGCAAGGGATCATTAGTAAGACATGTTAATCCCGGGGTATCATTAGAACTCTTGTGGAAAAGTGACAGTGATGACTTTGCAAGCACTCTCTCTCTCTCTCTCTCTCTCTCTCTCTCTCTCTCTCTCTCTCTCTCTCTCTCTCTCTCTCTTGGCTAAACTCCATAATCAATCAAGTGATTCTACATGTATACAATGTATATGTACAGCTTGTCCTTTTTTCGATAAAAAAAAGAGCAGTCCCACTTGCCCTACCGGTAAGTAAACTATCGGGTGAATTAAGACAGTCGTTAAAGGCATGTCTTTGTGGGGAAAATAAAATGGCGCGTGTTTCGTCTGGAAAATTTATTATGCTGAAAATTTCGTCAAGACGATTTCGTTAAAAGATCGTTCTATTTGTCATTCGTACAAAGCACAAATTTCAAATTAAATTTCAAGCCCGATCCACTTATCCCGAGCAATGGGGTACAAATAGTTTTTGTAAGACCTTTGTTGTACCCAGCATCAACTCCCGCCCATGCGCGATATGTTTTCTTTGTGTGGCAAATGTCGAGGGTTGTGAAAGTCCACGCGATGGAATATAAAAAAAAAAAGGTTCGGATCGTCCGTACTTTTTGTTCTCCTCCTCCGTGTACGTATACTCGTTTTTTTTTTTGTTACGCCTGCAAGTGGATCGTCACTCATTCGCTTTTTTTTTTCTCTATGGAATACATTTCAATTTGCCCCGCGGGCCGCTGTGACAATTTTTCGTAGCCGCGCGGATTTACGAACCCCTTCTTTTTTCCTCTTCCCTTTTTTTTTCAGCTGACAGCAAAAATAGAGAGAGGCTTAAGTACACGTATTGGCCGACATGCATATATATGAGGTATTCCATAGCTGCTCGAACCCATGCAACGTCCGTCCCTCAATCCCATTTGGATTTGTGCTATTACTTGCTCTATCATTGCGTCAACACATCACATCACATCACAGCACGAACTTTAGAAAGACAAAATCGTTAATTTTTTTTTTCACCAACCAATAATATAATCCCGTGCTTGAAGAAACAAAAATTTTACCTCAAGATTCCTTGAGTTCGCCAATTAGCAGTTGCAATCCATCCTCGTTACGAAGTAGGTCAGAAAAAAAAATTTATCCAATGGCTCTTCTGATAAAATTTTTTTTTTTTAATCATCCGAAATCGAGCATGAGAACAAAAAAAAATATCTTCTCTCGAAATACCATACAGCCGAAAGAATTTTTATTTCTGACAAATCAATATCCAGTTAGGGGTTGCCGGAGATATCATCGTTCGGATTGAAAAACAAACCCATATTTTCGTAAGCGGAAGCAATTGAGGTCATGAAAGCCAAATGAAAAACACAATCATGACGAGAAAATTTTATACACGAGAGCATCTACGTGATTTTTTTTTCCTTTTCCTCTGGGGGGGGGGGGGGGGGGGGATAAAAATTACGAGTGATTAGGGGGTCTAGCAATGGTCGTATATAGAAATTGAATCGCTAATGAGACAATAATTTGAGGAAAATTTACGTTGGACGAGAGATTTTTTTTTTCTTTCAGCTGATGAATTATTCAATATGGTCGACGCTTTTGCACTGTCCAGAAAAAATTGTCAATCGAGTACACGCAATGAACCCTTATATGTTTATTTTCCATACATATCGCGTTCTGCAGGCGTGCGTCATACCGTTGGATCAAAAGGGGCATTCTTATTTTTTTATTTTTTTTTTTGTAAACGGGGCTAATCCGCATGAGCAACTTTTCTACGTATGCATTTACAATTAAACAATAGATATGGGAACCAGTGGCAAAGAAGATTTCATACGCGAGCGAACGTGTGCGTGCGCGTGTGTGTGTGTGGGTGTGTGTGTGTGTGCGAGTCGAGGGTATGAACTTATATGTATATATATATATAATTTGAGAGGTCGGTACACACTATTGTTTGCATACGTAATCCTATGCGGTGAGATGAAAGGATCCGAGGAGGGTTGAAAGGCACGGGCATTCCCGTTAGCAGCTAATGTAATTAAACGGCTCGAAAGTCCCTCTTCCCCCCCTCTTCCAGTGACCATCCCCACGAACACACCGCGAAACACCCTCTCGAGCCATTGCCATATCCACTTTTGCCCCGTGGGCAAAAGTGTATAATATCGGCAAAAAGCCCGATCTCTCCTTTCTCTCTCACCGTTATCTCTCGTGTGATTTCGGCCTCGATCCGAGACCCTCCGCTCGCTTGGATGCATATTATTTCATTTCCGGACGCGAAACAATGCGCATTACCGTTGCCTCTTCTTTTCACCCCCTTCCTCCGTTCGGCCCGACGAATGCATTTGGCGAATCAAAACGTCCGAAATGCATACGTGGTTCTCGGACGACAATGATACCGATTGTTGGGCAAACGCGAGTGCAAAAATAATAGCGACAAGGGTGGAAAATTACCTTTTCAAAAGTGGAAAATTATTTCTTTTTTTTTTTTATTAGGATAGTCCTCGGCGAATGTTGGAGAATTTTTCGAATTTTAAATACTTTAATTCTCGGGGATGTTATTATTTTTTTTTTTTAACTTGAAGGAAAAGTTTTAGATCGCGTTAACGAATATTTCGGCTAGAGTTACAAATTCCGTAATTGCCAATACGAAAAAACATCAGCTCGCCGCAAGCCTTAATTGGAGATTAACCTACATTAACATTACGGAATTGACTTGATTAACAATCATTTTGTTTATGTGAAGCTTCATCGTGAATTGTTTGAAAAAATTTGGGGTTTCGGGATATTAAGCCATTAAATTTTGAGCTTATAATTGAAAAAAAAACTTTGCAACCGATCAACTTTCCACTACGAGTGCTGCCATATTTGTGACATTTTTTTTTGCATTAATCGATTATTATAAGGCAACTAATCGATTATTATAAGGCAAAAAAAACGTTATTCAAAGCTTGTTAGACTGGGAGACCTCGATTAATGAAACGTTGATTTGAGCAAGAGTCTCCACTGTGCGGCGCGCATCGATCGGCGCAGCGTATGGTGGGAGAAGCGTTGCGTCAATCACGACACCGCTAGCTGCAAGGTCAGCTGCGTAGCGTCAGGTGCGCAACAGCCGTTCAAGCGAGTGCGATGCAGAACCTGGCTCACCGCTCTTCCCTAAATCGCCGTCGTACTGTATCAAGTAAAATCAACCGAATATAGTGAAATGATAAAATAGAACACGATCTAAAATTGCCATAAATTACTTATAACAAATGAAATGAAATGAGAAATCGTAATCTACGTTGCAAAAACTTTGAGATACTCGGGTCATTTTTACACGGACCATGAAACGAAGGGAAAAAAGAAAGGCTTTACCCGCATGAATGAATCCCAAAAGGGTCATATCATTTTCACACATGTGGGGTTTCGGTTTACGGAGACAGACGAAACTACGAGTAATTGTGGCGAGCTTACAAAATGCACTCGTCGCTCCCATGACGAGAATTTCTCTCGATGCGCATGGCTTCTCGTGCAATCTGACCGTCGCTAACTATCCAACTTCACGGGAGTGTGAAACAGACGTGTCTTTCTCTTTGAGTCGCGGGGTTTGGGTTTTCGCGAGACGCATCGCCTTAAAACCGCAATACTGTATAATTGCCTCCTCTTCCGTCTGTGGGATTTTCAACTTTGTGGGTTTCACCGACTCGAGAGAGTGAATACTGTATGGGGGGGGGGGGGGGGGGGGGTAGAATACCGACGACGCCAATAATTATATCGCGTGGTCAAACTTTATTTTATATATATATATATTTTTTTAAATTAACTTTTGTGTTACCTCGATTTTTTTCCATGTCTGTAGTATACATTTTTGAGCACACCAAGGGGATTGAACGACATGGAGGGAGGAGGATAAATAGTTCATGGAACAATGCGTGATTTCAGACGGCATTGAAACTCGAAGCGGTCGCCCACGTTGTATTATATTACGTATGGGTTATTCCGTGGGTTTTTAGCCGCGGGTTAACGATTTTGACGGCCGTCCGGTATTGACTTTCTTGTTGTCATATGAGAGGCTTTCCATGCGGTTGTGGAGCTCAGTTATTAATAAGAATTATATCATCATCGGTATAGCGTTGAATACATTATCGAGTAATAATATGTCGATTTCTGTTTGAATGTTTTTTTTTTTTCGTTTCACTTTAGCTGGATCATTGGTTTCGTTTAAATTACAACCATTTTCCGAAAAATTATACGTTTTTTTTTTTTTTTTTAATCTTAATCGTCTTGTCGGATCGATGGCTGCCAAATTCTGTGTCACCTGTTACCATTTATTTATTCCAATATTTATTTGCCTGATAAAAATATAAAAATGTAAATATTACAATACTTTACAGTGTCATACACCTTTTGTTTGGAAAAGAAATTTTATTTTCGTGATAAAAATTTCGGAATTTGATTCTGTTTTTAGGTTGCGCACTCAGGCTCCTTAAAATTCGTACGGTTGCATGGAAATTCACGAAAAAAAAAAAAAAAAAACGAGTGAAATATCTAAAGAATTTACAGCTTTACTTGTGTGCCAAATTTCAACAGGTTAGTATAAGCCATTATTAAGTTACAAGCATTTGAAGTTTATTGAGCTGATAACACACGCGCGCACGCACACACACATTCGATCATACTTTTTTTTTAATTCTTGGCATTGAAAACTATGAAGAATCAAAAGTAAGTCAACTTCAGATGAGCGTCAAAATTATTGGCAACCCGAAAGCCCTCCGTCTTTAGCACTTGGAACATCCCTTATATGTATATGAACGAATAACCCGTATAACACGGTACTGTATGTAAAATCGAAGGGGTTCGATATTTGTCCCCGGTTTCCCTTTCTGTCCATGAATCGTAAATATATGTATGTATATATACATTTTTTTTCTCATTTTAATTGCGATGCGAGCGAAACGAGCGCATTTTCCGACGTAATTGATGCCGCAGGGACTGCGGGTCCTTTCCATCCCAACCCCCGCGCTTCTTCCATCGGAATCGCTGCTCTGTTATATATATATATGAATAAAAATATATCTACACACCCCCTTTGATATCCCTTTGTCTGTGAGCAATTAATTGTCCGTGTACGCCGAGCGCGGCAATGTTTTCACGGTACACATAAATATTTTCACTCCGTTAACCTTTGACGGTGAAGTTATACCGTCCGGGTGATTCTGCTGGCTCTCAGCGGTATCCCACACCGCCATATCGTGACTGTCTTTCGTTTTCGCATTGGTCACAAAATCGCCCGTTTATTTTCCGTTACACGTCATTTCTCCAAGGGAATTTAGCGAAACCCTGAGAAAAGCAGTACCTATGAGAACAACGGAAAATACTCGTCAAAATACTTGGTTGGTTTTTCGAAAAATAATTTAAATATACGTATAGCAAGCATGAATAGAATAATTCAAGGAGAAATGGGATGGCAGGGGAGTCAGGACAGTTTCATATCTTCTCGATAAATCAATGTAACGAAATATATATATATATATATATATATTTTTTTTTTCCTCGTTATTTCATTACATGGTAATAGGAAAAGTACCATGGATGTGTCCTCGATTACAAGAAAAAAATTCATATTGCCGGTCCAACGTCAAGCATTCAAGATATTCATCACATTTCGTTTAAGCTAGTGTCGCACGTTCAGGAATTCATTTTAATTCGCTGTATCATGCTCAAACTCCGATTACACTATGATCTCGATTTGGGGAACAGCGACGGAACCGGCATCTCGTTGCACTTGCTCGACCGGCCACCGCGCACCTGACGCTACGCATCTGACCTTGTAGTCAGCGATGCCGCAATAGGCGCAGCGCTTCTCCCACCGTACGACGCACCAATCGATGCGCGGCGCACGTGGGGTGTGAGACGCTTTGATTAAACGGATTGCAGCTGTCCCCGAATTATCCTACGGCTTTTACGATAATTACTCGATAACTGTTATAATAAAAATTGAATTGCAAATGATTTTTTGAATCAGACAATGTCCGGGACTCTATATAATAATTTATTGTTTGAAATGATTCGATCAAACGATGAGAGAATTACGAGATCACTAGTGATGATAACGACGATCGATAAGACATTGAAAAATACGCGTATACAAAACGATGACCTTACCTTGTTCAAGGTTAGAAATATGATTACGACAAATAGGTGGACATTACTTTCGTGATTCATTGTTATACATATATATATATATATATATATATATATATATATATATATATATATATATATATATATATATATATGCAACATAAAAGTACATATAGTGGATGATAAAGGATAGATTATCCCCGTGTCGTTGTGAGTGGTATAAAAGTCGTACAAACGAGTAATAAATGAGGAACGAACCTTGGACACCTGCGCAATTTTTTTCTTCTTCCATGTATTACCCTCTGCACGCATCGTTTATCAACGCGGATAAAAGAATAAACATAAGTGTCCCATTTTTCAGTGATAAGGAAGCGTAGGGGAGAGCCTCCCTCACGAAAAGAATTTATATGAGAGAATACATGATTTTTTTTTTTAGGCAGAAATATACATGAGGTATTACCACGAGATTTTGGAATGCCGAAAAGCCTTGAACCTCTCAGAATATTTATAAACTCGGTCGAATGTCACTGTCGTCGTTGTTCATGGTATGAGTAATTTTTAAATATTTTTGTTTTTTAAATTATTTAATTAGTATTAAATTACTTCAATTGGCATTTAATTCTTATCGGTTATCAGCATAAGTTAAAATAATTGAAAAAGACAAAGAAAATTTAAACCAAATCTCGATAAGCAATAAAATGTGAGCTCATTTTTCCACGACAACAAAAGAGTGCAGTCTTAAATTTTAGAAAGAAAAAAAACTCGTCAGATTCTTCTTTCGTTTTTCAAAGATCATTCCGAGGTCTGCGTAATTTTGGGCGCATATTCCCAGTGGAGAGTCAACGAAAATTGAAACTATTGAGTTTTATTTTATTTTATTTTATTTTATTTTTGCATTATCAATAGTTTACGAGTTATGCTTCAATGAAATTTGAACATCATCGGTTTTTCAAATTTCGTTGTATAAACTGCTAACTCGCAAAAATTCCGTGGGATGAAAATCTTGAAGAAATTTTGCGCAAACTGTGGAACAAGTAACGCTAACATTTGATTAAATTTCAAAATATTCCGAGAAAATATATATGGCTTTTTGCCAGGTCGAAATCCCGCGGAATAATTCATATGGTATATCGGTCTCTCGTCGCTTCACGAAAGATGGTTCAGCGTGATATACACACGGAAGTGGCAAATCAGGTGTCCGCTTTAATTACGTAAGCTCTGTCTCTGTACTTGCCCGTGCAAATTGAATGGGAGCGAGCTACAGAAAGACCGAGGAAGAGAGAGAGAGAGAGAGAGAGAGAGAGGGGGGGGGGAGATATTTCCGAGAGATTAAACGCGACTATAACGTTTCCTTGAGAAGTCCCGGAAGTGCTATGACTGGCAAATTGCAGCCCTCTTGAATTCCGTCGGTGCATTTTCATTCTGTGTTATGGTAAATGAGAAATATCGTACATGTTACGGTATACATACAGTATGTGCATAAATACCGAGGTGGAAAATTGTTGAATAGCGAACGCTCGAAGTACAATGGCAAGTTGCGAAAATTAAAGGAACAGAGAGTCAAGTCCGTACGAACGAATGTCAAAAATATTAAAAATATTTTCTTTTTTGTAAATATCTGAAAATTATTGTTTATGTAAATGAAATATTAAAAATTATTTTATCATCTGTTCATTGTAGCTGATTATTTTCTGCCATTCGGTGTGTATAAGGCGTGGAGTTTTGAGAGTCAATAGAGGGTTTTGGACAAATAGGGTTCAATCCCTGGGTACGGAGGGTTGAAGGAATTTTTTCAAACAAACTCTACTTTGAAGTTAAGCCAGGTAAATCCAAAAATTTCCCTCACTTTTTGCGTTAAAGCAGGTTCTTCTGTTGCATTAAAATAAAACCTACTTAATTATCTGTAATCCCTGAGGAGTAGCACTACTAGAGGCGTTCTGAGTATAATTTCTGAGTTTCAACTCGGGCGACGATCCATATTTTTGGGTACCTTTCTAGCGGGGATGGGATCTCTAGATGGGATCATTTCTAGCGACCGCACACTTCTAACTCGCAAATGAGATATCCAATTTGGTGGTTGTGATAGCTCGAAACTAACTCGTATTCAATTGATACGATGCCAAGTTGAGCGTAAATAGAGATGACGAGGTATAGCGGTCTGGTCGTGCGTACAGTCGAGGCGATTCGGAGCTGAACAAGTTGAGACTGGGCAAGCTTCGATCTTGAAGTTTCGGTGTCGCTTGGAAAAGTTGATATTTTGCACACATGGGTAGTTTGGATCTTGTAAGCGAGTGTGAAAGACAGTTGACACGTTGTACAGATGGCAAATAAGTGTAGGGATGAGATCAAACCAACGGCAAATAGCTGCCCCAATATTGGCATGTGGCACTTTGATCCCTTCAGTTAATCAATCTTTCCCATGTTCGATACACGATGAGTCACGACTTAGCCTCGAGCCAAGATGGAGCATGAAATCGTTGAGGTAGAGGTAATTTTTAAGGAAACTGCTGATTCCTGGAAGGAACATCAACCAACGAAAGGATCAAATTTAATTGCGTATACTTTTTAGCAGTTTCCCTATGCCCACGTGCAATTAGACTAGACCAAGAATAACGAAGATTCATGTATGAAAATTTGATCGTTGACGTGTGACGTGAGTCGAGAGAAAAATGGCGGTATTTTCATCACAGCACCCTTGGAATTCGGAGAAATCAGCTAATGTATACCTGGGCTTGGGTTGGATTTGAGTTTGGGCTAGACTGTGACAATCGACTGGGCTCTATGAATATATATATATATATATATATATATTATGGAAAATCTGAGTATACTCGAGTCCGTACAATGACCGTTTGATTCAATGTGATTCAGGCAATTTTCAGCGGACGTTGTGCCTGAAGCAAGGACGTTGAGCCTGGCAACGTGTAAGTCTCTGTTTCAATGATTTTCAATCGATTAAATTTCCCTCGCACATTTCAACCCTTTTGATGATCCTTACAAGTTCCCCGCACGACAAACCTGATCTATTTAACGTTTCTTTTTTTTTTCGTGTACACAGAATTGGACGATTTAGCTATGAAACGTTGAGCTTATATTTTGGACGAATTTCTTCGCTCTATTGTTCGAAGGAACGCAGGATAGATCACTATCCTTCGTTTAATTTTCCCTCGTGACATACACACGAGAGAGAGAGAGAGAGTTCTCTAGAAAGGAATTTCGGTATCGTCGACCACGGGGTTGAAATTATACGAAACAGCCCCGCCGCCACCCTTCTTAATTCGGCCCTGGACGAGAAACGTGTGAGAGAAAGAGTCAGAGACTGCAGCCCGACAGTATTGATTTCAACTAACCAGCAGTGGAAAAGTTTCACGCGACACACACACACACACACACACACTGTTCAGTCTGAACTGCGATACATAAGTATAGACACATCCTCCAAATATACACCAATAATTTTTCATTTTTTTTTTTTTTTACAAACTCATTGACGCAACAAAATGGAAAATAAATATATCCACAAATATAGGAATAACACACTGTAAAATACAACATCATGGATTTTTCCAACCGAGAGATTATGATGAAAGTTGTTGAATGGATCCACCCCAATATCACGAATTCCGTAAACGTTGGTAATGTACAAACTTATAAGCTTGAACGTCGGGACACGCTTTTTTTGTTCGTTACAGAGTTGATCGGAATTCGCGCTGTACTTACACCAGAATTTTGAACTCACAACACGTTTCGAACTAAAAAGTGTATTCGCGACACGTTTCCACTCCACAAGTATATGTACCGTTATACAAAAGGGCGCCCGATCGTCCGACTTATCGCTTCAAGTGGAATCGTGAAATATCTCGAATACGGTTGGCCCCAACGTAAAATCGTTTCGGACCAAAGTTTCAGGACTTTGTGGAAGGAAACGATGATCATAATATTCGAGTTGATTGTTCGAAGCCTCGATTCGATGATTGCCTTGAATTTTCCAAAGGCAAACCCGTTGTTTTACATCACACGACTGAATACAACGAATGAAAAATATTCCTATAGCTTGAAAGACAAGGGATCGAGGAGGTTTCTGAGAGCAGAGATTTGATCGCTTCATGGAAAATGCGCGGTATACTTCTTTTTGGGCGCAACAACTTCGTTGCACTTTCTTTCCTGTGCAGCTACTTGTATTTCATTTTGGAGCAATTTTTCCAATGTTTCAACCTCAATTTAAGAGATTTCAAATCAAATACCACAGAGAGTAGAGATCGCGGATCCGTTGATTTTTATTGCCAATTCGTTCTATGCGCATCGATTCGTTCAATAATAACGTTAATTGCAATTACAAATAGAAATAACAATAATAATAATAATACTCGGAAAATTTCCTACGATCTTGAAGGCCAGGACTTTATTTATAAGAGATTCGATCGAAGACAATAAAAATAATATAAAGCAATGATATAGTTATCGAGAATGACGATAACATCGTTATCGGATTGATCAGAAGTAAAAACATTTTTTCGCTTCGCAATACAACTATTCCGCTCGTTATCTCTCACTCTCTCTCCTGCATCGTGATTCTTTCATTTTTTTTTCCTCACATGATTTTTTCGATCGTACTTTGAGCAGTTTTTTCTTTTTCATTCAGCTACGTTCAATCGAGCTGGCGCCCAATTCTATCCAAACCAGTGGGCCTACCTCTGGTCATGTGAACCGGGGAAATTGAACGAAGAACACACACTGGGACAGCATAAAGCCAAAAATATTCAAAACATTCGAAAAAGTCCGATCTCTTTTTTTTTTTTTTTTTTTTTTTAAAGCGCTGTAACATTTCGTAACGTCATTGGCCGAATTAAGATCATTCTGATTTCGACTATATGACTCTGATTTGCGGTGAGAATAACGTCTAACGTTTTTTTCTTTTGATTTTCTTCTTTTCTTTCCATTATTTTGGGCTGTAAATATACGTGGATCCTATTTACCGATGGATAACATGTATAATCCTTTGCTAGATAGAAGCCAGGGTAAAGGATTTTTGAAAACTTTTTATTTATTCAAAAATCCTTTACTTTTAGTACTTTTACTTTATCTTTTCCTTTACTTTACTTTACTTTACTTTAAAAATCCTTTACTTTACTTTTACTTTACTTTACTTCTAGGATCAAAATTTTTCAAAATTTTTTTTCTTTCCCTTATTGCAGGCTTTAAACATGTGAATTATATGTTTACCGTTGGATAGCTTACAATTTTATGCTAGGTAGAAGCCAGGGGAAAGGATTTTTGAAAACTTTTTATTTATTCAAAAATCCTTTACTTTTAGTACTTTTACTTTATCTTTTCCTTTACTTTACTTTACTTTACTTTAAAAATCCTTTACTTTACTTTTACTTTACTTTACTTCTAGGATCAAAATTTTTCAAAATTTTTTTCTTTCCCTTATTGCAGGCTTTAAACATGTGAATTATATGTTTACCATTGGATAGCTTACAATTTCATGCTAGGTAGAAGCCAGGGGAAAGGATTTTTGAAAACTTTTTATTTCTTCAAAAATCCTTTACTTTTAGTACTTTTACTTTATCTTTTCCTTTACTTTACTTTACTTTACTTTAAAAATCCTTTACTTTACTTTTACTTTACTTTACTTCTAGGATCAAAATTTTTCAAAATTTTTTTCTTTCCCTTATTGCAGGCTTTAAACATGTGAATTATATGTTTACCATTGGATAGCTTACAATTTTATGCTAGGTAGAAGCCAGGGGAAAGGATTTTTGAAAACTTTTTATTTCTTCAAAAATCCTTTACTTTTAGTACTTTTACTTTATCTTTTCCTTTACTTTACTTTACTTTACTTTAAAAATCCTTTACTTTACTTTTACTTTACTTTACTTCTAGGATCAAAATTTTTCAAAATTTTTTTCTTTCCCTTATTGCAGGCTTTAAACATGTGAATTATATGTTTACCGTTGGATAGCTTACAATTTTATGCTAGGTAGAAGTGCCAGGGGAAAGGATTTTTGAAAAAATAAAAAGTTTTCAATCTCTGAGTGTGTGGCTTACCACAGTGCTGCGGCTCCTTATCCGTGGGAATCTTTTCAAGAATCTTTCTAAGATTCATAGACATGCGACGTGATCCGAGATACATCACGATACGCAACACGCTTTACCCAAGTTCACGAGTAATTATTGCAGTGGCGAGAAACAAAGTAAGTGTCCCTCAACTCATAAACGCGAGTCACGTGATTGACCGCACTATATGTTACAAGATATCCTCTTCAAGATACTTTGAAAGATTTTCTATAAGATACTCGTCAAGATTCGTTTTTTTTTTTCCTACGCCGAGATCTCTTGATGGTGACATTTATAACTAGCACAGGTAATCGTCAGCAATAGTTTGGAAATTTATCTGACTCACCTTTTCATTTATCATTCAGGTTATCATTTCTTTCCAATTTATTGAAGAATCTGTCGGCGTATCTCAATTATATATGTATCCCAGCGACTTAGTCAATATCAAGATGCATGCTTTATAGCTTTTACGATATGGTTTACTCGGTTTGTTACGAAGAATTAACCGCTGATATGCCTGAGCTCTCCAAGACATTTCAGCTTCGTAGTTGCAAAACTGTGAACTATAGTAAGCTCGAGGCCTTTGTACAACAATCTTGTTTTTTTTTTTTTTTTCTTTCATTTCAATTTCAACAATCGCTTATGTAGTTTCGAAGCGGTATTTGCCAAATCTCAATATGCTCTCAAGAATTCTTTTGCGTCAATTTTTTGTTTCTTTTTCGCTTGTTGCGCTACATTTCGATTCCTAAGGGAATTAATGAGGCTTAAAGAAAGGAAAAATTATTATTCGAAATTGTGTCGCCATTTTGTTGAAATTTTCTTTTTTTTTTCAGGACGTTCGTGGTAGGGACGATAGACTCGTTCGCCGGTTACAAGTATGCCTGGTGTTATTATTATTATTTATTTTTTGTAATAAAACTGGAACGCTCACGATCGTGATCCAGGTCTTAGAGCAGCCTCGCAAGGCGCAGCTTTTGTCTCCACGTAGGGCATCGATATTTTTCGGTAAAAAAATTCCCACGTTTGCTTATAACATTAATGATGATATTCACCCAGTTTCATTGGAATGAACCTAACACTTTTCAACGAGAGAAATCTTGTGAATTCCTGAAAAAGTGGCACTCTCCCCTCGACGTAGAGATTCGTAGAGACTCGTATTTGTCAGAGTGAATCATTTTTATTTATTTTTTTTTTCGGGAATCACAGCCTAACGAAGCATATACGGTCTCCTTCAAAGTATCAGGCAAAGAAAACGAATGTCCCGACTGGATCCTTCAATTTTGGCCTGGCTAAAACAGTGCGACATATTTCATACGAAAGAGAGAGAAGTAAAAAGTTCTCGTTCGTTTGATCCGATAGGATCGAGGGTTATCCAAAGACCGACGAGCCTCAATGGCGCACGTGTTGCATCTTCAGCATATTCTTGGCAAGTATACGAAACGGATAAGGCATTGATGTATATCGTTCCCGATTATACATTCGACTTCGGGATTCCTTGGGGTACGATGCTTCCCCTTAATCAGCTAGAGCATAATTATGTCAGAAAGTCCTCGGACGTAAACAATCCACCAGCAAAGATCTCGAATGGAATTGTAAAAGCAAGTTAAGTTCGCTCTTGACTTGTGAGAGGCCTAAATCCCGACCGGAGGAACGTTCTCATGGGTTGATAGAAAAGGTATAAGCAGGTTCAGACGGACCTCCCATAATAAGTAAGACTCTATAAATTCCCAATAAAAGGACTGACCCTCAATCGAATCAATTTCCAGTGGTGCCCATCAGAATGCCCGACCTCTCACTATAGTTAGCGACTCTCCGATAAATTCTAGCATCGCAATAAGGCTTAAGATAAAACTAAACTTATGATACGTGACATAGGAGAAATAAGATTGGACATATACGAGAAAACAAAACAACTATTATCTACAAGATTGACCGATGCACTTGCGAAAAATAGTAAACTTGACGTGTGTGTCTCGCGATACTGCGAATATCTAAGATCGTAAATAATTTTCAGTCATCGTCGTATAATCATTTAAATTCCAGTGAATAAAACGATAAGCCAACGTCATAGGATTTTTTTTTTTTTGTCAAAGGCGATGATATGTTTGCCGCGCCTCCCACTCGTCACTTTCACGATCCAGCGAAATCCATAGCAATAAATTTTCCGATAATCGAAAAGTCGAAACCAATATACTCATACATATATACATAGAAGCGCACTCTGATGTCGATCTGAACGTTTACGTATATCTGGGTAGGTCAAATGACAAAAAATTGTGCTACGAATAACAAATAGATCGCAACATCTCGAAAAATTCATGGCTCGCGATCCGTTTATGGATACGCACGTTCTACGCATGAAATCGTGCCTTTTGCGATTTCATATGCGTGCACTATAATATGACGTGTCATCTCGGCCCTGTCCTCGGGAGATTAATCCTTGATGCGTGTCTCATATACGATTCGAGGAATAATTGCAAAATAATGATGTTACATATGTATTATATTATACACGAGATATTCCACGACAAGACGATCTGCCAGAAATCCAATTCAATTTTTTTTTTTTGTCAAGACGGTGCAGTCCAGGACAAAAAAATTTTGATCACATGGACACTTTTGTCAACGTTACCGTCATTGAGGAAAAATATCTCGCGATTCAGACGTTCCGCAATGTGAAATAAAGTTGCGATAAAAATTGAAAAAAAATACTTGATGCGCGTGCCATCCTAAGGAGCGCAATAAAATATGAAACGAAATAAGAAGAATCTGGGCTCAGACTTGGGTCGATTTTTCCTCAAGGAGGTTCTTAACCCAGAGAAAAACGGTAAGAATGATTCTAAAATCTGAGGGGAGGTTTGTGCTGGTACTAGGAATACATCGTAATTATTTCAGATTTTTTGACCACATATAGTTGAGGAGAAAAAAACATTAAATATGCCGCTCATACGTGGGCTCTAATGGGAGAAGTATTCGAAGCTATGATTGAAGATTTTTTTAGGAGTGAAAAAACGGTAATATTTCCCCGAAGAACCGCTTAAACGACAGATTAGACCTTCGTAGATATAATTTGCCCATAAAGAAAGTTTTTCACCTTGCCGATTGTGAAGTATACTTGTAAACAGAATTGAGCGTGAGTAATGGCAAATTAATAAAATGAAAACGTGTTTGGTGAAACAAATGCCGAACGCAACCTGCCCCGCACGTCACCCGCACCGCGCAAAAACGTTCCCCTTGCCGCACCCAATTTATGTTAAGAACATACATGCATATGATGTTACTCCGTTGGCAATATATAACATTCAGATACATACCATGAGTCTATAATGATATCCGTGGTGCCTGTCAATGCTTGTATACACTGGGTATGGGATTAACAGGCACCACATCGAACCGTTAATCATTAGTCCAGTGTCATTCTAGACATTTTTTCTGCAATCTTCTATAGAATTTATTTTGCTTTTGGAAAAGGTTCAGGGGTGTTCCCTGAGTGAATTCAAGTTGGCAGGGCGCGAGGAGGGGGGGGGGTTCAGCCGCCATCTTGGAAAACACGTTTTATCAAATATTTCGTGAACCGTGCATCGTACGACAAAAATAGTTGAAATCTTTTATCTAGATAATAAAATTCTCTACAACTTTTATCTCAAACTTTTTCCTATATAGTGAATGGGTTTTTATTTATAGCACGGCAAACTTTTCGAAACAAGGTTATTGCTTAATGTACGGTTAACGGTTGATGTAACAGTAAAAATGGTGATGTTTGTAAAAGTTTGCCGCACTACAAATAAAAAACCATGCACTATACAGGAAAAAGTTTCAAATAAAAGTTGTAGAAAATTTTCTTATATACAAAAAAGATTTCTTCTCTTTTTGTCGTATGATGCGCGGTTCACGAGATATTTGATAAAACGTGTTTTCCAAGATTGTGGCTGAAGCTCTACCCCCGCATCCTATCGACTTGAATTTACACTCAGGGGACACCTCTGAAGCTTTTTAAGGCGGCCCATCAGTGACAACACTAGACAAAAATCGTGACGTGAAAAAAAATCATAAAACTATCATAATATTTTCTAAATACTCTGTCTAAATAAAATGTATGAATTTCGATGACGTTTCCCGTGATATTTTATCCATAATTTATTATAAATAATATTATAAATAAAGTCTCAACTGACAAAAGTATTTAACGCTGTCAGAGCGATCAAGTCAAAAACGATAGCCGATATTCATGTTTCCTCGCGTGCAGAATGACAGACATATATTGTATCCGAGATTTGCACACACGATGACTTTCGCGATTAAATTTCTTGGAAAAATCCCTGGCAAGACACAATTTTTTAAATACCATTGGAAAGTTCACGATTTAATCTTTCAATGCTCAAAATTTGAATAAGAACTCTCGTCTTTATCAAAAGGTATCGTGTCACTTCCGGTGAAAATGGAATCAACTGCCATAAGACCCATGCTAAAATAGGTAATTTTAAATTACTCGTTCGCAATAATTTGCCTGGCAACATACCCTGAAATTTTGAGAGAGCGTTCATTGCATCTTAGATAACACTCTCCCGAAGTTTCATTCGTATCGCCGGTTTTTTAATTCACTGATGAGCCACCTTAAAAAGCAAAATAAATTCTGCAGGATATTGCATTATGAAATTAATTTGTTTGCTAGAATTACAGGACCACATTCTGAATATACGCGAAGTCAGGATTGATATATAAGTATAATATACGTGAGGTACATCCCGCGGGATTTCGGTGTCTTACATTCACGCAGATTTTTCAGCGAGCACGATCTTCGTTATATGGAAAGACTTAACTACTTCATCATTTATTTCACTGCAAAATATTTTTAATAATATTAATAATAACAATAATAAGCGATCATTCATCAAATTAGTTTTTATTTTTTAATCATTTTTATACTTGATTCAACATTGTTTTTTTTAATTATTATTGTTTGCATTGTATACCTCTTTGGGTTTTTACATCCCTTCCCCTCTTCGTTCCAATTCCCACTTCATCACAGTACTGACTCATATTACACATTGAAGTATTTCATACGTATCATTTGATCTATTATCCAGTGAACGATGAACGTACGATATACAGTCCGACCTCCCAATAAGAAACCAAAAGCCCCCAAGGGGAAGAGTTTTTCCTAGAATTCGGATACCCCCACCAGGCGCGCGCTCCGCACTCACTACCTCTGTCTGTCTCTCTCACTCTTTTCCCCATGCGATCCTCTCGATAAGAAACTCGCGAAAGAGTTCCAATTTGTTTACATCGCCCATGCAAAAACGCACACACACACACTCACGCACGCACGCACACATTAATTTACACTATACAATGTTAACTCTATTTTGCCCGAATAATCTCTCCCAGGCTGGTTTCTTCACCAGAGGTTCGCGCACAAAATTCTCGAGCTCGGAGCTCGAGTCGTAGTGGGGGAAGTGCTTGAGCGCGAAACTGGGGAAGGTTTCTTATTGCCGGGTTTCTTATTCGGAGGTCGGACTGTATTTTTCTTTCTTTCATGACGCTGATATACGTACTCCCCCCGATAAATCATCATCCGAGCGATTCAACTGTCGCTATCGTAGAAGGAAGTAAAAAAAAAAATCGATTTTCAGATTTTTTCCCCTTGCGGGGTTATCGATGCTGAGCCGCGAGTAAATTCAACCGTCGCATAAAGTCGCGTATCGTCATGTCCGTTTTTCGCGTCAGCAATACATTTATTCGCGTAAATTTTGTAAAATACAATGTCAATAGTTCAATGACGCCGATCGAAGAGAAATTCCACGCTTCAACGATGATCGATCTCGGTACAAGCGATCACTTAAATTTTATCGCTAAACACGTCGACGAATATAAGTATAAACACGAAAGAAGTTGCCAATAAAACCCAAATTTACGCGTGAAACTTTGTTCTCAAAATCAGAAAAATTTCGAATAACGCGATGTACGAATCGTTATTACAAATGTTAATCGCAAGGAAATTAGGAAATGACTAAAATTATCGTTATCAATGAATTTAACGAGCAAACGAATGTCGGGTAAAAATTATATTTATTCATTTTACAATATTAATTTAATCGAAGAATGTAATTAATTAAATCGATAAACGAGTGGAAAAAAATTAATAAAATTACCCCTAAATGATGAATTTCTCAATCGATTAAATTATATCAATTCGTGCCTGCTGTGTCTTGAAATTCAATGGTCAACAACTTCGTAGTTTTCTACGATACGATTGAACAACGCATAA
The DNA here is from genome assembly GCA_963564615.1 of Rhorus exstirpatorius. Classification (NCBI taxonomy): domain Eukaryota; kingdom Metazoa; phylum Arthropoda; class Insecta; order Hymenoptera; family Ichneumonidae; genus Rhorus; species Rhorus exstirpatorius. Next base: position 19,435,528 of record OY751318.1, read on the forward strand.
CAATTCGAATGATCTCGTTAATGCTCGTCAGCGCCCCGGTAATGTGTTTTTCAGCGAGATGACGAGAAAAAAAAAAAAAAAAAAAAAAACGACAATTCGCCAGCAGTCTTATTGCTGATTGAAGCTGTTTTCATGATTCGTACGTGCGCTCGAGGAACGTCTTTTTACGTTCAAAGAAAATACACAACTGATAACAGAATTTTTCTCAAATTATAGGACATTGGAAATGTTCAGAAAATTTATGCAAAATATATGTATTGTTGCATGCTCACGTGCACGTCTCTCCCCGTCTGAAATTCTCTCGCTTTTACAATTAAATACTTCCTCAATATATTATATTTTATCTGGCATAACTACGAAATACATGCATGAATGATTATTCAGAAAAACCGAGACACTTGTGGACCTCACGGTCTCAGATTTTTCTTGCAACGAGTATAAGTATATTTTTCATTTCTTATTTTTTTGATTTTCCAAATATTGTTAAACATTTGGCCGTAGCCGAAGCACCATCGTTTTTTTTTTTGTCATTATTTATTAATCATTTTCATTCGACGTGTAAGCTATTGCATAAAAGAAAAAAAAATGGACAAAAGTTCGGTCTGACGTACGAAATCCTGAGATTCGTATACTTCCGGTTTGGGAAGAACGAAGCGAGGAATCGATGCGAAGGATTTTCGATTTTTCAATAAATTTGTCTTCGTAAATATTCATGTCGTTGGATGACCATGATGATTGAGGTCAATGTGACTCTAGATTGATATTCATACACTTGAAGGTCAATCCTCGTTCGAGCGACGAACCTCAACCTTCCGCGTCTCCGCACAACAATACACACTCGTGTTTCTTCCATTTCACGATATTTCCGTGAACGGAAAGGTAAACTCGCGTCTTTTGTGATTGGGTCCGGCAAACGCATTCGCGGGACAAGGTCACGGTGTTGAAACGACAAGTCGAGTTGAATGACGCGGCAATCGAGGTAAGGTCATTGTAATAATATACACAATATATAGATATATCAGTGATCGGTAAAATCGTTTTGGACAATCAACTTGCTCTCGAAAGTATTTACTTATTTTCAAAACATAACCCCCTCTCCACGAGGACGTAACAAATATTTAATTCTTCTTCCTCGTAGAGACAGCTTTATTTTCGTGACAAAAAAAAATGCTGAACCCTTCATATGCCAATATATTGAAAATGTCCTAAATCCCAAAACTTCGAGAAAACAAATTTTGAAAAATTATCCGTATGTGTGAGTCCGTGTGTGTGTGTGTGTGTGTGTGCGCGCGCGTGTGTGTGCGATAATAACTTTCGTAAATTTGAGGCTATCGAGCAAAATTTTTTTATATGAATAGTCTAGGGCATGAAGATGATTGATATTAAATTTTTCTAGAATCTGTTAAGGGTTTTGGATTTTCGGAATTTTTAAAATTTTCTAAAATTGTTGGCAAGCCAAAAAATGTTACACAAATACATAATCTAGAGAACGAAGATGATCGGTATTGAATTTGGCTAGAATCACTTGATGGTTTTACATTTTAGAAAATTTTAAAATTTTCTAAAAATGTTTGTGTGCGCTCTATCTTTCGTAAATTTAAGACTATCGAGTCAAAACTTTTCATAAAAATACATAGTCTAGGGGACAAGGATAATCAGTATTGAATTTCGCTAAAATCGCTTAAGGGTTTCACATTTTCGAAAATGTTCAAATTTTCTAAAAAATTTTGTCTGCGCTCTTTCGTAAATTTAAAGCTATTGAGCCAAATTTTTTTACACAAATACATAATTTAGATGACAGGGATGATCAGTATTGAATATCGCTAGAATCGCTTGAGGGGTTTACATTTTAGAAAAATTTTTAAATTTTCTAAAAATGTTTGTGTACGCTCTATATCTTTCGTAAATTTGAAGCTATCGAGCCAAAACTTTTTACGCATACAGGTATGGTTGGTATTCAATTTGACTAGAAATCCTTGAAGAGATTTAACGATGGGTTTGAAAATTTGTTTTCCTATTTTTCAAACCTTTCAAGTATTCATCATTATTTGCGATTATTTATTTTTTCATTATTTTGAAAAAAAAAATGTTTACTCATCGTGGAATTTAATGAAATTATGAAAGATCGACTTTAAATTTCTCATAGAAGTCGATTATCACATACATTTTTGATATTCAAAATTTTTAAAAAATTTTTTGAAAAAATTTCCAGTTTTCGATTCGAAACTTTATACGCAGACAGGCTTGGACGCACAGATGTTTGGCATGGAAACCGGTGAAAATCCCTTAAAAGGCTACGCTTAAGAGATCGCGAGATACACTAATTAGAAATTACAAACAAAAAAACGTGCGAATTAGAAACTTTCACATTGCTTTCTCATTCATCTGGATTTTTTAATCAAGCCAACTTAAAATTATAAATATAAAGAAGAGTAAAGAAGAAAAGGGTGCAAAGCATATTGCTTTGTTGTCATTTTTTTTTCGGATTTGCAAAGCTTCCTCTATGAGGAAGCCAATATTAGGAAAGCCAATTTTCTCATACCGGGAGCTTTTTAAGTCTGCAAAAAAATTATGACAATGCAACGTGCTTTGCACCCTTCCTTCCTTCACTCTACTTTACATTTATATATATATATATAATCTGACGTTGGCTTGATTTAAAAATAAAAATAATCCAAATAAGTGAGAAAGCAATGTCCAGGTCTCTATTTTTTTTTTTTTCTTTTTATTAAACAATGTAACTATATATTATTGGTTATTTTATTACGAATAGTATTTTCGATTTTTTTACTTCAAGGATATTGAATGAAAAATTGCATCGGGTCGAACGTTGAACTTATTAACCAGTATATGTATTACGAATAAAGAATGAGAAAAATGTCGAACCGGCAAGCCATGCAATTTGTAACTCGCGAGAATGATAAACGGTTGTCAATTTTGTTTTTTCCCCAGCCCCGTTGCATGTGCCGTCAGTATTTATTGCATGTCGACACTTGCGACACGGTGAAAACTTGATTTTCAACTCTGTATATGAATGCGATTCTTTCATTTGACTTTTAACGAAGGTGAGATAATGAAGCCGGCATGAAGAATCGAAGGAATGCAGTTTTGAATGCCACATATTATATGCACTACTATATTGCATTTGCACAGGGGCATGGGGAAACTGCGGAAAACCTAGCCGCGATACAGGTATATGGCCCCATTTTACAGAGTATCGGTTATCGGTTGAATCATTATTCGAAAACTCGAAAAAAAACTATCTCTCGCTCGTTGCCAAGTCAAGCGTTCACACATCCCAGTACTGACCATGACCAAGGCCATTTCTCCTTAGTTCAAGAGAGCGTCGAAGCCGCGAGCTCCCCGACCACGCGTCCACCGTTGTCGGTTCGTATACGATTTTAATATCGTGTCATATTGTAATGGCAAAGTGAGTGCAGTGTCAAGGCCGATGAATAATCCATATCCACGTCGGATAATCCTCCTACCATTGTGCCTCCTATCATAAGCTCGAACATCGCGATTATATAATTTTTCCCAACATGAGCGTAAAACAAATTGTCGAATGGCAATGTTCGGCCTCATATAATTTTTCCTAACCGATGTTACGTGATATAGCGAGATATAAATTTGATCCTGCGGCTTTTGTCAGCATGACTCGCGGGAACAAGTCACTGAGCTCCGACCACAAACTACCGAGCTCCTCGCGAAAGAAAAACTTACCATCGCGTGATTGCAAGATTTTGCGAGTAAAATAAAATACGATACTTTCTGTCTGGAGAATATTCATTTTTTTTTTAAATTAAAATCGAAACTTGTTTGTTGCAAGACGTTACTGGAAATCATTGTTCGAAATACAAAACTAAAGCATTAGAAAAAAAGGAGGGAACGCTTCGCTTCGAGATCGTTGTATTACCCTTGCACTTCAATTTGGTGAAATTTGATTCAAGCAATATAGTCCCCAGTGTACGGCGCACATCGATCGGCACAGAGCATGGTGGGGGAATCGCGGCATCGCAGCGTATGGTGGGAGAAGCGCTTGGCCTATTGCGGCAATGCTTGTTACAAGGTCAGCTGCGTAGCGTCAGGTGCGCAACAGCCATTCGAGCGATTACGACGCTGGTCCCGCTGCTTTTGCCTAAATCGAGGGCTGTAATGCATTATCATTAACGCTTCAACTTCCATCGCCAATTTTAGCCCACGGACATGAGAATTCGTCGTTATAATGAAAAAAAAAATCTACGTCCTTGCCAATTTCGTTTAAATCTTGTCGGAGATTTTACACGAGCAGAAAAAAATGTTATCTCTGGCGACCATCCGATAATTGATACGTCAAATGATGACAAAGAAGACGGAAAAAAAAAAGAAAATTGCTATTGATAGGCAGATAAAGCGAAGACCAGCTACGTATTTTATAATTGGTCTGGGGACGAGCCTCGCGTCGTGTCCTCGTTAAATCAAATTTCCGTCCATCATTTCCGCGGTCCGATGTAATTTATTGCATCATAAATTCCAACGACATACGTCATTGTATAGGAATTCGCAAATACATATATCTGTTTCAAAGTTTCCTGCATCTCGATTGATAAAAAAAAAAAGAAGTCGCGTGACTCCGTATAGAGAATATGCACTTTTGGCTTGCCAAAATATGGATCCATAGGTAAAATTAATTAGTCACATAAACATTATAAATAATCAAATAGACATTATGAAAACAATTTCATTTTCAATAGTTTATCTACGATCATCCTGATAGTCTCTCGTTTGTATCTTGTTATTTGTTAGATCTCCTAACATTAATCTATGATAGTCGTTTGTTCTGTTGGGTCAATAAGAAACATACCGATGGACTGACAGTGGCACATTTTCACGGTTTACATAATTCACAGTATAGATGAAGGTACCAATCATCAATAATGGGTCATATATAGCGAAGTGAGAATATGCTGATCAGCAAAATATCTCGATACTTATCAACCAATCCATCTATATCTTGGAAACGATCGAGGATAAAAATTTGAAAAAAAAATACAAAATACAGAATACAAAATACCAATTCTATCGTAATAGGAGCACAGTGGAAAAATTTGCGTCGCCACCGACATGCAAATGGATCACACGTTGGCACGAGTTGGCATGAATTGCCCCATGTATACATGTCTGTTTAGTTCGAACGTTTTATGTTTCGTATTTTTCCGCCCAGTTATGCATTGAGTCGTACTGTAATACGATTCCCTAATACGTATTCAAACACTGCAGATGCCCGGTTTTCAATTTGAAAAAAATTGATCTAATAATTATTGAAAACACGGCTTATCACTGTCTTGCGAAAAAGAACAAATTTAGTTTGCCAACGGTTCGTTATATCGGAATTACGATGGCGGAAAAATTTTTCAATTCATTGCGATCTAAAATTAACAAAAATTACAAATATATTCAGAGTCGGATGGTTCCCCGTAGAAACGTCGGATCAGTTCGAATAACCGCCTGTTACGCCACGAGCTTTCCGCACTTTCCCCGTGCCCCAGGGCAAATGCGATACCAGTGACGGGGTATGCAGATGGCTGTGAAAGCCACGGGAATTAGTAAAAAAAAAGATCGAAGGGGAGTGACCAACGGTAAGTGGAAGCACCTCGTGCCAGTACTGGGATGGGTGATCGCTCGGCCTTTAACGAGCTTGCACCTTCGACTACTGAGCGGAAGGCAGTTTTTCGGAGTTTCTTATTAATACAACTCAAATTCATTAAAGTCTTAGCCCCCTCTATAGGCCAGGTTTTCCGCTGTTTCCCCGTGCCCTCGTGAAAATACGAGTTGTGCATGAGGAAAAAGTGTGGCTGCGGACATCATGGGGGGGTCTCAAGAATCGGAATAGCAATGAGAACAAAGAGAATGGCCGGTCGTTTCGCGCAGCGGCACTGTCTAAAAGCATTCAGTACGCTATACTTATTCCGGAGAATCATGTTTATGGCATTGCAGTCTCGATTCTGTCATGTCGTGTGTTCCTTCGTCTACTCGGTATCGATTTCTTCCGCAGAAAACCTCCGGAATGTCTTATCGATGTCGTAGTATCTTATCGCAACAACCTGAGCTGAAGAATCAACGATTAAACGCGACAAGCATACAAATTAATGTGTTTTTCCTGCAGCAAAGTGACGAGACCTCGATTTCGTTGCATCGACGAGAAATTAAATTGTGTGCGGCATGAAATTTCACGAAACCTGACAAAGTGACGCAGGGCCCTCCTGAGGGCATGACGATTCAAAAATAATAATGACGAAAAAAAAGCAATAAATAACGAATGAATTGAATTTGGAATGAATAGAGGACACTCCCCGGTTTTATATCGAGGCACCACGAAGATCTACACGTGCCCCTCTTCTTCGTCTGACCCTCCGGCAATGAGAGTCGCGCGAGTCGATAATCCTGGGTAGCAAGGCGAATAGCAAACGACGGGAGCACTCGCGAGAGCTTAGTTAGTCCAAATCGATCAGCCCGCAGGATTGTCCGTCGAAGAAGAAGAAGAAGAAGAAGAAAAAGGAAAATAATAATAAAAAAAAATAATAATAACAAAGTGCACGTGTTTTAATCTATAAACTTTACGAGGAAAGGTACCGATTGCAGGTGTATTCAAGAAGCTCTTGAAGTATCGATAATCGATTGATAAAACTTTTGAAACAATTCCAACAACGATAAAACTACGTGAAGTGGATCTTATCTCGGCGAGAATTGAAAGGGACGATAATCGAGGGTAAGAGGGGAAAAAAAAAACTGAGAGTAAATCGTGAGAAATGAAATTTTCGTCGCACTGCTATCCAGCCATTTCCACTTCACCCGATGACACTATAAAACTTTACCAGATGTAATATATCGAATTTTTTTCGTTTCGATCGATCAATCAAAGATCATTAAAGTGATTTTTAATTTGATGTGATTCATGACGTCTCGAACATATAGAAAATAATTTAAAAAAAAACAATTTACCACCAACGTCGGATATTCGTTGAAAATTAAAATTCATTGCACATTATTTAACCCACCATTTGTGAACGAGCATACTCGATTTCGCTGCTTTAATTTTGTCAATAAATTGTCCCAAAAGTCAATAAATCTTGTTGATAAAATAAAAATCGTATTACCCCACGCATACGCACACCACGCGCTTTTATCGTCGTTCGCCACCGTACTGAATGCTCGATGAAGCTTTATTTTTTCCTTTATCTTCTCGCATTCTTTGTTGATAAAAATAAAGATTAACGTAAAAATATAATTTACACGTCATTTGTATAGACATTCGAAGAAAAAAAAAATATATATATAACATGAAATATGTACGCGAAGATGATGAAACGCGTTTACGTGTAACGCAAAGGCAAGGTACTCGACTGGAACAAATGCGCAATAATTCAGATAATTTTTTATACAATCAGACAATATTTGATCATGATCCGTGCAATGATTCGCACGTTATATAACTTCACTACGGAGCTTGATGCATGGCATCCCTTTTTTCAGTAAGAGGGTTGAAAAATAATAATAATTATTATTATACGAAAGAATTGTACAGATTTAAGTTGACCAATGAAAGTTTAACAATTTTACGATATTGTTTTTTTTTTTTTTTTCGTGTGCAAATGCAGGGGTGCATTTGCGGTCATTTTCTCCGGTATGCATCGACTTTGGAGTTCTTTTTTTTACCCTCCACCCATGATCAAACTGAGAGGGAAAAAAGAGAGTTGCACAATATAACAGGTTGGAAAAAGTCTTTGAGCCTGAATCACGTCAGGGATTAGCGGGACGAGAAAACGAAGAGAAAAAGAAAGAAATATAAAATATATTCTCGTGGTATAGGGGTGCAGTGTGTTTCGAATAAATAGTGATTTACTTGAAAAAAAAAAACGCGTATGACTTTCAATTAAATTTTATCGGATGTAAATTTTCATTTTTATTTTTTGAGATTTCGGGATGATTTAAGCGGCATTATGCAAGTCTGCTTCTGGGCTTTTCAAAAACACTCACGATAAATCGAAATTCGTAAATCCCCGAGCAAAGTTATGGGCATTTGAAAATTCGGTATTTTCAGATTTTCGAAAAAAGGGCAAAAGATTAAGATTTTTTTTTTTTTTTTCGTCTTTCATCATATTTGATTTTTTTGCTGGTTACGATTCACGTTGAATTTTTTTTTCTCAATCCCAAAAATTCGATGCGACAACGTCAAAAAATCAAGAAAGAAAAAAATTCCAAGTCAACAAAAATGTATTATATATCATATTTGTTTATATTCATATATTTCCATATACGTGAGTTAACAATACCTGCTTATATGTATGTATATATTTATATAAATATATATATTATATATATTATATATATATATATATATATACTATATGTATCCGTATAGTAGGATCGCGATCGTGAAAGCTCTGAGAAAGTTGAGTTAACGAGTGCTCTCATTCAGGGAGAGTTGATCGTAAATCCCGTCGTTACACTTTTGACGTATTACGAGAAATCTACGATTCATCGTATGCCTTCTGCATCCACGTTTATATATATATATATATATATATATATATGTGTGTGTGTGTGTGTGTGTGTGTGTGTGTGTGTGTGTGTGCGTGTGTGTGTGCGTGTGTGTGTGTGTGTGTGTGTAGAACATCGTACGAAATCACCCCAGATTGGCGTGTAATCTTTTCAATGGCCATACACATCCGAGATTCGCTGCGAGTTTATTCTCGCAAATAAAAACAGAGACGCGATAAACCCATGTGTATTTACACATAAATGTATATACCTAACATACATCCATACTCGAATTTCACCACAATCATCGAGATTTTTTTTTTTCGTTCTCCGGTCTTCATAATGATAAGCACTACACGTTGATATCTCAACGCATTCGCAAAAACGAGGAGATTTTTACTTTCCTGTCTCGCGTAAGAGCTCCTTGGGACATGAGGCATTCCAACAAAAATCGACCTGGGTGTCACATTTACACAATTTTAATTTTCCGTTTTTTTCCTCTTTTTGTTGGTCTGCAATAATTTTTTAACTATCTTAGGAAATTCTTGAAAAAATAAAAAACGACAGGCTTGACTCGAAGCCGGTTAGAAAATTACAGCCTAGTCGATTTGAGATTAAGTATTTAAAAAAAAAAAAAGATCTGTTTCATTGTATTAGAGTTCTCTCATGAATCGATTTAACGATATAACTTGCATCGAGTATTGTTTACTTTTTCGTTTGTAGGAGTATTTTTTTTCGTGACATTTTCAGATGACAAGGATATGGCAAAATATTGTACAAGCAATAACTATGATCTGTCAAAAAACTTAATTATCGTTAATTAAGTGGCTTACTTTTAATCGTATAAAATTTGCGGTGTTCTGTCATATGTTTGCCCTGTAAAGTATTTTTTTTTATGGCCACGAGACTTTACAACATAGAAATTGGAAATCAGTTCTCCATTTTGGATTTTAAAAAAATTAACAACCTAATTGACAGAAGCATTAACAATTTTTTTTAAGGGGGTTTGGTCGTTGGAGTAAGTTTTTAAAGATACACATTTTCTTTAGACTGGTTTTCTCTTCTGTAATCCCTAAAGTATTTTTTTGAACGAAAATAGATTTTTTTTAAATTTAAAAAAACTTGTTAAAAACCAATTCTTTGTTCTCTAAAAGTTGCAACAACTTTTTTCTACCTACTTCGCAAATACGTTCACATCCATACGTATTATATATATATTCATGTAAACGCCTGATATTCATAAAAGCTCAAAAAATAAATAAATAATTCATCGATGATTTTGAATTACAAAATTCGTGCCTACATAATCAATTTTGTCTTTTTATTATGATTCTCGTTTTAACTGCGCGGCTATCACCGTCTTGCAACGGCACGAGTCACTTTTTACGCCACGATTCTCTATTCTAACTTTACCCGAAACGGTCGTACGAGCGTCTTCGGCTATCATCGGAGAGCACCGAACGCGTCGGCCAATTGTAACGTCGGAAAGGCAGTGAGAGGGCGTGGCATTGAATGTAATTTGAATATGAAGACAACGGAAGCTGATTCTACTATTTTTTTAAGGACTTGTTCACTTATAAATAATGATTAAATATCGTAGCGAAGCTCCTAGTGCGATTGCTCTACCGTCGAAAAAAAATTTTTTTGCAAAAGTTTCGTCAAAAACGATTTCTGTTAACTTTGTGAATTTTTAATTCTTCTTGTCGACCAATCTTGAGCTGTTCATATCGAATCGATTTGTAGCAACAACAAAAAAAAGGTGAAATTGGAAATTTGTTCAGTTTGTTCCACAACTTAAGGTCGATGGAAACGAAAAAAAAAAAAAAATAACTTGTGAGAATCACAGCTAGCTCATTTTAACGTGGAAGGCTCCCTATATATATATGCATGGGTGTTTTTATATATATATATATGTGGGTGTGTGTATATATATATATGGGTGTTTGTATATATATATATATATCACGTGCGGAATTCTCGCATGTAATAATATGCCTCCCGCCACTACTCATCAAATCGACGACGATACACTCTTGTCTAATGCAAGAAGTGGGAGTACATCGCCCCGGATTTAAAAGCCACAGAGACGCGGAAATACTTAGCAGTGTATAACCCTGTCAAAGTGCGCCGCCATCGGGTTGTAAACATTGAAATATAAATATATATATACGTATATATATATACATATATATTTAAAAAAAACAGTTGTACGCTAAAGGGAGAGAAAACGAAGGAAAACTATATTAGTTTCTACGTCCTTTTGTCAAATAGTGTAGGTGTTTTCATGTGTTTTTATTTTTATTAAAAAAATTTAAAGAAAAAAACAAGAATTGCACGGAGATCGATATCGTTAAAGTGATTTTTCGATTCCGGATTCGCTTGGTTTCATCTCGGACATTGTCTGTTTTACCACGGAAAGCCAAGCCTAATTATAAAGAGTAAGTTCAAGAAAGATATGGGACACTTTGAAATAATAATTAAAAAATCAGGATTTTTTTTTTTTTAATTTTGGCAAGGTCAATTTTAGTCATTGGTATTTTCAATAAAAAGAAATTTTATAAAAATTTCGTGATATGCTCAGTAAATTTCTTGATATTTTAAAATTCATATAAAATTTTACAAAACTTTTGAGACAGTAGCCCTAAAAAACAAACATTCTCAACACTCGCGAAATGTAATGAAAAAAAAAAAAAAACAACAACAACGACAAATCGGACAGATCCAGGATTCAAATTGTCCCAGATTTCGCGTGAAATTTCCCCGACAGACGCAACCGATAAACGATAAAGGAATGCCGAATATGGTATGCGTTGTAAAGTCGATATGATTAAATTAGAATTTGAAATGCAAAGGAAAAAAAAACTTATCGCGGGAGGCAATGTACTAACGGTGACAAGTCGTTGTCACGACTTTGCATAAGACCTCGGCGCAGTGCAAAAGAATCTCTTCACCCTCGGTGATAATTTACACGAAATGTCCTGATACGGAAATTTTTTGGAATAAAATCAAAATATGCATACGTGTAATCTTTTTTTTTTTAATGAATATTAGTACAATTTTGAATCGAACAAAAATGTTCTTTTGTCGTTCAATCGTAATCGAATGTATCGCTCGAGCGAGCAGTAACATTGGCAAGACTTTTTTTTTTCAAGTATACACTTGATTAATGAAAATTTATCAATTTTTTCGATCGAACTGTCAGTCACGTCGGAGGAAATTAATAAAATTAGAAGTTTCGATTGAGAGAAAAATATATTTCTCGTAATTGACGGAAGCTGCGATCGAAGTTTTGCGTCGAATCGATGAAGGAGCAATTAAACGCGTAATTTAATGGTATGGAAAATTGAATTATTTCCGAGATCAAAAGACCGCGCGTGAGCTAGATTCAATGCTCGTTCTTTGATTTTGATTTCTTTATTTTTCTTTATTTTTCTTTATTTCTTTTATTTTTCTTTATTTTTTCGATAAAATTTGTGGAAAATTACATTAAAAAATCATCGAGTTGACTCGGATCCAGATTTGAGGCGTATCTTCGATTACGCTGAAATCTCGAGTACTGATTAGCGCGATGAGGCGAAGGCACTCCCGCGAGATAATGCAAAATATTTCCGTTGTTACATTCTCGTGGCATCAATCGATCGACCGGATGGATGTTGTTTATTTTTTTACATTCTTGTTGAATGCAATTATCATTCTATCGGACTGTTAATCACATAAGTCCGACTCGTATCATACGCATAGTATATGTACGATGTAATATCTCCTTGAATTCAACCAATCCCCCCCCCCCCCCCCCCCAATCACATCAAATGGTCCCATTATTCGTCAGTTTTCAGTCTTGACGAATATGATTTCTCCGGAATTTTTTGAATTTTTTTGATCAATGTATTTTTTAGCTACAATTTTTTTATTTCATCTTCATGTATACCTTGAAAATTGTGCTTCGTACGAAAAATAAGAGTGCCGAGACAAAATAATTAACTCATCAACGGAAATTTAAAAAAAAAAGAAAAAATCTTAATTAACTTTTTGTTTTTTTTTTTTTAATTTAATTTGACAAATTTTACAAAATCGTAGCGTGTGTAATCGTGACAAAAAAAAAACAAAAAATCACGATGAACATAATTATACCGTGGGAGTGAAAAATAAAAATCATATTCGAATGAAAATTTATAAAAAAAATTGTTATCTGCAGATTTGACTGATTAAGATTTTTTATACAATCGGTTTTGTATGCTTCATGCAATCTTGAGTCAAGATCATTTTATTTTCTGATAAAAAAAACCTTTCCGAATGATGTATTGATCTTCATCCGGATATGATTTTTTCAATTCATTCATTCCTACTAAGAATAATCTCGTTATCTTTCGTTTATTTATAAGAAGAAAAAAATACCTTCCACAAATGCCTGTAAATTAGTTACTACTTTCTCAAAAATAAATTCAGACGAAAAATCCAACTTTTTACTTCCGGAAACTTTCGTTTGTGCGAGAAAAACCGAAGAGACAGCTGATCAACGGGATGGTCATTACGAAAAATGCATTGAAAATACATGCCAATTCCTGATATTCTATTTTATTTTCAAAGCGATGAAAAAATTATCGAAGATTGTCGCGGCAATGTCTTTAGGACGATTAAACGATGAAACGATTGGAAATATTGGTTTCACAAATTATTTAAAAATACATACTTTTTTTTCAATTAGTTTTTCGATTTGTACAAGGCGGTTTCCCTGTGCCCTCGTGAAAATACGATACGAAAATTTGAACTAAACGGAAAAGGAAAATAAATAAAATAGAACAAAACAAAGTTATTAAAATTATTCGAGAGATAATCGAAAGAGAAAAGTGGCTGAGTCGATGAAGAATGGCCCATGGAACATTTATATGGAAATTGCCAAGGTAATTTTACGGACATACACACGAATACTCGTAATACATTCATATGCAGATACAATCGTGTCGGAGAATTTCCGTAAATGTGATAATTCGAGATTCCATCGTTGGCGTTTTAAATATCGCCGCGCGCGTTTAGCTCCGCTTGCATCCATAACGGTCGAACAATATAAGCTCGAGTTTCTTGGCAATTTAATTTTTCTTCGTGCGCAACTTGCTACGAAAGACAAAGGGACAATATAGACGAGATTGAAACGCTGCTCGGGCTCCTCAGTTGTTAAAAGCAATTAATACTTCGTAAAATTGAAGAAAAAAAGAAAATATTTATTATGATAATAATAATAATATTAATAACGATCGTTAGACAAAATATGGTGATTTGCACGTAATGTAACAAGAAGAAAAAAAAACGTGTCTTATCTCAACACCGAGAGCGAAAAGATTGTTGTTGCAGTTCAAGCTGAGTTACCAGACCACGCTTATCACACATAAGTATGAATACTTTCGAGCAGAGCTTGGCTGCACTTCAAGCACCCGGTACTCGCGATGTACTTGAAGTACAGTACTCGAAGTACAAAGTACTTTAAAAAATATTTTGAGTATTGCACTTCAATTTCAAAGTACTCGACCTGTACTTCAAGTACCTGTACTTAAATTTTCAAGTACATGCCATGTACTTAAAGTATTTGCAATTAAAATTACAAGTAATTTCCTGTCACTTCAAGTACCAAGTATAAAGTACTTTTGAATACGTCCTGCTAATGGCTGCATGTATAACGCCTTTGAATATATAATTGAGGAATATTCTGCGTCATCTTCGGTTAAGATTGTAAGGAATGACCGTTCAAAGGCTCAAGCTACGGTAGTTACGGTGTCATTGTCAATTCACGGCTCTGTTTTTAACAATTCGTGTATTATATTCTTTATTTTTTTCTTTTTCAAACCTGAAGCTAAATAAATCTTAATTAAAATCGTAAATGGTACTTTTTAAATATTATTTCTAATTCTTCGTTTAGCTATTTCCATTCAAATCTGCCTAGTCTGAGTGAATTGTACAATGTGAAAATATGTTTTGATACAAAAAGTACTCGGATCAAAATCAAATGAGTTTAAAGAGTACGTAAGAAATTTAATATAAGTACTAGAACTTACGAGATGTATGCCTGAAAAATTGAAAAGTATTTGATGCTTGATACTTGACGTATCTCAAGTACTTAAAATATTTAGTACTTAAAGTACTGAGTACTGAAAGTACTTGGTACTTAAAGCACCTAGTACTTCAAGTACTTGGTACTTCAAGTACGTGGCACTTCAAGTACTTGGCACTTCACGTACTGAGTACTGAAAGTACTTGGCACTTCAAGTACTGAGTACTTCAAGTACTGCGCACTGAAAGTACTTGGTACTTCAAGTATTTAAGGTACTTAGTACTTTAAATACACGAGTATTTCAAGTACCTACGGTACTTTGTACTTTGTACTTGAAGAACTTTATTCTGGTACTTTGATCAGCTCTGCTTTCGAGAAAGAAAAAAAAAATTGCAAAAAATATAGCCGATGTACATTTTTAATGTTACTTTTCAAATAACACTTCCTACGATGCATACATATTTTTTTATTTTTTTATTTTATTCCAAAATAATTATTTAAATAAAAATACAGAGCCGAAGGGTTAACTCTTCAATGAGTTATTTTTCCAAACAGACGAGCTAATTTAATTGAGAAACTCGTTGGATTGAATTCCCTATGAAGGTAAATTTTCTATCGAGCATTATTCATGTTCAAATGTGAATTGCGATAAAACCACACCATTCTCACATATACGTGTAATAATCAGTACGAGAATCGTCGCGTTCTTCTCCTACATGCATTTCCTTTACTTTCTTCCTATCATCTTTTTTTTTTTTTCTTTTTTTTTAATCGATCGCTCTCGACGACCATCACGACCTACTTTCCGATCGAAAACCCTCCCGGAACGTCTCGCGTTATTTGTTCTCACGTGACGTTCCAACCACTCCTGCAGTATGTAACCATCTGCAAACACGCGGTTTTCTCGCTCGATCTCACCTTTCCTCTCCTCTATGTACGATATATATGTATATATATGTACGATTACATCGTTTGTCCGTTTATATGCATGATTGAGTACCTTCTATATATTCGAGCTTGCGCGAAATGACCTTTCTCGCAATCTTTGTGAATTATCGGGCAGCGGTGATACGATAAAATTTTCCCTCGCTGCAAGTTCTTCGATCAAACTTTGGATCACTTTCTCTCATCGAATAAGTCATCTTTTTATTTTTATTTTTACACGCTTTATGATTATTGGAAAAAAAATAAATAAAAATTTAAGGGTCAATTGTTTTTTTTTTTTTTAATTTTTTAGACACACACTTTGTTGAACTAGATCAAAATTCAAGGGACATTGTACCGTGCAGGTTTTTTCATGTGAAAATTGATGAGTTTTTCCCTTCGGAGTATAGCTAAAGCACGGTTTATATTAATGTCGATTGGAATTCTGGGGTTTAATGATTACCGGCACGGATTTACGCTATTCGTGTTTTTGAAAAAAACTCACAGTCGACCGATTTTTGAGGGGGTCAGATATATTTCACACAACATTTCGAAGATATGAAAATATAGATTTTCTCAATGAAATTTTTTCCCGGTATACGCATGACGAAAGATATTAATATTTTATAAGAATAAAAAAAAAATTTTCTTCTCGCGGATGACTCAAAATATTGGACCGGATTTGGTAGAAAATTTATTATTATCATTTACCTCCGTGTCATTTTTTATACAATTTATCATTTTATAATTCATCGTGTGATATTTATTATGCGATTTTGAATATGTTAATATGCAATTTATTCTGAGCTGATGATCCACCGAAAATTCGGTAAATAATTTCGTATTTGACAACAGACGGATGTAAAGAATGGGAAGTACGGCAGGGAGAGCAGGCCAGGCGGATGAAATTTTTATAATTGGATCCTTGATTCTGCAAATGTTTAAAATTATCGTTACGATGAATTTCGAATTTGAATTTTTCGAATGAAAAAGTTTAAAAATTTAAATTTGCCTCAATCGTCGTTGCGGTGGACACGACACACGACAATATAACAGCGCTGATGTATCTATACGAAATTTCCGGCTCTTTGTCCTGAAATCGCACCCACTTCTGGGATTCACATACTGCGACTGCTGTTTATCTTTTTCTGTTTTTTATTTTTGTAAAAAAAAAAAACTCTTACGCAAGACGACGAGCGACGAATTACGTTTTTGCGTTGCATGCGAAAATCACCTCAGCATGGAGCAATTTTATTAATACCCATAGGTATACATATATACATGTAATAAGATTTATCTTCCCCTTGAGGACAGGAACACGCGATTGGTTTCATCCGTATGAACTGATCAAAATCACGTCAATCAAATTATTATAAATTTTTTTTTTTTTTTTTCATTTTCATATCGAAATAATCCTAATCGAATTTTTTCAACGACCGATCGATGTATCATCTCGTCAGAAAATATACACATTCGATGCAGTATACATTCAATAATGACATACAACGTAATTTTCCGACATGACATTCACGTAAAATAATGATGCTTTCCATGAACGCGGAGGGGATACAGGAAAAGTGTAAAAGAATAATAATCGTAAATCAAATTGATGCGAGATAAGACGACTTTAATTTTTCTCGAAATATGAAATTTCAATGTTTCCTCGAACTTCGACAACGTTGGCGATTAGGATGTTTGTCTCGAAATTTTTTTTATAATTTCACAATATAACAAATATTCATAATCATCGCTTACATGTTATGACATTCTCTATTTGGATTCAATTTTTATAATTATAAAGACATTTCGAGATAAAACTTCCATGTGTTTCCCTTATAGTTTGGTGACGGTAAATTCTGCCAAAATGAAAATTCCAACTCCAACTAATCAGTCTTTTGTATTGATTAAGAAAATTATTTTATGCAATTAACTCTCGAAAAAGGGAAGGAAAATCCAGGGGGGGGAGGGGGGTCGGAGTTTCATCACTTTCACTCAATCTGCAGTTGACTTAAAGAAAAAACAAAGTTTCTCATTCACTTGAATAGTACATTAATTGTACATGTCTTGAATAGCAAAGAAAAAATAGTTTCGACGTTTCTTTCAAATTTCAACGAGAACCACTATGGTCAGTGACACGATATGGGGTCGAAAGAAAAAAAAGAAAATTCAGAAAAATGAATAAGAATGTCCGAGTAGTTGAAAAAAAAAAAAAAAAAAAAAAAAAAAAAAAAAAAAAAAAAAAAAAACAATATTTTTTCTCGTATATAAATGAAAATGATTCTCGAGCGAACGGCATTTCAAACGAACAATCGATTATATTCGGCAGCGAAAATGCAAAGTCACCAGCGATAACACGACAAAAAGAATTCAGAATCGGCGACATACGTTGAAAAAAAAAATTAACTATTTCAAATTGTACCGATAGTTATTCGAGATTGTAGCGAAACAGATAAAATAAAATGCACTCGCGTCGACGACAATTTTTCCAGTAAAACGATTGTTGACGAATTGTTCGAAAAATAACTACGCCCCCGAGTAAAAAATAGTTTACATCTACGTAGTTGTAGATTAGTATTTTTTTTTCAATAAATTTGAACTCCGTAGATCTAAATTTTGGAAAAATGTGTTCGAATACTTTTGCTTATTGGATCTTGGTTTATTCCAAAATTTAGATTTACGTAGATCTGAAAAATAACTACGTAGATAGAAATTCGATACAAATTTCTAAATTCGATCTACGTAGATTGAAAAAAATAACTTCATGGACTTGAATTTGATCCGCGTAGATCGAAACAATTATTCCCGGGCCTCTTTGCTTTGAACCAACGCTTTTTTTTTATCATTGATAACAATTGTAAGGATAACTCCAACCTCGAATAACGATCTTAATAACCATATAAAATTAAAAAAATAATGGTTCCATTGTCAAGCTTGAAAAAAAAAGAACCATTACGCAGCTTCGTTGTTAATGGATTGTTTCTTCGGATGTTAAGAGTCATCGATTAAACATAGGATGAAGCAACGCGGGATAACGGTAGTATGGAAACGATTGGAATACTTTCAAAATCCTTCAGAAAAATTATTCGATCGAAACTCGGACGGTAAGGCGAATTTCTTCGCGATAACCGTGAGGTCAGGAGCCATCTGCGTGTACGCGTATAAACCGCAGTGTTCAGTGTCGCGGCGTACTACTCTTCGGCTGTGAGGGCTAGTCAGAATCCTCTATATCGGCCTCGTGTAGCTATACGTGTGTTGAAAGTGGAAAATAAAAAAAAAAAAAGAACCGGATGTATATAGATCGTTGTTTATACGAGCAATCCGTATTTTTATTAGTTTACAAATCGGACGAGGATTTAATTTAACTTCGAGAGTGTCCCATCGTAAAGATTATATACGCGTGGAACACGATGGATACCACCATAATGGCAGGGACAAGTAGCGGTTTAGTAGATGTTCGTAAATATTGAATATGATTGTGCAATTTGTAAAACTATTTAGGTCGTCTTGCGAATCCACCGAGATACGATGTGAATCGCATACTTGACCCACATCCGTATCAATTTCTTTATATAGTCTCGAGGTCTCGAGAGAGTATATGTCCCATGTGAACTTGGCCCGATCATTTTTCTATCTATTTTGCTTGATAAAACTTATCATTACTCGTCATACAACGATGCAGCGTTGGTTCCCCTCAATGCAATCAACGCCAACTTCGCGCTTTTCATCGAAACGCATTCGTTGGATTGGTGCGACTGTCATCTCGGAACGGAAAAGCGCGCCAAAATTCAAACTTCCTCGTCGCAACACGATATAGTTTCCGCCTGGGCATGCATTTTCCAATCTAAAAAACGTGCATTAAACACGTTATTTATCATCTTTGCTTGAGAAATCCCATTGGAACCAATTGAATTGAACAAAAAAAAACCTCATTGAATCCCTTGGAAACGGATTCATTTTTCCAGATCGGACCTGTATCCGTTTGAGGGACTAGGAATCGATTTCAATGAGATTTTTCGAGCAGGGGATATACCTATATGTATATCCCCCCCGCGAATCGTTTACGATACTCAAAATCTTGTTACAACGAAAGACTCCCGCAAGCCCTTGTCCATAACACGTTTGAACTATTTTTGATTTCCCCTAAACATGAATGATTCGTTTTGATTCGCAGGTAACAACTCCACTGCTCCAAGCGTCGCGTCGCAGAATGCCGGAGAAGAATATCGGAATATCGCAGCAAACGTTGGTCTCCAGGTCCGGTGAGAATGGAAATCGACCGCGCAAATTGCCGCAGTACATTGCCGGTCTTGCCTCGACATTGGGCGCACTGGCAGCCGGTATGGTATTGGGTTGGACATCGCCGGCTGGTGAGGACGGTAAAAAGCTGAATACAAACGGTGTTTATCCGTTCGAGGTCGATAAGATTGATTTTTCGTGGGTCAGTTCGTCGGTTAATCTCGGCGCAGCGACGATATGCGTGCCGATCGGTATTCTGTGCGACATTGTCGGCCGTAGAACATCAATGCTCATTCTGACCGTGCCATTTACGATCGGTTGGGCATGCGTTATATGGTCAAATTCCATCGCGACACTGATCGCCGGACGTTACATACTTGGCATTAGCGGCGGTGCATTTTGCGTAACAGCGCCAATGTACACGGCTGAGATAGCCGACAGCGAGACACGCGGTGGACTCGGCTCGTACTTTCAGCTCTTGTTGACTACCGGTATTCTCCTGACCTACATCCTTGGCTCTATCAAGACAATCTCCATGTTCACACTTTCCATAATATCGGCATCCATACCGCTCATATTCTTCGTGGTTTTCTTCTTCATGCCCGAAACACCCACGTACTATCTGATCAAGGGTAACGTCGAGATGGCACGTAAGTCACTGGAATGGTTTCGCGGTCCTCGATACGACGTCGATTCCGAGCTAGACGCACAGCGCGAAGCGCTCGCCGAGGCTGAACGCAATCAGGTGTCATTTTTCAGTGCGATCAAGTCGAGGGCAGCCGTCAAAGGACTCATAATTGCCTTTGGCCTGATGTTGTTTCAACAATTGAGCGGTGTAAATGCCATTATATTTTACGCCGGTAGTATATTCGCGGACGCGGGAACCGGGGAAGATGCCGATTGGCCGACAATCGTGGTCGGTGTGATGCAGGTCGTTGCCGTATTCGTCAGTACCCTGATAGTCGACAAACTCGGTAGAAGAATACTTCTTCTTGTATCGAGCACCGCCATGTGCATAACGACCCTCATACTCGGCGTTTACTTCTATCTCGACAAATTCGGGCCATCAATGGAAAACGTGCGTTGGTTGCCGCTTGTCTGCATCTGCGGCTTCATAATTCTCTTCTCGCTAGGATTCGGTCCCATACCCTGGATGATGATGGGCGAAATATTTTCACCGCAGATCAAGGGTGTAGCCGGTAGCAGCGCTTGCCTCTTCAATTGGCTGATGGCGTTCGTCGTTACGAAATTTTACGGCGATGTCAAAAACGCGATTGGACCGTACGGTACATTCTGGATATTTTCGGCTGTCTGCGCTCTCGGCGTTGCTTTCGTGTTCTTCGTTGTACCGGAGACAAAAGGCAAGACGCTCGAACAGATACAGATTGAATTGGGCGGCGATTCGGCACCGAGTCAACAGCAACCGAGAAAGACATAGATTTTTTTGGGACTCGTCGTGATGCACGCTGCTATGCACCTGTGTGCGTGAATCGTGTGTTTGTGAGACACATTTTTGGTAACGAATTCTTGCAATAAAACTACGGTGATCTTGCTGAATGGATTTGGGAAAGTGTCATGGTCGCACGTATGGCCAACTTCCAGTCTGTGGAAAACTTTGGGACGAAGTGTTCCAAATCCACGGTTCCACAATCGTGATTTAAACCTCGTTTAATTTTTTTTTTTTCGCCCAATGTTGTCATAGGGTGACCAGAGTTTAAATTCTTAAACTAGAATTGCGGACTTTAGGATCGATTCCACCAACGCCTTAATCGAAGTTCAAAATCTGTTCAGCCTAGCTCATAACTATACGAAATTAAAAAATCAAATCTTCGTTTAAATCACGTCGGAGGAATTGTATTATTTGCGTCAAAGATCCATTTTTCTATTCGCGCAGCGAGAATATTGCGCCACCAGGGCCAAAACGTACTAAATTCGCAATCACCGTTCACAAATATCGGTGTGTGTGTGTGTGTGTGTGTAATATTGCAAATTAGCGAACAATCCAATCGCGTCATACATCATTGTAGTTTGAGCGTATAACTGGATTTGTTTTACCGTTTTTCTTTTCCCCTCTCTTGTACTTTTTCATTATGAGACTGATTCTTTTATAAAAACGATATATAGCCTAAGGACTTAAAGGAAAATGTTTGAGTGTGTATTATTCATAATGTTATCAAGTAATGTGTATATTATATTCAAATATGTTAATAAATTTAATATTTTACAACTGCATCATTTTCATAGATGGGCCTTGGGAGCATGTTGAAGCTGTGTTTTTAACGACTCTGATGGGAAAAGAAGAGTGCATGTTAATTCTTGGATCAACGAAATTACCAAACTGTGAAATCGAATCATTTGATATTTGAACGGTTAACTCTGGAGGCCTCTGTCCAGAGCCTAATGGCCAGAAAATTTCAAAGTTCAGTATAAAAATGTACATTTTTTTTTAAATCCGAAAGGCGTAAAACATAAATGCCAGGTTTTCGATTAAAAAAAAAAAAAAAACCCTGTACTTGAATTACACCACGATCATTGAGATTTTTTTTTCGTTCTACAGTCTTTATAATGATAATCACTTTGTTGATATCTCGACGCATTCGCAAAAATGAGGAGTTGGGACACGAGGCATTCCAAGACAAATCGACCTGCGGGTGTCAGTTTTACAATTCTAATTTTCTTTTTTGTTTTCCTTTTTTGTTGGCCTGGAATAATTGTGGTATTATGTTAGGAAATTCTTGGAGCAAAAACGAAAGGCTTGACTCTCGACTCTAAGTTGGAAAATTTCAGCCTTATAAATTTCAGATAAATTATTTAAAAAACAAAAAATCCGTTTACTATATTAGAGTTCTCATATAAATCGATTTAACAATATAATTTGCATCGGGTATTTTTTAACTGCAGGTTTGAATTTTTTCTTAGGAGTATTTTTTTCGTAACATCTTTAGATGGCAAGGAATAAAATAAATGAAAATATTGTACAAGCATTAATTAATCGAAAACCAGGATCTATCAAAACACTTAGATATCGTTAATTAAGTACTCTACTTTTAATCATAGAAAATTCTCAATGTCCTGTCGATGTTTGCCCTGTAAATTTTTTTTTTTTGCTTCGAGACTTGGGTATCAGTTTTCTCTATATTGGATTTAAAAAGAACATTAACGACAAAACTAAAACTAATTGACAGGAGCATATTCAGTTTTTTTTGCAAGTGGGTCCGGTCACTCAAGTAAATTTTCAAAGATATACATTTTCTTGCTGGTCTTATCTTTTATAATCCCTGGAGTTTTTTCGAGCAAAAATAAAAAAAAAACATTCTTAGAAACCAATTTTTTGTCCTCGAAAAGTTACAACTTTTTTCTACCTTCTTCGCAAATACGTTTACACCGATACGTATTATATATATATATATTTATTTATATTAATGTAAATGCCTGATATACATAAAATCTAAAAAAAAAATTAAATAATTCATCGATGATTTTGCATTACAAAATTTGTGCCTATATACCTAATCAATTTCATCTTGTTATTATGATTCTCGTTTCCACGATTCTCTATTCTAACCTTACCCGAAACGGTCGCACGACCGTCTTCGGCTATCATCGGAGAGCATCGAACGCGTCGACCAATCGTAACGTCGGAAAGGCAGTGAGAGGGCGTGGCATTGAATGTAATTTTAATATAAGGACAACGGTAGCTGATTCTACTATTTTTGAATGGACTTGTTCACTTATAAATAATAATTAAATATCGTCGCGAAGCTCCAAGTGTGATTACTCCACCATTTCAGTATCTTACGAATATTTTTCATCTCTGCAGTACATTTATTTATTTATTAAAAAAAAAAAATCAATTTATTCCACAATGATAAATATAATGAGATGTTGCGTCAAAGAAATTTTCTTATAAAATTTGTTATAATAAGCTCAGCCATGCCACGGAGTGCTCGCGATGCGACAAAATATTTCAGACAAATACAAATTTCGATGTCACACTCCGCGGAAACCTGGGCGCTCTGCCGTACATTCCATGAGTGATTCCGAATGAACTGCTGGATGAATCAAGTTTCGTGAGGTCATATATCCTTTGTAAAGTAAATCTACAGGTGATCAGTTTGGCAGATTATAATTTAATAAAAAAATTATGGGATTGAGAGAGAGAGAGTGAGAG
This sequence comes from Rhorus exstirpatorius, assembly GCA_963564615.1. Classification (NCBI taxonomy): domain Eukaryota; kingdom Metazoa; phylum Arthropoda; class Insecta; order Hymenoptera; family Ichneumonidae; genus Rhorus; species Rhorus exstirpatorius. The sequence continues at coordinate 19,459,422 of OY751318.1, forward strand.
AGACTGTGCGACTGCTTGTAAAATATAAAACTGTGTTGTGTTTAGGGCAATCGCCGTTGACCGCCCTGACAGCGGATAGGGGAAAAAAGAAATTGCTTGCCGCGTGCTTGTCCCATGTAGATTCGCAATAGGAAGAAAATGAGACCTTGTGAAACTAATTTTATCCATAGCTGATTGCCGCGAGTCACGCCGAGAACGATAAAGATGAAAATTCGTATTTCCGGGGAATCCGAAGAGTTACGGTATTCATTGACGAAGGAAGACAAAATATGTTGTTCCTCTGTCATCCCGCTTTAGACGACAGGTGTATATGGAAATCAAATTGTCCGCTGACACTCTCCAAAGATCCAAATTTTTGTATCCGTCGATAGAATTTTCTCCCAAAAGTTTCGTCAAAAATTATTTTCGTTAACTCTGTCAATTTTTAATTCTCCTTATCGGCCAATTTTGAGCTATTCATATAAGGAATCGTTTTGTAACAAAAACAACGATGCAAAACTGGGATTTTATTTTTTTTCATTTTGTTCCACAACGCGAGATTGGAAGAAATTAAAAAAAAAAAAAAATTAGAACGTGTATGAATCATAGCCGGTTCATTTGGACGTGGAAGGCTCCCGATATGTATATTTCATGTGCGGAATCCCCGCATTCGATAATATGTTCCCCAATCACTACTCGTAAAATCGACGACGAAACACTCTTGTCTAATGCAAGAAGTAAAAGTACAACGCCCCGGATTTAAAACCCACAGAGACACGGAAGTTCTGAGCAGTGTATAACCCTTCCGAAGTGCGCCGCCATCCGCCATCGGGTTGTAAACATTTAAAGATATATATATATACATATATATTTAAAAAAAAACAGTTGTACGTTAAAGGGAGAGAAAACGAATAGAAACCATTTCAGTTTCAACGTCCTTTTTGTCACACAGTGTTGGCGTTTTCATGTGTTTTTATATTTATTAAAACAATTTTAAAAAAAACCAACAATTGCACAAAGATCGATATCGTTAACGTGTTTTTTTCAATCTACTCCGGATTTGCTTGGTTTCATTTCGGACATTGTTTGTTTCACCACGGAAAGCCAAGCCTATAAAGGGTAAGTGCAAGAAAGATACACAGGACACTTTGAAATAATAATTTAAAAATTAGGATTTTTTTTTGTTTAACTTTGGCAAGGTCAATTTTTGTCATTGGTATTTTCAACAAAACGAAATTTATAAAGTGGATATGCTCGGTAAATTCCTTGATATTTTAAAATGCATATAAGATTTTACAAAACTTTTGAGACCGTATTCTTAAAGAAAAACAAACAGCCTTAACACTCGCAAAATATAATGAAAGAAAAAAAACGACAAATCGGACAGACCCAAAAGATTCAAATTTCCCCGATGCGACAGACACAAGCGACATAAACGACAAAGGAATGCCAAATATGGTATTTGTTGTAAAGTCGATATATGATTAAATTAGAATTTTAAATTCAAAGGAAAAAAAAAACTTATCGCGGTAGGCAATGACTATAATGGTCACAAGTCGCGTTGTCACGACTTTGCATAAGACCTCGGAGCAGTGCAAAAGAATCTTTTATCTCGGTGATAATTTACGCGAACCGCGCTGATACGAAATTTTTTTGAAATAAAAACAAAATATGCATACCTGTATTTTTTTTTATTTTTTTTTATTTTATGAATATTGATATGATTTTGAATCGAAGAAATGTTCTTTTGTCGTTCAATCATAATCGAATGTATCGCTCGAGCGAGCAGTGAAATTGGCTATTTTTTTTTTCCCCCCAAGTAAACCTGATTAATGAAAGTTAACAAATTTTCCGATCGAACTGTCAGTCGCGTGAGAAGAAATTAAATGAAATTGAAAATTCCAGAGTCGACCGATTGAGGGGGTCGGGGATCGTTAAAAAAATAAAATTCAATATTATAATTCGTGGTGTAGACGTTAAGTTGAGAAAAAAAAATTAATATTCATATCGCAAATTACGAAATTATGGATATATTTATAAGCAATATATATATTATTAAAATGCATTTTCATCACGTATATTTCACATGATATTTCGAAGATATGAAAGTATAGATTTTACTAACGCAATTTTTTCCCGAAATATACATGAGAAAGGATAATAATTTTTTTATAAGAATTAAACTTTTTACCATGTCATTTTTTATATGATTTGTTGTATTAAAATTTATCGTGTCATTTATTATGTAATTTTGAATATAATTTAATGTGCAATTCATTATAAGCTGACGATCGACCGAAAATTCAGTAAATAATTTCATATTCGACGTGGACTCATATAACGAATGGAAGTGGCAGGAAGACTGAGCAATTAAAGTATGGTGAAAAAAAAAATGATACCCACTTTCAATTGAAACCCTCACGTTACGGTGTTTTGTAGCAAGAACTGGTACGAGTTTTTTTTCTTTTATACAGTAATGAAAAAAATGTATATATATATATTTTTTTTTTCTACAATACTTATTTTATGATTAATAAAATTATTTTTTATAGTTTAGGCCAATTGAAACAAAATTTATTGACAAGAAATTCGGCAGAATTTTTTTTTTTTCTAATTCCGCACAATAAAAAAATCTATTTAAATAATTTAGAAAAAATGACGTTATCAGTCTTCGAATACTTTGATTATGAATATATAAAATGCTCGAAATAAAATTGAATTCTTTGATTATTGTGAAAAATGGAAAAGAAGTCGTAGCGGTTGCCACTTTATACAGCAACGTGAGTGGGAACCTAAAGATTTACAAAATTCACATGAGTCAACCCTAATTCGAATAACTGTTATCGAATTTTCAACGAAGTGGGAGGATTTTTGACGTGCCTTATCGGCTCCTGCTCCGGCCCGAACGAGAAAAATCTCTGGCTATAGCCATATCAGACCGAAAATTCTTTTTTTCCGGACGTGCCTTGCCGGCTTCTCTGCTCCGTTCCAGATGAGAAAAATTTCAAACTAGCCGGATGAGATCGAAATGTTTATTTGTCACCGGACGTGCCTTTTGGCAGCATCTATACTTGGTGCATGATGTAATCGATTCAAGGCACGTCCGATGCCTATGACACATCGCACACCAAAATATACACAACATACACAAAATATAAAGTACCACAAACCCAAACCCAAACCCTATAGCAGGCCGTCCGGACGAAATTTCTATAATGAACACCCTTTTGATTCTTTTGATGTTCAATATTATCGTTACGATGAATTTCGAATTTTTGAAATTTTCGAATGAAAAAAATTCAACGATTTAAATTTGCCTCAATCGTCATCGCGGTCGCCACGACAATAATAGCACTTAAGTATCTACGAAATTTCCGGCTCTTTGTCCTGAAATCGCACCTACTTCTGGGATTTGAACTGCGACTGCTGTTTTTTTTTTTTTTTTTTTTTTTTTTGTAAAAAAATAACTTTTACCCTACACCACAAGCGACAAATTGTGTTTTTGCGTTGCATGCGAGTATTTGCATAAAAATCACCTGGGTATATGGAGCAATTTTTATTAATACCCATACGGGTTGTAATACATATTATAAGAAGATTAATTTCCGACTCGAGTACAGAAACACGCGATTGGTTAATCCGTACCAAAACTGGGATCAAAATCGCGTAAATTTATATTCTTATAAAATTTTTGTTTCATTATCATCGAATTGATACGAGACAAGACGACTTTGCTTTTGCTCTGAAGATGAAATATCGGCGTTCTGTGGAACTCGAACGACATTGGCGATCTAGGGATGGAAAAGCGCGCGCGAAAATTCAAATTTCCTCATCACAAAACACTCGTATACTTTTCCTCTGGGGCATGCATTCGTAAATCTGCAAACTCCGTATACGTGCATCAAACACGTTATTTAATATCCCTGCTTGTTGAATCCCATAGGAGAATATTTAGTTCGACAAAAAAAAAAAAACCTCACTGATTCCAATAGAAGCTGATAAATTTTTCCAAATCGGACCGTTCAAGGGACGAGAAATCGATTTCAATGAGATTTTTCGAGCAGGTATTTTGCGCCCCTGCCTATATATCCCCTGCGATAAATTTACGATACTCAAAATCTTGTTAAAACGGAAGACTCCCTCGGAGCCCTCAGTGCATAACACACGTTTGAACCATTTTTGTTTACCCCTGGAACATGAACCGTTCGTTTTGATTCGCAGTTAACGGCACCACTGCTTCCAAGAATGCCGGAGAATATCGGAATATCGCAGCAAACGTTGGTCTCCAGGTCCAGTGTTAATGTAAATCGACCGCGCAAATTGCCGCAGTACATTGCCGGTCTTGCCTCGACATTGGGCGCACTGGCAGCCGGTATGGTATTGGGCTGGACATCGCCGGCCGGTAAGGACGGAGAAAAGCTGAATAAAGAAAAAATGTATGGATTCAATATCGATGCGACGGATTTTTCGTGGATCGGTTCGTCGGTTAATCTCGGCGCAGCTACGATATGCGTGCCGATCGGTATTCTCTGCGACACCGTCGGCCGTAGAACGTCAATGCTCATTCTCACCGTGCCATTTACGATCGGTTGGGCATGCGTTATATTCTCAAATTCCATCGGGACACTGATCGCCGGACGTTACATACTTGGCATTAGCGGCGGTGCATTTTGCGTAACAGCGCCGATGTACACGGCTGAGATAGCCGACAGCGAGACACGCGGTAGACTCGGCTCGTACTTTCAGCTATTGCTGACAATCGGTGTTCTCCTGACCTTCATCCTCGGCTCTATCGAGACAATCGCCATGTTCACGCTTTCCATAATATCGGCATCCGTACCGCTCATATTCTTCGTGATTTTCTTCTTCATGCCCGAAACACCCACGTACTATCTGATCAAGGGCAACGTCGAGATGGCGCGCAAGTCACTCGAATGGCTGCGCGGTCCTCGATACGACGTCGATTACGAGCTAGACGCGCAGCGCGAAGCGCTCGCCGAGGCTGAACGCGATAAGGTGTCATTTTTCAGTGCGATCAAGTCGAGGGCAGCCGTCAAAGGACTCATAATTGCCTTTGGCCTGATGTTTTTTCAACAATTCAGCGGTATAAATGCCATTATATTTTACGCCGGTAGTATATTCGAAAAAGTTGGAACCAGCGAGGATGCCGGCTGGCCGACAATCGTGGTCGGTGCGGTGCAGGTCGTTACGGTATTCGTAAGTACCCTGATAGTCGACAAACTCGGTAGAAGAAAGCTTCTTCTGGTATCGAGCATCGTCATGTGCATAACGACCCTCATACTCGGCGTTTACTTCTATCTCGACGAATTCGGGCCATCGATGGAAAACCTGCGTTGGATACCGCTCGTCTGCGTCTGCGGCTTCATAATGTTCTTCTCGCTGGGTTTCGGACCCATACCCTGGGCGATGATGGGCGAAATATTTTCACCGCAGGTCAAGAGCATAGCCGCAAGCAGCGCTAGTTTATTCTGCTGGCTATTGTCGTTCGTCATTACGAAATTTTTCGAAGATGTCAATGATGCGATTGGATCGTACAGTACATTCTGGATATTTTCGGCTGCCTGCGCTCTCGGCGCTGTTTTCGTGTTCCTCGTTGTACCGGAAACGATGGGCAAGACGCTCGAACGGATACAGATCGAATGGGGCGGCGGTGATTCGTCATCGAGTAAGCAATAGCCGAAAGAGTCATAGATTTTTTTTTTTTGGGACTCGTCGTGCGATGCACCCTGCTATATATGCTCCTGGGCGCGTGAATCGTGTGTTTGCGGGAGCGTGTTCGGAAATTGGCTGACAGTACTGTCAGTACTGATGCTGGTTGTACTGGAAAATCGGTGTCCCATTTTACTGACAGTGCTGCCTCTACCTGTAAATCCGAACGCATTTCAGTATTCTCAGCATACTGCCTGTATATACATCATTTGTGTAAAAGCGAAAGTCGCCATTACTGGCTCTGCACTACCTCGCTGCTGACAGTCTCGACAGCCGAAAATTCCCTAGGACCAATGTGCAGCGAAATGGTGATACAATTCAGTTGCGTCAGCCGTGCTAAAAAGCATTTTAGAACGGAATTCTAGTACTGACAGTACTGACAGTCAATTTTCGAACACACTCTTGGTAACGAGTTCTTGCAATCAAACCACGTGATCTTTTGCTGCATGGATTCGGGAGAGTGTCATGGTCGCACGTATGCCCAACTTCCGGTCTGTGGAAAACTTCGGGGACGAAGTGTTCGCAAATCCACGATTCCACAATCGTGATTTGAATCTCGTTTAATTTTTCTTTTTTCGCCCAATGTTGTCGTGTAGGGTGACCAGAGTTTAAATTCTTGAACCAGAATTGTGGACTTTGGGATCGATTCCACCAAAACGCCTCAATCGAAGTTCAAACTCCGTTCAGCCTGGCTCCTAAAACTATGCGAAATTAAAAAATCAAATCCCCCGTTTGAATCACATCGGAGAAATTGTATATTTGCGTCAAAGATCCATTTTTGTATTCGCGCAGCGAGAATATTGCGCCGCCAGGGCTAACGTACTAAATTCACAGTATCGCAATATAAATTCACAAATATCGGTGTGTGTGTGTGTGTGTGTGTGTGTAATGTTACAAATTAGCGAACAATCCAATTGTTAAATTAATAAAAACGATATAGCCCAAGTAATTTAAGGAAAATGTTTGTATTATTCAAAATGTTATCAAGTAATGTATATTTTATTCAAATATTATAATAAATTTAATATTTGCAACTGCATCATTTTCATATAATTATATGAAGCTATTTTTCAACGACTCCAATGGGAAAAAAGAGCGCATATGTTGGTTCTTGGATCAATGAAATTACTGAACTCTGTGACATCGAATCGTCTGACACTTGAACGAATAATTCTGGAGAATAATGCCTAGGCGCTTAATGGCTGGAAAATGGAAAAATTCAGCACATAAATGTACATTTTTAGCTAAAATCTTTGGATAAAATTCTCAGAAATCTCTCATCAATGACACTTTCAAAATTATAATTCAGAGACTTGTGCTATATGGGGGACCGTGCGGGCCATGCAGGCTTGGGCATGTTAACTCACACTGTAGCTGCTTGAGATGGCTTTTGCGGGTCTTGCCAAGTTGGATCACGCGTTTTTAGCACCTCGGGCGATGGGTCATACGCGCCATTTACCCTGAGCCGGTTGGATTTTGAGCTTGAACGAAAAATTTTACGATTGTTTTTATTTCATTAATTATATTTACAGTCAATTTTGGATAACGCTCATTGCGATAATTCCGGATAAAGATTCGCGACAATCTGATCCAGCAGCATATAAGCGAGATGTTTGTTGAGCCGCGGACTCTGCAGTGGATCCAAAAGTCCGTTAATCATGGTGCACCATCTACGACGCAAGCCGAGACACCACCATGGCACCAAATTGTGCAATCCTTCTTTGGCTCTCGCATAACGTTTCTCGTCGCGCGACATAATCGTATCCTCAGTCTTACCGATTCCCGTACCGAATACAGTATTTTCCAGCAGCTTAACGACGCTCGACGCTCGTCCGTTGCTCAAAAGTTTGATCAACGTATCACGTAAAAATACGTTCAAAACCGGATCCAGGCTCGTACGTGACAATGAAGCGATCAGCCAGACGATACGAGAAATGGCGCAAGAACCATCCAGCATATTATCCACTGTGAACGAAAAAAAAAAAAAAAAAATCATTGAAACAAAGATAAAACGAAAAGATTCGTTTGGTTGAAGGGTGCATTTATAATATCCCAACTCCTTCTAGCCCGAAAAGCAACCATGAAACAACTTTAAATAATAATAATCGGTTGCTTCACGCGATAAACCAACCGATTCGTAAAACCGTCTTGTTACCATCGCTTGGCAGTCGCCATAACCAATTAAACACAGCCGTGCAAGCAACCATCGACAACCGTTAAATAACCGCGTTGCTTATGGAATTATTTATTTTAGTTGATACTTTTTTCGCACAAAGCAAAATCGGTTATTAGTTGGTTGTTCCATGATTATTTGGTAAAAAAAACAACGGTTGCGCTTCCGCAGCGAGGACCCTCATTGATTCTCTCCCAAAATTTGATACCAGAGACAACCTTTTGTTCCCTAACCTATTTATGTAAAAAAAAAAAAAACTTTAGCTCGATAGCTTGAAATTTACGAACACCAGATTGAACTTTCGGAAAAAAAAAAAAAAAATCGACGATTCTCAAAATCTAAAACGCTGCACATCAACATTCACGAAAATAATATAAAACAACGGCGATTCGCCCCTGCTGCTGCTCTATTTGTGTGAAAAAATTTTAGCTCGACAACCTCAAAAGCCTTTCTCAAAATTCATTCGCTTCTACGAGTGAAGTCAAGCAGCGCTACCTGTGGCCAGTTCTGGCACTTTTGGGGCTCGATCCGATATAGGGTCAGGGTCATTCAAATTTTTATAAAAGAAACAAAATATTTTTTACATAGGAATAGTATCTTGCGAGCGGCACAAAAATCCATGATGAAATTTGTTAAAAAGAATTCGGAGCTGCTGACGGACATTAATAATTCTGTTATTTTACATCATTTTTGTAATAATCCGCTAGCAGAGAAAACGACAGAACTATCTTTCATATATAGCTTGGCCATAGTACCAAAATTCGCCACCGTGATCGCTGACGGTCGAGTTCTTTCACTTTTCTACCCGGATGCACGTGTGTGGCAAATGTACAGCTTTAACAATTTTTGGACTCTTTAACATGCAGACGCTGATCAATCCGGAAACTTTGTTCGAACGAAAAGCTTTCTCTGCGTGAAGTTTTTGCGAAATAAGCGGAATTTTATGAATTTTACAAATAAAACGGTGTACTTACCTGCTTCGGCGATGCAAAAGCAGGCTCCTTTGACATGCTGTTGTTTCGACGGAACGCGAATAAAATCGTGCTCGTTAATTCGCAAATCAAGATTGTTGCCGAACGGCGTGCCATTGTGTAAATCACGACCTTTCCTCTTGACTTCGCCGAAGCTATGATCGTTGATGGGCTCGACACCGAGATCAGCGGTTTGCTCGCACTTGACATTGGTAGATGAGAGGAATGTAGCCATGAATTTGTCGAGATGCTGGCCCTTCTCCTTTCTCAGCTTGTGGGTCATGCTCTGATAGAGTATGCCTATGTCGGGGGTCGTGAAATTCGTAAATTGAGGCTTGAGAGCGGGCAGAGTGAGAAACGCGTGCAGCAGTTCGCTGCTGCGAAGGGTCGGTTTGGCGAGTAATTTTTGCAAAAAATCTTGATAACGCTGACGCGTCGATATCAGGGAAGGATTCTTTCGTGTTGGCAACGGTGAATCGTTGAGCTCACGATCACCATGGAATTCCATGAGTCTGGAGCGTAGAGCATAAAAGTCCTGATCCCTTCGCAATACCGTCCAGGACTTGTCCTCGGCTACGCTGTGAACGGCTATCATGTAAAGCGGCTGAGTTCCACCGCCATCGACGTGCGGCACAGCGACACGCCAGGTCGTCAAATCACGAAATTTCGCATCGTCGAGGGCAACATCACCGTATGTTCTCGGCGAGCAGTCGACCTCCTCCGCCTGAAATACATCCTGCGAGTGAAACGGCGCACCGTCGACCGCAGCTGCTCTCAGCGCACCCCTTATACGTCCCAATTGATTGCTCAGTCGTGCTCCCACACCGGATCCACCGACTCCGCTGTTTTACACGGACAAACGACGACGCGAATGTTTGACAAAACAATTTTCGAAGATCTACCCTAGCGGGAAGAGCCAACCGGACGGTTGCTTTTCCCGCTGAGCTCGATGAGCTTTTTCCGCTGAGCTTTTCCATTGAGCTTGAACTCAACGGAGAGCTGGGATTTTAAAAAATTTTTTTTATTTCTCATTTGGCAAAACTTTTTTGTCCGTAGAGTTCGCGGAGAAAAAAAAAAATCCCGGTCCTCCCCGTTGATTTCAGGCTCGACGAAGAACTGAGATTTTTTTATTTCTTATTTTGCAAAACTTTTCCGTCCGTAGAGTCTGAAAAAGATTCTTATTTGTCCTTAAGGTACGCGGAGAAAAAAATCCCAGTTCTCCGTGGAGTTCAAGCTCAACGGTGAACTGGGGATTTTTTTTATTTCTTATTTTGCAAAACTTTTCTGTCCCGTAAAGTCTTTGGACACTGCGAAAAACTGGGATTTTTTGACAATTATTTTCTCAAGACTGTGCACAGAAAAAAAATTATTTAAAATAATTTTTTTTAAATCCCAGTTCGTTCTCGGTGTCCGAGGACTCTACGGACAAAAAAAAAGTTTTGCAAAATGAGAAATAAAAAAATCCGAGCTCTCCGTTGAGCTTGAAGTCAACGGAGAGCTGAGATTTTTTTTCTCTGCGGACTCTACCGACGGAAAATTTTTGCAAAATGACAAATAAAAAATTCCCAGCTCTTCGTTCGGCTTAACTAAACTTAAGGCAACCATCAGCAACTGGCACGAGCAACCAGCATGAACTTAGCAACCGTAAGCAATTGCATATACTTTTGCAGTTGATTTTTTGCACAAAGCAACCGTTGTCTGCCCGGTTGCTTGTTAGGGTTATTTTACACCAGACAACCGTTTGCTTTTCCCGCCAGGGCTTATGATACGAAATTTTCCGAATTTTGAATTTGGCTCAATTACGTTGTTTAGGTTGTACCCCAGTCAAAAATCCGGACGTCCTAGATTTAGAATGGACGTAATATAGACTAGGATAATATGGAATATTACGCGTCCTAGGACGTCCAGATTTTTTACTGGGACGAGTTGATGCAGCCCCTGTGAAGCCAACGCATAAAAAGGGGGGCACACAAGTGAAAGGAAGCTTTGAAAAATTATAAATCGTTATAAATTGAATGGTACATTTTACCCAAACGACTAAATGTGATCGGAATAAAATTTATTTTAGCCATATTTCGCAACCGTACTGCAGTGGCTAAGCTAATTTTACCCCAATCGGTTGTGTCATTTGGAAGAAAGTACAATTTGCGTTTTCGAGCTGATCGGAGCGGTTGCATCGTTTTACAAAAGTTGCCCGGTTTCGCCGCTGCGAGCGCTGGCAATCAAGCTTCGAGCGATAATCAAATACGTACACGCGGGACGAATCACGGAATTCTTTCTCCGATCGATAGTGAGAAATTTGAGCCGTATTTATCAAGGAATTCTCGACTATTGCAAGGGATTATTCGCTAGTAGCTATTTTTGCACATGGAAATACTGTAACTTATTGTTTTTTTTTTTTTTTCTACGTATATTAACTTGCCTCATTTGACCAGAAGGTTTTGTAAAAGTCGAGGATGCCGGTAAGCCGCACAGCAGTTTGTACAGCTGAAATTGACGTCAATTGTATCATAAATCCCTGAAAAATAATCCTCGATGCAATAATTAATTTTCAATGATATATATATATCTTCCGATACCTCGTAGCTGTGATGAAAAGATGGCAAACAAATTGCCTCGAGTAACGCGTGGGCCTCCTGATGAGCCTGATACAACGGCCTGGAGGTTCTCAGTTCCTGAATCTTGCCCGGTCCACCTTTCAAAACTGCAGAGCACAATATATTTACTTCTCACGATATCAAACTTTAAATCCAGACAATTTTTATTTATTTATTTATTTTTTCAAGCTTTCTTTTCGAAGCGTCCATATCCCTCGAACGTACTTTCTTGCATGCCCTGCGATATGTGAGCAGGTAGATGCAGATAATCGCTCCCATCGGGATCAAGATACGTCGCATGAATATTCAACGCGTCGGTGTACAAAATTTCCTCGACCATCGTTGTTATTTCAGGATTCAGCATTCGCTTGCTGAGATCGTCTACGAATATCGGGAATGAAAATCGCTTAGATCCGGAGGAAATGTGAGAAAATTTTCTCTGCCCCGAACTGATAATGCACTAACCGATGTCGAGACAGAATTGAAGAAGATTCACCGGACCCGTTTCCTTGATATGTTGCATAAATAAATAGAGCAATCGCGGATCATTGAGCACCTCATCCAACGAGGGTTTCAAAGGATCCTGAGATCCTTGAACGGCAAGAGCGGGGGTGATCCAGGCATGAAGTATCGGTACGCGAATAGAATTTTCCTGATGCGATAATTCGCGCTGATGATACGTGCAGAGCTCGATAAGTGCGTTTATATTATCGGGATCGGCAAGCGCATCGATCGCCGGTAACAAAACCCAATTTGCAAAAACTTCGCGTATTATAACCTGTAAAAATATTCTTAAATTCTAATCCGGAGACTCCGCTTCGATGAAATAAAATTAAGATAAGATTTTGGACGAAAATCATTAATTCTGCGTCAAGGGACAATCTTAAGAAAAAAAAAAAAAAAAAAAAAAAACGATTTCTTCAATGACACAAAATTATGGCTGCGATTTATGGCCAAACGATTCGGCCGCATTAATATTTTTCAAACAAAATATGATACCGCAAAAAATTATGACGAAGCGGGGCATAAAAAATTTGGATCAATGGATTCTTTATCTTCTTTTTTATATGGCTCGTCAAAATTTAACGAATTAAAATTCGTGTACCCTATTGTTGGTGGAAATGTAAGTGTTGGGCAATAGATGCGGCAGCAGAGCGGTCACAATGCCACGAAGATAATTCAATTCGGAATTTCGCGAATAAGCAGCCGGATGAGTTCTCTGACCCAAATAATCAGCGACCCAATCTTCGGGCTTACCGCCCCGGATCTTTGAATATCTGACCAATTCTTTCCAATCTTCGGCGTGTCGCAGAGCTATCGGTATGAGATTCGTGAATATTATCTCGGAAGTGTCGCTGCGTAATAATCTTCTCGCTATATCGCGCACCGCCGTTCCTATGGCTAAACGTATTTGCTGTAGGAAGGACGGATCGGCTGAAAAATTTGTATACCATGTGCAGACGTATGTTTGCAACAATCTCTCCAGTAGCTGCGAACGAGAGAAATTCATTGATCATCGAATCGAAGAAAAAGACGACTGGCTGTAAATTGCTTCCTCAAAATTTTTTCATGACACTGAAATTTCTCGAGGGAGGAAATTTATTTTCGTCATTTCGTCATTTACTTATCGTTTTGGCATTTTCGAGGAAGAAGCTTCTGGCATAGCGCGCTCCGTTGCGAGGAAGTAATATGCAATTTTGAAATCGAAGCTATCGCGAGCGGTAATCTTTCGAGCGATCTCTGGACATGCGTAATCAAGAAGAAGCATTCGGAAGATGGGACAATTAATTGCTTACATTTTGCAGAGCGTTGTCAAAGTCCTTGGGAACTTTGATCAGATCGCTGTGCAACGACGGCTTGTGACGATTGCACGAATCTCCGCCGCATACCCTGCAGTAATCTGCATTCGTGGTTTTTTTGTCAGAAGCGTGGTCATTGTATCTGAGATAAATTTGACCGTAGTGGAATATGCGAGTGCCCCATAGCAATCCCGCTGTATACAGGACTCCGATCAACAGAAACCAGAAAACGCTGTTTCGCGAATTAACAGAGAGAGAATCAATGATCCCTAGCGGGGAAAAGCAACCGGTCGTCCGGTGTAAAATAACCCTACAAGCAATCGGTTGCAGACAACGGTTGCTTTGTGCAAAAAATCAACGGTAAAAGTATGCAGTTGCTCACAGTCGCTGGTTCATGGCGATTGCTCTCGTGCAGTTACCGGTGGTCGCCTTAAGTTTAGTTCAACAGAGAATTGGGATTTTTTTAATTTCTTATTTTGTTCTCTGTTGAGCTTGAACTCAATGGAGAACTGGGATTTGTTTCTCTGCGGACTTTGCAGGCACAAAAAAAATTCTTTTTCAGACTCCTACGCACAGAAAAGTTATGCAAAATAAGAAATTAGAAAAATCTCAGTTCTTCGCTGAGCTTGAACTTAACGGAGAACTGGAATTTTTTTTCTCTGCGAACTCTGACGGACAAAAAAAAATTCTTCCATCGACTCTACGGCCAAAAAAGTTTTGCCAAATAAGAAGATAAAGAAAAATTAATAAAATTCCAGTTGAGTTCAAGCTCAACGGAGAACTGGAATTTTTTTATTTCTTATCTTGCAAAACATTTCTGTTCGTAGAGTCTGAAAAAGAATTTTTTTTTGTCCGTAGAGTCGGTAGAGAAAAAAAATCCCAGTTCTCCATTGAGTTCAAGCTTAACGGAGAGCTGGGATTTTTGCATTAACAGCCATTTAATGGATTTGTCGAAAAAAAAAACCATCGGCAACCGCACGATTGGTTGCTCCCGGCTATCTGGATTATTCTATTGCAAGATAACTACGAGCAATTGCATGAGCAGCCACCATTATAACTAGTAACCGCAAGCAACTGCATACTTATGCGGTTGCTTTTTTGCACAAAGCAACCGGTTGTTTGCCCGGTTGGCTTTAGGACGGTTGCTTTCCCCACTAGAGAGAGAAAATGAATGGTTGTGGAGTTCTTATCGTTGGATGAGAAAAATGAAGAAAAAAAGATTGCGCAAGGAGGAGTGAGCAAGGAATTCGTCTGTGGAAAAATTCACAATATATCGATCGTAAAAATTTCAAAATTCACTTTTTTTTATGGAACTTTATTAGTCAGTCGATGGTATAGAAAGTTAGCGCGGCACTACGGCATATTTTCTTCACATTGAAAATCAATTATAAATATGTTATTTTCGAGTACCTACTCTTATCAGTACTTATTTCTGATCAAAATGAGTTTTCGTTAATTTTTTTTAAACTATATGACTCGTATTGATATTTATATCGATTAATTCGTCGAGTATATTTTTTAACTGATAAAATTAATTATCCGGAAGGAATAAAAATTGACGTTCTATGAGAAAACTAAACGAAAATGTTACTTCAAAAATTTTCGATGCTAGAAGTTTTGTACAATGTATAAAATTTTATAATTAAAAACAAATTTAGATATTCCTTTGATCATTTGTAATTTTTTTTGTCTACAACGAATTATACTCGAACGTCTCGGACGAGAAGAGCTAAGACTTATTATTTATTTTTTGCCACCTAAAAATAATTTACCAACGATCGGCCTTGCATACTCATATCCTATTGGAAATAATATTCAGTTCGTAAATTTTTTTATTCACGCATACGCATAAGCTCATCTCTTTTTTTCACACTTTTTTATGGAATGTTTTGCATGTAAAAAATGTGGATATTAAATTATCCTATCGTAACATAACCTATAACCGTAAACATAATTTTTGCTTGAAGGAGTCTCATTGCACCGAGTTACAGAAATTCTTATTTAAACTTTGCTAAAGCGTTGTGGTTTTTTTTTTAAATTTAAATATTATGACATCCCTAACTTTCAAATTGACACTTTTTCGCAGGAATTAAATTTAAATTCTGCCACTCCAAATTGCGTGATATACGACGAGATAACACACGTTTATGCAGGGCGTAGCGTCCCTCAGACGAATAGATTACAATTAATTGTAAAATGAATTTCAGGGCATACACAAAGATCGAATGAAGCTCAGTAAGATCATTATTGTATTTTTGTTACGATGGAATAAGCCTTATTATTGTTTTGACATGCGATCGATATTTTTTTTATTTCCCCGACCCCCATTGACCGCCGCCATAAAAACTGACCTGTCAAATATCGCGACGATCACCGCCAGCATTGTTGCAACGAGTACCAACGTATACTCCACATCGCGTATTACCGGGATCATATCTCGTCTCGCGTATATATACTCACAATCTCGAAAAAAAAGCCATCCAAGCAAAACTTTGCGACACTTTAATCGCTACAATGAAAAGTAAACAAATCTATGTGTTCTCTGATATCGGTGCGTCTTTACGAAAGTGTACACCATCTGTAATCACAAAAAGTGGGGTACAATCACGTGATGCAGAGTGCAGAGCACTGAGTGGTGCAGAGTCAGCTGTTCTAGTGTTACAACTTACAACGGAATAAAATGTCGCGCTGGCCCTCCCAATTATTCGATTGTATTTTCGCTCTACTTTGCTCTCTCGTTTAAAAAAAATGTCGAAAGCAATATTCATTTTAAACTTACTGCCGGAATTTTGATCGTTCCTTTCGTCGTTGCGGTTACGTGTTAAAAAATATATATAATGATAACGATAAATTCATGGTGAGTATATAAATACGTGCAATTTTACCCAAGTCCATGACTATAAACGCACATTTTTTTTCCTGTATTTAAAAAAAATTTTATGTATCCCATCGTTTCTGTATTGTGTATTTTCTACAGAAATTATATTAATTTTTGGATAATTTCAATAAGCGATAGGCCAAAAAAAAAATTCGGTATTTGCAGAATCTGAGTCTATTTCAGATAACAGAGCCTATTAATAAGAGCCTGCGGTTGCATCGGCAATGACCGATGCTCCTAGAACTAACAGCGATGCGCCGTATCCTCAAATCGCAGGGAGAAATGCAAATTCTGCGGGCGTGCTTTACTCACCGCTGAGTTCGTTCGCCGGTAATTCTCATATATTTGTTTATTCATCTACGAATTAGTCATTCAGCGCTGTATATAACTCCTAATCCCAGCTAATTAATCCTACCAATTGGTCAATTATAAATTCAGAATATACAATTTTCCATCCTTTTAGCGGCGCGACAAATTGATCCGATATTGTAACTCGCATTTTTGATGAATTTTGAACGCATAGAAATATCAAATGGGTTTCAAAGTTAAAAAAAAGCATGTTTTCTCGATTTTTTTTCACATTATATATAAATTATTTTGTTAAAAATATTAAGTAGATGAAAGAGTAACATTTCAATGGTATTTAAAAAAATTTTCATTAAAAAATGTTGGAAATTCAGCCGGTGGGATTTCAGGAGACCCATCGAAAAAAAAAAAAAAAAACGTGTCCTCGCGGTGGTCACGATAACTCGCGATAGCTTTATCCAAAATTAAAAAACCAAATATTTTCCGTTAGTAAAAAGTATAGCGCGTGATTGAACGAAGGATTTAAAAAAAAAATTGAAATTTCATTTTTTGGCAGAGTCGTATGCAAAATAATACTTTTTTGGTACAATTTATACTGCCTTGTAAAATTAGTTGTAATAAAAAAAAAAAAAAAAAAAAACATTCTTTGTTCAATCACGAGCTATACTTATCTACCAACAGAAAATATTTGGTTTTTTAATTTCGGATAAAGCTATCACGAGTTATCGTGACCGCCGTGAGGACACTTTTTTTTTTTGAGACATCTCCGAAAATCCAGGTCCCACCGGCTGAATTTCCAACATTTTTGGATGAAATTTTTTTTTTAAATACCGTTGAAATGTTACTCATTGATGCGCTTAACATTTTGAATAAAATAATTTTTATATGATGTGAAAAAAAAAAGTCGAGAAAACATGCTTTACTTTTTTTTGGCTTCGAAACCCCATGTAACACCCCTTAAATGCATTTTATTCTCAGACAATATCAGAGGGATCGATGCGCGCTTACTTATTTTTTTCAATTTCAATGCGATTGAAGTATCGTAAAATTGATTAAAAACCATCAGAGTGTCTCGAGAGGCACGAAAATGGCGTTTTTCCTAAAAAAAATTCTGTAATTTCCCTTTCAATTTGGATAAATGAAAAAATTCCAAAAACTTTCTCAACCTGACATAGCCGGAGTATCCGTAAAATAGGAGCGCATCTCTTTACGCGGCGAAAGGTGTTTTTTTTTTTTTTTTTGAGATACGAAATTTGTTATTTCAGAGATGTGGTACCAGATATTTCTATGGGCATTGTTCTCCTCGATTTTCGTTCACACTATCGCGGCGGCGATCTGTTTTGCCACGCTGCGCAAGCACAAATATGGAAAGTAAGCGCGGATGAAAAATATCCAAAACTCTGACGAAAAAAATCGATTGCGACGTATCACAGCGGATGTAAATCCATCGATCTACTTTCTTGCAGATTTTTTCCTATATTGATTCTCGTTATGGGAATTCTACTGCCGCTAACGTCGGGGGTTCTCAGCTCCGCGACCGTCGCATTCGTGTATCGCGGCTCGAGTTATCAAATGTCGCCGCTTTACGCCCTTTTATGGGGTATCGGACAGACCGTAGTCGCAGCTTGCGTCGGTTTTACGAGAATCTTGGCTACATTGTAAAAAAAAGAAAAAAAAACATAATTTCAAACTCATTAAGAACTTTCAAGCCTGAAAATCTTTTTCGTACGAGAGAGGCGTGGAATTTTTTTTTTTTTTTTCTTCGCTCGATGAGAAACATCGGTGTAAAGATACGACGGATGAGAAGTCCACGGAAGAGAAGAAAAACCCCAATATCGTGCGAAGTAAGTCTAGGTCCGTCCGGGCGATATTAGCTTAACATTTTTTTTACACGAAATTCCCAATGTAGCGCGTAATTTTTTTTCCGTTTTACAATCGATTTCTGTGATAAGCGCATAAATTTGTATTTACTGCGAGAAAAAAATAAAAATAAAAATATGATTGAATAATTAAGGGCTGTATCTCAGGAATAAGGAATTTACGATTTAATGTTTAATCATTGATGTTATATATATCTATGTATAGTATTGTGAATGAATGATGAAAAATGATGCGAATAATAAACGCAATAAATTCCAATCGCTTGCCTTAAATTTTCATTCCTTGTGTATTGCGCCGTTATCAAATAGCTTTAGTTATAAGAATGCATGAAAATTCGAATTGCGAGTAACGCAAGCGGTCGTTCTAATCCGATTTCGTGCTGGTACTTTAAAAAAAAAAAAAAAAATTCCTCATCGCCACTGCGTGTACTCACTAAAATTCTATGCAAAAATCAGGAATTTAGTTATTATTCAGAAAGTTACATTACAATGGAAAGACACGTTACGTTACTTAATTCCTCAAAGAATCGTAACGCTTTTTGAGGATACTTTTCACTTTTTTGCTCAATACCTCAAAGAACCGTAAGGCTTTTCGATGATACTTTTCACTTTTTCACACTTGGACGGTTCGTAACGCTTTTTGACAACACTTTTCACTTCTTTTCTCAAATTTCTTCAAGGACCGTAACGCTCGTCGAGGACACTTTTCACTTTTTTGCTCAATACCTTGAAGGACCATAGGACTTATAAATGATACTTTTTACTTTTTCACTTTTGGACGTTTCGTAACGCTTTTTGACAACACTTTTCACTTCTTTTCTCAAATTTCTTCAAGGACCGTAACGCTCGTCGAGGACACTTTTCACTTTTTTGCTCAATAACTTGAAGGACCATAAGACTTTTAAATGATACTTTTTACTTTTTCACTTTTGGACGTTTCGTAACGCTTTTTGACAACACTTTTCACTTCTTTTCTCAAATTTCTTCAAGGACCGTAACGCTCGTCGAGGACACTTTTCACTTTTTTGCTCAATACCTTGAAGGACCATAAGGCTTTTAAATGATACTTTTTACTTTTTCACTTTTGGACGTTTCGTAACGCTTTTTGACAACACTTTTCACTTCTTCTCTCAAATTCCTTGAAGGACCGTAACGCTTGTCGAGGACACTTCTTTTCACTTTTTCCACTCAATACCTCGAAGGACCGTAACGCTTCTTGAGAAAACTTTTCACTTCTTCTTCAATTTCTCGAAACACGGTAACGCTTTTTGAGGACATTTTTCACTCTGATGTGCCGCTAAAGATGTTTTCACACAAAAAATTTTTTACTCCATTAAATAGCCGATGCCCACTGAGCCGATTTCTTTCGCAGGCTTGTTGCACATCCCTGTAGATCATATAAAATTGAGAGTAAAATAAAAGTGCTGGATTGAGTGAAAAAAGTTAGTTTCATTTTTTTCATGCTCAAAACACCTTTTGTAATAAAAATTAAAATACAAGACTCGTTGCATTGCCAAGTTCAGTGTAGAATAACATTTCTTTTATACCAAACATTTTTGTTTGCCAGACTTACCCGATCCTAAGTTGTATGAACTACACGAAAAACTTCACCTCCTTAAAAAGGATTGATTTAAAAATCTAAAAAAATCACGAAGGCTACTTTCAATAAGTGGCACTAAAATTTCGCCAATTATCAACGACATCTGAGTGGGCCCGAAAAAAGTGGCTGAACTGATGAAGAATGCATCATATATGTGTCTGAGAAAAGATCCACCCAGGTGTGTATGCGATGTTTTTTTCAAATTTTTCTCATAAGCCCTTTTCATTGTTTTCCAATTGAAAGTGTATTCTTCCATAGAAACATTACACGTGATGTTTGGAGCAATTTCAAGGGTTTTTCACCACTTACCTATGGAAATATAAGCATTTGTAGTTTTTCCATTATTCATATAGAAGAATATGTGGAGGATAAGTTGTACCGTCTGAATTTTCGACAATTAAAAATCATTTTTAAGAAATATTAAGCTTGAGAAAAGTAAGGGTTTCACTAATTGAAGTATATAGCGAACAAGTTGTTGAAAAAAAAATCGTTGGGTCACCATTGCACTGAAAATATAATTAATGTTAAAACAAGCATCTCAATACGACAGCCTAGGCGGGTATATAGGCTGTTTAAACTTGACAATAGAGGACTTCTAGGTTCGACCTAACCTCTCATCCAAAAAAACGAGCAATCCTTCGAACAAAAAGATTTCCTGATCGCATGCAAAGCTTTTCCTTCCAAAATTGTCACAATATCATCCGATTTATTTCAAATACAGATTCAAACCGATTGGTTTACGATTATTCTCTTCTGATATGAAAAATACACGAAACACCGCCCAGATCTGGCTATACGTCGTTTCGATTGGCTCTCTCGAGCTCGGCAGGCCCCGATGATCGCCGAAGACGGCCGATGTGTTCACGCGCATGCGTATTGAATCGGACACGACACTGGTGTACGTAAACCCGCGAATTTTAAACACGATACTTTTGAAATCACGAAAAATGCGATTTTACATTGGAAAAAGTAATACAGCGCCAGCGATGCGATCTCATTCCAATTCTTCGTTAATCTGCGATCAACTTTTTCTCCTTTTGGGTCGATTAATTTTGATTCAACGTGAAACGAAACTGATATTTGGTTTCTTTCGACTTTCTAATCAGGCTTAGAATATCTCAAAATTATCTTCATAATTTCAGAACAAAATTCAATATTTGAACAAACAAAAAATCTGATTACCCAGCCAAATACAATATACCTATATATATATTTTAAATTATTTAATCTCAATCTAGCTCCCCTCAATAAAAGCGTGCGCGCGGTTGGACTAGACCTTTTTGGTTGGACATCGGGTTTCGCGCAGTCGTAGATACATTATCGTGGATATCGTTGATTCGTATACGCACACGAAGGAGTATTCTCGTCACGACAATGCTCGGCCCTTCGAGAAAAACATGCCGGCAATCGCGTCGTCGAAAGAAAATTTTCCAATTACAAATGATATAATAATAATGAAAAACTAAAAAAAAAAAAAAAACAATTCTATCGTTCGTTGAGTTGTTCATAAAATCGCGATCCAAGTTTCAAACGAATTTCGTTTTTTTTTTTTTTTTCGTTCATCTCCACCGTTATCAATTCGCTGTACACTCTCGCGAATTATCGATCCCACGACGTCTGACGCCCTGCTGCGACCGCGAGCGCCCAGAAGAGTGCGCTCTTTTTCTGTATTTATTACCCAATCACGTGGAATTAATCCCGGGAAAAGTGACGGAAAAATGAGGAAAAACCCTTGAGCCTTAAAAAAAAAAAATCAGTGCTATAGATAGAATATCGATGCCATTCTTTTCCAAATTCATCGAGAATACGTGCGGTGAGTTTAATTGCAATTTTATAACGAAATATTGGCTCGAAATCTCTTTAATTGCTTATTATACATTAAAGGTTGGAAATTCTCAAAATAACTTTTTTTTTTTCTTTTTGCATTTTACGTTTCTAATTTTCCCATGTAGTTTCTATCTGACAAATGTATACAAGCTTCGCGAGACGTCACTAAATTCTCATCGCACAGCATGTGCCGGTATGGTAAACAAATATTTCTTCAGACAGACCCTCGTACATACCAATATTTTCCGTCATACCGAACTCTTTGAGTAATTACTATGTATGGATCAGTCGAGACCAAAAGATTATAGGCTGATCACCCGAAAAAAATGTTTCCTTTGCGGTTTTCATTCCTTTTAAAAAAATTTTTTTTTAACAATAAATTCTTCGTAAAAAAAAATAAAAACAATTTCGCGGACTCGTTCTGAAGAAGAAAAAAAAAACACTATTCCCGGATTTTTTTCGATATTTTCGTTTATTTGATAATGAAAAAAAAATTATTTATAGTTTTCTCGTTGTTTTGTCACGCTCAAGCAAAGCGTGCGGATTTAAAAAGTAGATTCGGGTGCGAGATAAAATAATAAGTAACCTATCTTCTGACACGGAACTTCCACTGATAATTTTCAAACTTTTTTGGCAAAAAAATCGACCAAAAGGGACAAGACATTTTTCCTTTCGGTAATAATAATTATAATAATGATTCGGGCTGTACAAAATAAGGAAAATTTTCGAATTTTTTAATGTTCTTAAACGCTGATGTAATAAAATCTAATTTTATCCATACAATGATGTTCATAAGGTTTTTCAAACTCAAGTATAAGTTAACCAGATATTCTAGAAATCTTCAAGCCAGTGACATCTCGAGAATAATAATTTTTCACACGGTTAATCGCTTAAAAAAAAAAAATTTATAATTTTCAAGAATTCTGCCGGAAATTACACTATATTTAAACCTGATATTCAACATGATTTGCAAGGTTATACCTGCTCAGGTATCATTTAAAAAATTCGAACTCTCTGTTGAATTATAAGAAAAAAAAAGAAAAAATAAATTAAAAGCAACCAATTCGAGAAAAAAATCGTTTAGATCTACGTAATTATTTTTCAGATCAAACTTAATTAACATGGATCTGAATTTTGGAAAATCGTAGATAAACCTGGATCTTCTCGCATAGAGATAGACTTAGGTTAATTCGAGTCGATATTATGTTCGAACACTTTTGCTTGTCACTATAGATCTTCATTTGTTTACTTAAATTTCAGTAGATTCACTCAAATCTGAGCAGATCCATTGGATATCTGAGTAGATCTAATCGAGATTTAGGTAAATCGACGATTTTGCAAAATTAAGATCGAATTTTAAAATTAAAAAAAAAAAACTTCGAATTCTTTCATATTTGTTACGACGAAAAAAAAAATCCTTTTTTGCAGAAACAAAACAAAAAATACGTCACACACCCGGACATCTTTTGCTCAATTTCATTTTTGGACTTTTCATATATTTTTGACTATCTTAGGACAGAATCTTGGATTTTTTTTCTTCTCGTTATCGCAAGGTTTGCTCCATATGACATAGACGAATCGTTAAATTGTACTAACTTTATCGATAATTCGAGCAAACTTTTTTTTTCCAGTAGTATCAAACGCACCAAGTGATATTTACCACTGAGAATTGTTCTGTAAGAAAAAAAAATATATATATATATATATATATTATGAAAATCCGTCAATTGGATAAGACGTGTAATTTACGGAAATGGAATTTCGCAAGACTTGGTGGGCAACGAGAATCACGTTGATCGTGATTTTTCTTGTGATACTCATGTGGCTAGCAATTTACGATGATTCTTGTATATTCGGTGGTATAACGCGTAAAATATCAATTGAACGTGGAAGACCAGAGTTCGATTCGTTCTACGACGAAATTTCGTCGCGTCGTGTGAAAAACGACGAGTCCAAGGTAGAGGTAATATCGTTGGATGACACTGGCGATACGCAAACAAGAGTAACGAAAGTACAGGTAGTGCCTCTATGGACGAGCAATAATAATAGCCTCAAGGATCCGATTGACGTATCACCGAGATACAAATTATTGAGACAGCAGGGTCTCGTGCCAACGAGACAATTGCCAAGTGCTCTTATCATCGGCGTTAAGAAGGGTGGCACGAGGGCACTTTTGGAATTTTTACGTTTACATCCGGGCATAAGGGCCGCCGGATCCGAGGTACATTTCTTCGATCATCATTATGCCAAAGGCTTTCACTGGTACAGGTGAGAAACGTCACCGTTACTCCTTCATTCGTTTTCCTTTTTCTTTATAAAAACAATTATTTTTTTAATTATTTTTTTTTTAATATCTTGTCCGCCATCTTGGATTTTTTAAAATTTGAACAGTGGCTTTAGACCGATAGAGATTCGAGAAATAAAAATATATCCTCAGGAAACGAATTAACAAAATTTTTAACTGTACGAGGGTTGATGTTAAAATTGGTGTGCGCCAAATTGATAAGAATACAGTTGTCCTTGTTTCGTAGTTCGATAAAAGTCTGAAAAAAAAGGAACTAACTCGGTAGTAAAATGGGCGACGATTTGTACCATATTATCGAGATAATTTTAATTATGTCATGGCTTAATTCCGAAAAATTTGACCATTAGCCTCTAGACGGATGAAAACCCTGTCCAACGAGCATTTTGTTGTTCCTCTACGTGGAAAATTGAAGAAATGGCCGTTGTTTTGAAAATTTATACATCGTGGATGAGTTTTGCTATGCAGCTGATTCGCAAATATTCCGCTGGCGCCACTTGCAGGCCTGAGCGCGTGAATTTTCATGCCTGCTGTTCAGTTTGCAGTCGATTTTATCATGAATTTTCGTGGTGCTAACTGTTAAATTAGAAGTTCAGTGCTAAAAATTCTAGAAGTTTGAATATTTCTTACCAGTACTAGTAGTAGTACTTACTGTACTAGTCGGTACAGTAGGAAATACTGAAACTTGTAAAAAAATAATTTACATAGTTCTGCATAGATCAAGTTCTTACATATAATAGATAGTTCTGCATAGATAAGTTCTGCATAGATCAAGATCTACTTGGTTATTTTTTAGTTCCACATAGATTTGAATTTTGTAAAATTCTAGATTTACCTAGATCTCAATTATATCTGCCTGGATCATAACTAGATTGATCTAGATCTCAATTACATCTACCTAGATCTCTGTTAAGTCTACTCAGGTCTAAATAAATATATGTACCGAGATTCAAGTAGAGAAACGGAGATCTAATAAGCAAAAGTGTTCGAACATACCATTCGGTACATCTACGATTTACCAAAACATAGATCTACGTAGATCAAATTTGATCTAAAAAATTGCTACGTAGATTTACAGAATTTTTTTTTCCCGGGAAGTCCATCAAACTCGCGAATTACCCGACTCGGAACCTGTTTTTCTAGATGTTCATCCAAAGATGACATCTAAATTTTCAAAAAATGTCATTTCTCTAATTTTCCACGTAGGGGAACAAAAAAATGCTCGGTGGTTAAGATTTCTATACGTTTGGAGCCTAATTTCCAAATTTTTCGGCATAAAGCTACACAATAATCATTGTATCCGTTTGTGTCTCAGACCTCTCACATTTTTATCAAAAATGTGCATGTCTAGGTCGAATTTTTATATTTTCTGGGCGTTAGCCTCTGGCTAGAGCCCTCCGAAATTGCCTGTTCAAATTTAAAATCATTCATTTCGAAAATTTAGGAATGGCACAGTCCCGAAAATTAACGTGCACTCTGTTTTACCGTCAGAGTAGGTAAAACAGAGCTTTCATCGCGTCCCCTAACCCGTAATAATCACCCCGGGTCCAGCTGACCCGGATTTTTTTTTACAAACTGATATTACGGGTAGTGAACCGACGAAAAACCGGACTTATATGCTGCCGTACAGGTGTGCGTTGAAATGTCTAGTTTTTACGGTAGTTAAGGAGCCATATCCCTCCTGAGCATCAGTGCAGTCTCAGGAGGCTTCGAAGACAGACGTGTTTTCAAAATAAATATACTTTTTGAATGACACCGTACCAAAATACTTTTTTTTTTATGGAAGTACTATAACTCAAGAGTATCGTGCTAAATTTTTGCAAAAAAATATTGAAAATTCAAAAAGTTTTGAATTTTTTTAGTAGAAAATCGTGTTTTCCGGACATTTTTTTTTCAGGAATTTTTCTAGTACTTGAGATCTAAAAATGCACAGTTTCATCGACGAGAGCATGTTTTCCAATGTTAAAATTATGGCTCTGAATTTTTATACAGAAATATAACACGTCGTCTTGCTTCGGTAATCGCTCAAAGTTGGCTCGGGTCAAATTGACCCGGTGTAACCATTACGAAGAAAGTCTACTCAAGGTGTGATTATTACGGGTTAACATGGAACGATTACAATATCAATTCGCTGTACATCGAGACCTATATAAGATGTTTTGTCTCTCTCTCTCTCTCTCTCTCTCTCTCTCTCTCTCTCTCTCTCTCTCTCTCTATGATCTATGATCTATTATCGTAAAAATTAAAATATAAATAAAAAATAAAATCATAGATCTATGATCTATGATCGTAAAAATAAAAAAAAATGAACACAAAAAAAAACGAAAAACAAACGGCCCAAAATACAGGCGTCGAATGCCACCGACTCTCGAGGGTCAGGTAACGATGGAAAAGACGCCATCGTACTTCGTAACGTCCGAGGCACCGCGTCGCGTCCAGCACATGAATCCCGGCACGAAGCTCATCGTCGTAGCCCGAGATCCCGTAACACGTGCAATCTCCGATTATACCCAGGTGAAGAGCAAACGCTCGGGTATACCGAGATTCGAGGAGCGCGCCTTTGTAAATGGCTCGCGCGTCGTCGACACGACATGGGCGCCATTGAAAATCGGCGTTTACGCACGTTATCTCGAGCATTGGCTACAATATTTTCCCCTGTCGCAATTTCTCTTTGTGTCCGGTGAACGTCTTATCGCCGATCCCGTTATCGAGATAACCCGCGTACAAGATTTTTTGGGCATTAAGCGCGTCATATGCGAGAAACACTTTTATTTCAACGCCACAAAGGGCTTCCCGTGTTTATTGAAGACCGAGCACAGTCCAGCTCCTCATTGTCTCGGTGAGTCGATTTTCTACGATAAAATAATACAGACAACAACAAAAAAAAAACCAAGCAAAGTTTACCGTAAAAAATTTGAAAGAAAAATATTCAGAAAAATCGATTCGTCTTCGGGCCTCAAGATTCTTTGTACTTTTGTATTCCAAGGTAAGAACAAAGGTCGCAGTCATCCACATATCGATCCCGCTGCTATACAGCGTCTAAGGGATTTCTATCGTCCCTTCAATCAGCGTTTCTATCAATTGACGGGAATGAATTTTGCCTGGCCGTAATATTCGGCATGATTAATCTTCCAACATTAGACATATCGTTATTACTCGTCAATACACACACACACACATACACACACATATTATTATATTACACATATATATATATATATATCATTTTACAAAAGAAAAAGGAAGACAAAAATGTCAATTTATTCCCTATATGACGTCCAGCGGAGTGAGATCATATTCTTGTTATTTTTTGTTTTTTTTTTTTTTTTTGTTTTTTTATACTCGAGATGTAACATTTTATAATATATGCTCTCGCGAAACGTTGGAGGGTTTTTTTTTCAAATCCGGTATACGGAGAAGGCTTCGTGTCCCGGAGAATAGTAATTTATAGGTGGAAAATAAAATCCTGAGATGCCTCGATCATGGGAGATATAGCATATCACGAGGAGGCAATGCATATTTTTTAGTCCTACACAATGGATGAACGCACGGCGCTGATGCGCGTGCAAGCGTCACCAAAGCTTTTGCTCAAATACAAATGTAAGGATATATACTTTAAGCACGAAATAATGTTTGAAAGAGTAGCATGTAATACACGAGGAATACGCGGATCGATGTTTAGCACGGCTAATAACAAAGTCTGTTGCGTAAAATGAGCAATAATATTATTATAAATATATTGTTGAATATTACAATGGTTATAAATTCGTACCAAAGCACAAATCGTCTTGGAAAATCAATAATTTTCCCTCCATTAAAAATCTACGCAGTGTTTTAAGTTAACGTACTTCGACCATTGAACTCAAGGATGTTGAAATTTTCGTCCGCAGTTGAAGGGCTTTTTCGAACTTTCGTGTTTGTTTATTTGTTATTTTTTTTCGATAAAAAAAATTCTTCATTTTAGCGCCAACAGCGATAATCAAGCGGGGAGTCTGGAAAAAATCGGGGATTCGGGAATTATCGCGAATAAAAAACGTCAATAAATCAATCGATTGTTTGACTTTTGCGAATTTTAGGGATTTTTTTTTTTATTTGCAAAATATGTTCGTTCGATCCCTGATAACGATTTTCGGATGAAGGAGCCAAAAAAAAATTGAGAAGCTCCGGAGCTGTTCCTAAAAAATCGTCGAAAAAATGAGAAATTTGCACATTATTGCAGTACTTCAAGTACCCGGTACTTGAGATGTACTAGAAGTAAAGTACTTGAAGTACAAAGTACTTAAAAAGTATTTCAAGTATTGTACTTAAATTTCCAAATACTCGGACTGTACTTCAAGTATTTTTACTTAAATTTTCAAATACTTTCCTGTACTTGGAATACTTTTTTAAGTACCAAGTATGAAGTACCTTTGAATACATCTTGCCAATGGTTGCATGTATAACACCTTTGAATATATAATTGAGGAACGTTCTGCGCCATCTTTTGGTTAAGATTGTAAGGAATGACCGTTCAAAGGCTCAAGCTACGGTAGTTACGGTGTTTGTTTCAGTAGTTACGGTATTTGTTTCAGCCCTAATAATGATTATCAGGTGGTAATCGATTATCAAAAGTTTTTCTGAAATATTTTACGGGCCGAGAATATGTTCTCGAAATTTCAGGTCGATCCGATTATAATCAACGGAGCTCGTGGAGGTTCAAAGGTAGGTTACTTTTTTATTATTCATGTGTAAGCCTGACGTGAAACTTTAAACGCTTTTTTTTCAAAAATATTTTTCTCCAAAACTGCTGCACCCATCAGCTTGAAATTTTGCAGAGACATAAGAAAGCAGTCCTTGATCGGAGGATTTTTTTTTAGCTGCATAGTTTTTCTCTGAAATAGAATTTTCCGTCGCCGAAAATCATTTTCTCCAAAAAGAAAATTAATTTTTTTGCGAATAAAAAATGTTGTTAAACTTACCGTTGAGCTGCTTGAGTCCGGAAATTCGGGGCAGGGGGGAATGTAATAAAAAATTATAAATTACAAATTGCTCGGGGCAATTGTTAATGAAGTCGCACTTAATTAAAATTATCTTGAAGTTTTTTATTCCTATGTACCTGATCATTGGGGGATTTTCTATGGGCGATCGAATCACTCGCGATTCTTCGCGCAAATGAGTCCGAGGGACATGATTTTTGAAAAACAAAAATTACTCTTTCGACGATCGATCGAAGGACCCCTCGATCCTGAGATTCCTGAGGACTTGGCACTGTTTTTTTTTTTTTTTTTTTTACCATGTGAGAAAATTACATTAATTGCTCTAGCATCAATTATTTTTCTTCAACAGACGAAACGTGATTGCGATTAAAAATAATTCTCAAATTAAAAGTACATTGAGAACGTATGTTTTTTGTTTTTTGGGGGGGTTGAAAATTTATCAGACATCATTACTTTTTTTTACTCAAAGTTGTCCCGTCCATTGATGATCTGAATTATTTTTCAATTTGACATTCTACGGAAAAAATTAAAAAAAGTTCATAACTATACCCTTCGTTTGTCCGTTGAAAATGTCGAGACATTATTTTGTAAAAAATAAAGCGAGGCATGCTTTGAGAAAACTCATTTTTATTATTTTAGGCAGAATTATTATTAAAATTTAAATTTAAATTATATGCTCATCCGCTGAATATCTCGGAATTGAAAAAAAAAATGCATGTCTCGAAGAACTATTTGAGATAGTAACCTAAAAAAATCAGGCAATAAAAATAAAGAGGCAATAAAAATCGACAATGAAATCGAAATGTTGCGCATTGCGATCGACTCGGATGAATCAAGCTCATTCGGAATGCCTCGTGTACACAGGTTTGTACGCCTGAGATCGTTGTGTTTTTTTTTTTTTTTTTCCACCAGCTTGCGCATCGAGTCATGCTGCGATGCAATAAATTCGTACTCGAGTACTGCTCTTCGTGCCTGGTATTGATAAAAATAATTCCGATGATTATCGAAACGTATACGTGGACGTGTACGAGGCGTTGTAAAAGATTTAAAAAAATTTCAATGCCGGAGCGTCGATAACGTGTCGCAACCTTCGAAAATCACAAAAAAAAAAAAAACAGATACAGACGCGGGCCAGATATTCTGACGACAATAGATTTTCGAAAAATGTCCGCTGGGTCGTGACGAAGGAGAAAAATTTCGTATCAGTTGGCAAATTTTAGCAAGAATCTCAAGAAATTCAGAAAAATCTAATAAAGATTTTTTTTTTTTAGTGTTAATGAGAAATTAGGATTTCGATATTGCAAAATTTAAATACGAAAAATTATGGAAAAAAGAATAAAAATAAAACTTAAGGTTCACGTAAAAATTATCAGAATCAATCTTACAGCCGCCAGATTTCAATCTACATGCTGTGGAATATCACGATGCTTTCGTGGCAGAGTCGTCAATAACCGATAGATGTAACATCAAATTCATTTCCTGTTGATAAAATAATCAAATGGCTCTTATCTCCGCGAAAATTAAAAAAGTTGATAACTGAGGAAGAGAAAAAATACAATACGAAGATAAATAAATATTAACGAATAAAAGGTAATCAAAATGTTATCGACACATTCCAGCTTCTTGCCAAAGGTATTATATCTCGGAAACGATTTCACAGCCTATGAAATCAATTTTTTTTTTTCACTGTGTACTTTGGCTTACGTGAAATAGTACTTTTCACAAAAAAAAAAAAAAAAAAAAAAAAACGTCAAGAAAGGGGCCCTATTAAAGTGATAAAGCTTCAGGACAGACCTCCTCAAGTCTTAATGAACGTGTGATCTTAAAATGGTTTGTTCATCGAAGATTCATGGATTCATGGATCATTGAAGATTCCGTGCCAACTTGGAGCACAATATTGCTCCGTACCTTTAGAGAAAAACCAATTTTTTTTTTTTTTAGGCTTCTGAAAGATAAATAAGTTACAAAATAGACTAAAAATGTAAAGCTTATGCTCATGTATGAGTTCATTTTTTTAAACAAACTGTCGATGCATGCAACTGAATACGGTGAAAAGGTACTGCAATTTTCAGTACTTTTTATGGGTAAATGGCCCTTGCGAAAATCGAAATTAATTCGTAAAGTTTCTTGAAATTTTCTTTTTTTTTTAAATCTGGACGACAAATCTTACGTGGAATGTCCCATACACGAGTACTCGTGTGCAATCCCCTTGATACAGAATAATATCAGAAACCCCTGCCTCCGATCGTCGAATCGACGACGATAACAACACAATCTCTCGAATGCAAAAAGTGGGAGTACACCGTCTCTTTCGGATTAAAGCCAGTGAGACGTGAGAAGACTTGACAGTATATGGCCCCATGTTAAATAAAGTGCTTTCCCATCTGATTCTAAGCAGTATAACGAAAAAAAAAATTGACCATTGATTCAAGTGACAAACGCGACGGGAGAAATTTTCATTACCACGTCGTTTCATCGCACAGTGTAGGTGTTTTGAATATTCAAATAGCATTGACCATGGAAGATAGGGCTGAACAAAAACTAGCATTTCAATCAGAATTTATCGGTGGGCATGCACAGTAACCCGGAAAATTTCATTCCTGAAAAAGAAATCAGCTAGACAACATCCCCTCGATAAAAATAATTTCCCTGATCTAAAATGTTGCTGGGAAAAGAGCTACGTAAATGTGAGCATTGTTACGCTACAGTTGTTTCGATACTTGGGTATAAATTGGGTGGATTCATTCGTTTGGTTGAAAAGTTTCAGCAGAATTTGTCCATCAGCACGCAATGAATTTAGCGAAGATTGAGTGGATACATGTTTTTTTATAAAAAATATTTTCGCTGGGATTTCATTAAGGGGATTTTTTTTTCATCGGGAATATTTTTTTTTTTTCTCGTGATGTTATTTCAGGGATATTTGGATGCAAAAACAAACTGTTCACTACTTAAACTAAACTTTTACGTAAAAACTGTTCGCAAGGTAATTTATAACGTCATATATATACCTGTTCCTAATCTAAACTTTTACGTTAAGACAGTCACCCGAAAAAT
Source organism: Rhorus exstirpatorius (assembly GCA_963564615.1). NCBI lineage: Eukaryota > Metazoa > Arthropoda > Insecta > Hymenoptera > Ichneumonidae > Rhorus > Rhorus exstirpatorius. The sequence continues at coordinate 19,491,494 of OY751318.1, forward strand.
CTCCAAACTGTCACCCGACGATCTGTCGGTCTTCCGAGTCACGACTGTCACGAGCCTTAACTCTACCTGGTACAACCATCCCGGGACAGGATTGTCACCGTTCAACTCTCACGGTCAGGAACTGCGTGTATGTGTGTAGCAAGTCGATGACAGTTTTGACCCTCTTTTCTGACTGTTGAGAGTCAGACGGTCGCAATTCCGCCCCGTGACGATTGTGCCGCGTATACAGTTAAGACCAGGGAAACAGTGACAATTTACATTTAAACGATTGAAATTATCCGCAGTCTTATTATTGTCTATAAATTTTACGAGATGAATTTGCAAAATTTAATATTGACTCAACGCAGCGTTTTCAGCATAATTTTACACAATAATTATTTCGAGTAACTATATATACACTCTACATACGCTAAATAATTATTTCCATCGTGTATATAGCCTCCGAGTGAATATGGATCAACGTCTCTCCTTCGAAAGTCCTGATGATACAATAATGCCCGAGAAAAATATCGAAATATCCCAGCAGACGTTGGTCTCGTATTCCGGCAACAATGAAAATCGTCCACGTAAATTGCCTCAGTACATTGCTGGACTTGCATCGACATTGGGTGCATTGGCTGCGGGTATGGTGCTCGGTTGGACATCGCCAGCCGGTGAGGATGGAATAAAGCTTAACGAGAGCGGTGTTTATTCATTCAGCATTGATGAAACGGATTTTTCGTGGATCAGTTCCTCGTTCAATCTCGGTGCAGCGACAATTTGCGTGCCTATCGGTATTCTCTGCGACATTATCGGCAGAAAAATGGCAATGCTGATGCTGACGGTGCCATTTACGATCGGTTGGGCATGCGTTATATGGCCAAATTCCGTGGCAACTCTGATTGCCGGACGTTATCTGCTTGGCATTAGCGGCGGCGCGTTTTGCGTAACAGCGCCCATGTATACGGCAGAGATTGCCGATACGGAGACACGCGGCAGACTCGGCTCGTATTTTGAGCTACTTTTGACCATCGGTATTCTCCTGACCTACATTCTGGGTACTGTAGAGGCAATCACGATGTTTACACTGTCCATAATATCGGCCTCTATACCGCTTATGTTCTTCGTGATTTTTTTCTTCATGCCCGAAACACCCACGTACTATCTGATGAAGGGTAATGTGAAAATGGCGCGTAAGACTCTCGTATGGTTGCGGGGATCCCGGTGCGACGTTGAGCTCGAGCTCGACGAGCAGCGTGAAGCACTTGCCGAGGCCCGACGCAATAAAATATCATTTCTCGTTGCCATAAAGTCACGGACAGCCGTCAAAGGACTCGCAATAGCCTTTGGCCTTATGTTTTTTCAACAATTGAGCGGTATCAATGCCATTATATTTTACGCCGGTAGTATATTCAAAAATTCCACTGATGACAATTCCGACTGGCCGACTATCGTAGTCGGGGCATTGCAGGCAATAGCCGTATTCGTCAGTACGCTCGTTGTCGACAGATTCGGCAGACGAATGCTTCTTCTCGGTTCGGGCGCTTCCATGTGCGTGGCAACCCTCGTTTTGGGTGTTTACTTCTATCTTGACGAACACGGCACGTCAATGGAGAACGCCCGTTGGTTGCCTCTGTTGTGCATCTGTGGCTTCGTCGTTCTCATGTCACTTGGATTTGGACCCATACCCTGGATGATGATTGCCGAAATATTTTCACCGCAGATAAAGGGTGTGGCCGGTAGTAGCGCTTGCCTCTTCAATTGGCTGATGGCGTTCGTCGTTACGAAATTTTACGTCGACGTCAAGGCCGCCGTGGAAGCCTACGGAACATTCTGGATATTTTCGGCGATTTGCGGCCTCGCAGTCGTTTTCGTGTTTTTCGTCGTACCCGAGACAAAGGGCAAGACACTCGATCAGATACAGATTGAATTGAGCGGCAATTCGTCGGGCGGCAAACGACAATCGAAAAAAATTGAAATTTCGGACTCTAGTAACTGGTAAATTTGACACGTGACATAGGATGATTAATTTTTGGAATAAGCGACCACGATCTTGATGCATGATTTCGTGCGTATGTATGTTGCGTGTAGTATAACGAATGTAAGCTTATGGCATTCAGAGATACATGGGATGTGGAGAGAAAACTCGAGCAACCTGCACACATTAACAGTCGACTAACGATGAGTGTATTGACTGCACGTCGATTGTAATGCACGACAGTCTAGTCTTAACCGTCAACGGGTATGGGCATATTACCAATTCGGAATTATCAATTATACCAGAGACTCTTGCAATCGATATACCCGTCCCGAATAAATTATACATGCGTTATTTATATATATAAAAACGGCCGCTGGATAAATCGGTCGATGGATAATTCGACAAAACTAAATCCAACCGTTGCGGATCAATGAAGTATAGTGACCCTCCATCACACATTATTTGCATATTGAATGTGCAAGATGTGTTGGGCGCAAAAGTTATAAGGCACCGCAGGATGCCTTAACCCCCATCTACTTATACTAACACATAGTTGTCTGAAGAATTAAGAATTTCATTGATAATTTCATATTTTCAGCCAATATTTTCACGGCCGATTTATCCATCGACCGATTTATCGATCAACCGATTTATCGATCGGTCGATTTTTCCGTATTTCACATAAGCCAAGCTATAGTTATACATTCCGTACTGAAAAATTTGTGATATCAGTAGCAACAGCTTGAGTTTTCAATGGCGCTTTCAAATCGGTACAATGTCGCAAATTATCGAACATTTGAATCGTATTAGATGTCATTGTCATTGTCATTCGCGATTAGAATTGTTCACTTTGTTCCCATCTTTAATTATCATCATAAGACTGCTTATTCTATAAACAGCAAGCGCGAAACCGAAGAAACTTTCTTCAATGTACATTATTTATAACGTTACCGCATCATGTAAATTTAATTAGAATATTGAAATACAGTTTTTTTTTTAATTAAATTTTTAAATCCAAAATGTTTTTTTCTTGCACTCAATTTACGATCGCAGCTCAACGAACCGAAACTATCGCTTATACAACTATAAGGAGGGCGAGAGAGAAGTGCATGATGCGTGAGGTCATGCGAGTTATAATTGTGCCAAGCACAATCGAGATGCCGATCAGTCAAAGTGTAAAATTTGAATATTTCTTCCTCGTTGTTTTCTACAATTTTTAAAACAGTGGGGCCGGGGGGGGGGGGGGAGGGACAAAAAATAATGACGAAGCAACGTCGAAGCGTATGAACATGGTAATTTTTTTAAAACAAAGTATTATTTGAGTTAGATTAAATCAAAATTATTTTGTCAATATTGGCTTCGTTTACAGAGTAAAATTTTCGACATTGAGCCCGCGACAATGAGAGTTGTAGATAAATCTATAATTCAACCGAAAATAAAGAACTTGAGGCTTGGAAATGGACAAAAAAAAGGTAACAAGTTTGGACAGTGCATCGGACTTGTGGTCATAAAAAAAATGAAATATGAATTAGGGACAGTGGTTCTATTACTTTCTACTTTGCGTTCTGCTACTTTCGGTATCTCGGTTAGGCTCTTTCTACTATTATATATTCTTTCTCTGTATTGCTCTGTTCTTGTTAGCTCTGTTATGTCAGATTACTCTTGCTAGCAAGTAATTAGTAAGTATTATTACTGTTAAGGTTTTTCTATTTCTTATTACTATTATATTATTAAGGAATCTTTATCGAAAGTCCTGTGTACTGCGATGTGTATGCTCTTATGAGCCCTCAGAGCCAGGCAAATAAAGTCAATCAATCTCTCTCTCTCTCTCTCTCTCTCTATTGCATAATGTGAGACATAATGACAGACGAAATAATTTTTTTCAGGCCGAATTGCTAGGTGACAATTGAAGGAAAGTTTTACAAACCGGCATTCAGCCATCCGGAAACGTCTCTTCAACTACGATTCTTAAATGTTTCAAAATATTATTTGCGGTCGAAAATTGAAATCGAAATTTGAAAAATATGTATATAAATATTTTTTACAAAAATGTAACTTCCCCGATATGAGGAATTGGAGTCCGTCCGGCGACGATCTCATCGATATTTTCTATGAATTAACGGTTTAAATTAAATAATTCGTATCAGAAGAATGCTGATGATAATTTTCACTCAGTAGCTACTGGTAAGGTACTAGCCAAAGAAATGAATAAAAAATACTCACCTCCAAAAGTCGATTTGTCTCGATTGATTCGTAGATGTCGAAGTTATCCGTCGAAAAAAACTTCAAAAAACTTTGCAATGTTCAGCTATTTCATGAGCTTTTATACCCAGAAAGAAAAAGCACAGCGGAAATGAGTCATGTTTAGGGGGGGAGATACGTCAATCGAAGACGCGGTGTCAGTAGAATGATGATTGTGTTGGCTCGATTCTATTGGCTATTGGGATCGCGTTGTTTCGATTTTTATTGGCTATTGAGATAGCTTTGTCTATTCGGAAAGCAGTAGAGGTTTGGGGCAAAATCAGACACTTTTTCAGAATTCATAATTTCACGTTAACCTCACGAATCGTAAGATAATTAATTCAGTAGTAATTCAGTAAAATAATTATTTTACTTAAATTCCTATATCGTATCGCTTATTGAAAAAAAAAAAATTCTTGCATTATCGGAAAGAGTCAAGTCTAAAGAATACGCTAGCTAAATTCGAAAACGAAATTTATAAAATTCGCAAAGTTAAGGGGGGGGGGGGGGGTAGGGTTTTGAGGGTTCAAAAAAAGTGATTTTTTTTATTGCATATTATGAAAGTATAGTAACTCAAGAATGTATAAGAAGTATAAGAACTCAAGAAAAAAGCCATTTGGGCTACTCACTATCATTATGCCTCAACCGATGCAAAACCACAACACGAAAACTGCCCTAGCGGAGAAGACTCATGGTGTGAATGGCAGAAAGCTGCAGCTTCAAACAAGCTGAATAATTTCAAACGCTCATATTCTGCTCTACCAACTGATGTTTTACAAGGAATCAAGCCAATTTATGAAGATTTAAGCAAAGATGCTCTCCTAGAGCGATGTATTGGCGGATTCACACAAAATAATAATGAGAGTTTGAACCAGCTTATTTGGAAGATTGCATCGAAAGTTGAGAGTGGTTCAGCAATTATCGTCCAATTTGCATCTTCAGTGGCTGCTTGTGTTTTCAATGAAGGCTGTAAAGCTTATTTAACCTTCCTTGAAGAGATGGAAATCAGTACTGGTCCAAGTTTTGTCATGGATGGGCGCTTCTAACCGACGATATTCGAATGAACAGAGCAGATGAGCGAGCAGCTGAAACCGCTAAAAATGATAGAATTCGCCGCAGACTTGATCAAAAAGATGCTTTGAACATTCTTGACGAAAGTTCTATACTCTATGGTCCCGGCATTGATGATTCTATGTGAGTAAAATAAAAAATAAATAGCTTACTAAGTTTTATCAGGGTCTTTTCGCTACGAAAAACTTTGAACGCGTTTTTCTCAAATCGATGTTTTTTGAGTCGGTGCACTCTGTATCTCAAAATCTATTCAACCGATCGTTCTCAAATTTTTTACATAATTTATGAGGTAACTCTGTTGAGATTTTTTCGTTTTTGATTTTATTTTTTTTATTATTAACAACAATAGTCATGAATTTAGGCCAAAAATCGGTATTTTCACTTTCAAGTCTTGTAAAAAGTTCAAAAATTTAAAAAAAAAATGGAAAAACTCGACAGAGATACCTAGAGGGACATAAAAATTAAAGGAAAAACTTTGGTTATTTCATTTCAGATGATCCATTGCTGAGGTATGACGTGCACCGCAAAATGTATTTTTTCTGAGGCGCCTGCGAAGAATTGCTGCCATTCGGTCAATTTTCAATATTTTTCAACCAATATTTCACAGAATATAGTTCAATTACTACTCTTTAATGTACAATAATCAGAAATAAATTTACTTTCACCGTACGCCCAAAAAAAAATCTGTAAAAACCTGTTTTTTCTGCCTTCAAAACCCTACCCCCCCCCCCCCCCCCCCTTAATAGGCCGTCGAAGAGAGAGAGGCGCACCGGTACAGAATTTAAAGTGTTTGGGCCGGCTAGCGGACCTAATATGAGGCAAGATTGTCCCAAAGACTGGAAAGAACGGCTCGGGAAGAAAATTTTTTACAAATTTTCCTGTCATAGCAGATTACGTTTCGGTATGAAACTTTTCATTTTATGCACACGTAAATTTCAGCTCAACTATAAACGCTTTTTTGTCTCGAAATTACGTTTTCCAAGTTTACAGAAATGCTCCAACATATCTTAGATGAGAAATCGTCATATAATTTGATAGAAACGTGCAAAGCAAACATCTTCATTAGTTCAATTAGCATTATTTGAAAATTTTGAACATTTTTTTTTTGTTTTTTTCGAAAATCCTCTTTGGTCGCTCCCACCCGCGCTATAGGATAGCGATGTAGATATAGATAGAGCATGTTTGGTACTCGAATTTCGCGAAATTTCATGGAATGTTTCTGATTTTTTATTGAAGTATCGAATTTTTCGAGAATTCAAACTTTGAGACTTTGTCGCAATTTTTTTTTTTTTTTTTTTGTGTAATCATCGTAATTAATTTTGGGAGAATCGACGAAAGAATTCGTTATCTTGTACAATTTTAAATTACAAAAAAAAAAAAAATAAGTTTTCTTATTTTCGCAGATTTTAGGCAGATATTTGGCATTAAATTTTGCGAGAATCCGTGAAAGGTTGTTCGTATTTATTTTATTACATTTTCAATATATATATATTTTTTTTTTTACATTTTCAATTTCCCCTAACGCTGCTGCAGCTCTCGAGAGCTTTCTTCGATTTATTTGAATCTAATTCAGTAAAAAAAAAAAAGGGTGCAACTTTTGTAAACTTGCATCTTGCTTACTCATTGTTCTTATTTCGCTCACAAGACGAAACGAAAGTTGACAAAATCCACTGACAGACATATAAGAAAGCTTCGGTGAACGTCATAAAACAACGAAGAAGCAAGATGAAAGTTTTAAAATATTATTCGGACAGGACCCATTTTTTTTATTAAAAAAAAAACAAACACACACACACACATAATTACGCCGAAAATTATAACGCTCGCACTAACGGAAATAAAGTGATAAATAAATAAACGAAGCAGCTTGTACGTTTTCTTTGTTATACTTGTCTGTATTAAATTAATCTTATACTCGAAAAATTTCTTCGTTTGATACTGTATTATATACTGCAATGGTCGTTTCTCATTATCCACAATGATTTATGCATATTTATAATTTATATTTTACATTTTTATCGCTAGATTCAATGATAATTTATTATCATAATCTCTCGAGTATTTCAGGACGCCATATGTCAGTCGACACTTTTTTTTTTCATACAATTGTGTCGATTTTAATGTGATAGTTTCATGAAAAACAAGTTGGGAATTATTTATTTGTTTTTTTTTTTTGTTCGCTTTTCTTTTTTACGTACACACAAAATATTTGAACTTCGAGGATCGCTAAGACAGTGGTATACTTTGCTTGAATTGCCTCGGACATCCTCTCTCCTTGAGAAGATCGTCGAGGGCCTCTTGGGTATAATAAACAACGAAATCGGTTGGCTCGACGCCACCGAATACCGCGTATACCGATGGCTTTAAATTATAAAAGAACAATGGCTGACCTCTCATTGCGAAATCCTTCGTTAGACACTCGATTACCGTCGCTGCCGTAAAATCAGCGCCGTAAATGTGCGAACAATCGATCACGACCGGTGTCGCGGTGCTTTCCGTCGAGCGACTGTATTTCGTCACTAAATTTCTCACGTAATCGACAGACGGAAATATGAGGCACCTGTCGGGTGTCAGCATGAGAAAACCGACGCCGCAACGACTCTACGAAAGACAAGAGGAAGAGAGAAAGATTGGTATAGCGAATGGTTAAAAGAAAAAAAAAAAAAAAAAAAAATCGGTGGATCAAAATCTACGAGTAAAAGGAGAAAATAATTATGGCAAAGGGGTAACATCGAATAATCGGTAGATGATAAAATTTGCCAATGACGGGGATGAAAAATTTCCAAAGACGAGACTAACGAAGGAAGATGAATAAAATGAATCGGTAAATGATGAAAATCGTCAAAGACAAGAAGAAAAAAGGATTTTGGCTACAAACAATATTGAAAAAAAAAAAAAAAAAAGTAGATGATTGAAATCGGCAAAGGTGTGCAAGGAAAATCTGGAAAGACAAATAGAATAAAAAAATATGGCCAAAGAGGATCGTTAAAAAAATCGTTGGATGTGAAAAAATCGTAAAAGAGGAAGCAAGGAAAATCTGAAAATGCAAGAAGAAAAAAAAGATGGCTGAGAAGAATCGTTGAAAGATCGGTGGATGCTCAGAATGTAAAATCGATCGTAAAAATAATTGGTAATCTCAATGGATAATTCGTAATCGGTTATCGCTAGAAATCTATTATCCATAAGGCTTGATACTCGTTCAAAATTTATGGCTGATTGAAAAGAAAAAAAATAACGACAGCGAAGATCGGTAATTAATTCAAAATCGTTATTCAGTGCAAGCATCGGATGAAAAAATAATGATGACGTGATAATACGGTAGATCTTCGGATCGAAATTTCTTCGACCCATTGAGCTTGTTTCACAAATTTGTTTAAATCGGTAAGCCTCCCGGGGAAAAATTGTTCGGATCTACGTAGATCTAATTTAGAGCTACGAAGTCATTTTTTCAATCAAATTTCATCTCCGTGTATGGGTCTAAATTTTGGAAAATCGTAGATCCACCTAGATCTCCGTGTATATAGCCGCATAGATTTGTGTACATTCGAGTCGACCCAATCTGAGTAGATATAGCAGGGATTTAGGTAGATCTAATTGAGATCTAGGTAAATCTATGATTTTCCAAAATTTATATCTACGTAGATTCAAAAATCAACTGAGTATATCTAAAAATCAACTCCCCCGATCTAAATTTGATCTACGTGTAGATCTAAAAATCAACTGAGTAGATTTAAATTTGATGTACGTAAATCTAAAAATTAACTACGTAAATCTAAAAATCAACTGCATAGATCTAAATTTGATCTAAATTGATCTAAATTTGATCTACGTTGATCTAAACTTGATCTACGTAGATCTGAAAATCAACTTCATAGATCTAAATTTGATCTAAATTGATCTAAATTTGATCTAAGTTGATCTAAACTTGATCTAAATTGATCTAAATTTGATCTACGTTGATCTAAACTTGATCTACGTAGATCTGAAAATCAACTACATAGATCTAAATTTGATCTACGTTAATCTAAACTTGATCTATGTAGATCCAAAAATCAACTACGCAGATCTAAATTTTGTGTACGTAAATCTAAAAATCGACTATACACGGATCTAAATTTGATCTACGTTGATCTAAACTTGATCTACGTAGATCTAAAAATCAAGTACGTAGATCTAAATTTGATCTACGTTGATCTAAATTTGATCTACGTTGATCTAAACTTGAATTGCGTAGATCCAAAAATCAATTACGTAGATCTAATTTGATCTACGTAGATCTAAAAATCAAGTACATAGATCTAAATCTGATCTACGTTGATCTAAACTTGATCTACGTAAATCTGAAAATCAACTACATAGATCTAAATTTGATCTACTTTAATCTAAACTTGATCTATGTAGATCCAAAAATCAACTACGCAGATCTAAATTTTGTGTACGTAAATCTAAAAATCGACTATACACGGATCTAAATTTGATCTACGTTGATCTAAACTTGATCTACGTAGATCCAAAAATCAACTACGTAGATCTAAAAATCAAGTACGTAGATCTAAATTTGATCTACGTTGATCTAAACTTGAATTGCGTAGATCCAAAAATCAATTACGTAGATCTAATTTGATTTACGTAGATCTAAAAATCAAGTACATAGATCTAAATCTGATCTACGTTGATCTAAACTTGATCTAAATTGATCTAAATTTGATCTACGTTGATCTAAACTTGATCTACGTAGATCTGAAAATCAACTACATGGATCTAAATTTGATCTAAATTGATCTAAATTTGATCTAAGTTGATCTAAACTTGATCTAAATTGATCTAAATTTGATCTACGTTGATCTAAACTTGATCTACGTAGATCTGAAAATCAACTACATAGATCTAAATTTGATCTACGTTAATCTAAACTTGATCTATGTAGATCCAAAAATCAACTACGCAGATCTAAATTTTGTGTACGTAAATCTAAAAATCGACTATACACGGATCTAAATTTGATCTGCGTTGATCTAAACTTGATCTACGTAGATCCAAAAATCAACTACGTAGATCTAAAAATCAAGTACGTAGATCTAAATTTGATCTACGTTGATCTAAACTTGAATTGCGTAGATCCAAAAATCAATTACGTAGATCTAATTTGATCTACGTAGATCTAAAAATCAAGTACATAGATCTAAATTTGATCTACGTTGATCTAAACTTGAACTGCGTTGATCCAAAAATCAATTACGTAGATCGAAATTTGGTCTACGTTGATCTGAAAATCAACTGCGTAGATCTAAATGTGGCCTACGTATAGATCAAAAAATTAACTACGCAGACAAAAATTTGATCTACGCGGATCTAAACTGTAGTTTTTTTCCCTGGCTGGTGCCATTATCGTTTTGTAAAATTCAAGAACAAGAAATTACTTTTCCATGCTGTGTCGTTAGAGAAAAACAAAAATAGCTCTATAAGCACGCAATGAAACTTCATGTTAATCGAGAGGAACACATAGAGTGTTGCATCAGCCTCGAGCAACGACAAGTTTACCGGTAAATTTATAATTAATTATTGTTGACACTGAGAAGCAAAAAAAAAAAAAAGTAAACGCACACGCGGCATGCAACTCGCGATGTTTATTGCGTCTTCTCTGTCGTTATACTTGCGATGGCCGATAAATGTGGGGAGGAAAAAAAATTTAAGGATATTGGCAATTTTATACCACGTATCTATAAAATTGGCCAAACACGCTGATATTCATATAATTATTCGCATAAATTACCGTGAGCTTTTCAACCGATATTTTCGGCCTCGCAGCGTGATAAAGAATGAAGAGCACGTTGAGCCCAACTCCGCAGAGAATTCCAACCTCGAGTTGTAGAACGAGGCAAGCTATGAAAGTACCCAAACCCGGCAGAAGATCGGATTCTGTTAAAAAAAGTTCATGATTATTCCCATTGGACGCGTAACATATCGATCTTCTTTGTTCCTTAATCCGCAGTCCTCGGAAAACTTTTTCCTGCCAAAATCGAGTCACGCGGTAGTTTTTTTTTTTTTTTTTTTATTTCGCAATATCTCGGAAACAGTTGTACCTACGATAAAAATGGTTATATAAATTTTTATAGAGCACACGATTCCCGATTATTTTGGTGTGAAACTTTTTTCTGTAAAATCGATATCTACCGAGCTTGAGCGCGTCAAAGTTTTATGAAAATCATTGAAAAAAGAAAACATTTCCACGCGCTAACTCGATAAATGGTTCTCAATGAAAAACGGTATAGGAAATTTTGTGTTCAACAAAAATTGTTTCCAATTTCCTGAGATATTTCGAAAAAGAAAGAAAAAAAAAGTCACAATTGTCGGAGCAGAATTTTTGCATTTTCGACTATTCTTTGTAATTCCGGCTACTGGAAAATCTCGAAAAAAAATTTACGATAGATCTATTATTATTATTGTTCGTAGAAAATTTATAATTATCACAGTACCCAGCTGAGTACAAGTGCGAGTGATCTCGATAAATTTGCATAGTCACGTATGTTAATGAAGAGCAGGATATTGCTTTGATTTTATCGGGACTCGGGGAGCAGATTCACGTAAGAAAATATTCAGCGTTGTTACGCGATTCGCCTTTCAAGGTGATCTTGTTTCGTGTTTGAATATAAAAACAAAAAATCTTTTTCTTCAATCCTCCCCTCTTATCTTTTTTTTATTCTCTCTCGTCTTGGCGATCGACAATATACGAAGGTTTCTCGCGATAAATATTACGAGTTAATTGCCATCACTGATTACTGCATCGTAAATGCGTTCGTTCAACTCTACAATTAATCCCCCTTCTATACCGATAAATATAATGACTAATCATGCAACGAGAATCTAGAAAATTTTTATTCATTGCACAATCGCCTGAGCCAATATTCTCGTAAATTTCGTGTCACTGAAAATAAAGACTGAAAGACAAAAAAAAACAACAAAAAAAAAAGTAAGCCAGTAAAGTTAATTTATCGTCTGTCAAATTGGAAATTTTGTTTCGAGAAAAGAGCGAAAAAAAAAAATCCTTCGTTCGCGCAATTTCGTCAATAAGAATAATAATAACAATTTTATTGACTTTCCGATTGACTTTGCATGGTTGGAAATTTTTTTTTTTTTTTACTAGTGCGTAGATAATGATTGACACACGTGCGCTCTGACAATCGTCGAAAATATCATAAATAATGTCGCACGGTGTGCTCAAGGTGTTGCAGGAAATGAAAAATAAAAAAAAATAAAACTCACTCTTCGTTCTCCACATTGGCTTGACGACTTTAACCTCGACCATAAAGATAACGGCGGCAATGATTATTGCAGCGAGGCATGCTTTCGGTATGTAAAAGAAGTACGGAGTCAGAAATAGCAATGCCAATATCACGAGTATTCCTGAAAGGACGGACAAAAAAAAAAGAAGAAAAGTCATACCCCGATTTGAAAAAAAGTGCCAGTCGTTGATTAGTTAATTGACGATTTTTTTTTTTTTATTACACACCTGTATAAAGGCCACCCATGGGAGTTCTAACGCCCGATGCATTGTTCACTGCACTTCTACTGAGTGCTCCCGTACCCGGAAATGCCTGGACGAAGGAATTTCCGAGGTTCGCCATTCCGAGTGCGATGAGCTCTTGCGTCGCGTCGACCGAGCGTCCATTCGCTGGAAGACAGAGGGCAAAATGGCCGACCATTCTAAAATTTTCACACAATATTCGGGCAGATCCGCTCTAAGAATTTGCGGTGTTTCGTTAAAATCTAAAGATCCGTTCGAAATCCACCGGACAAAAGAGGGACATTGATATGAGTTCGGTATGCGTGATCCTTTCTCGTAAAAAGTTGCTGATTTTACCCCAGCAATTATCGCAAATTTCAAATGGTCAGTTTTTTTGAAATTTTACACGCGCTTCGATAAGTTTATAACTAATGCGTGTGGAAAATTTCAAAAAAATTGTAAGACGGAATCGAGACGGTAGAACTACCTTAAGAGGCTCAACCACTGCTGCACCTGGCTGTTTATTAATTATTAATTATTAGCATTAGTAATTGACTCACCAGTTGAATCAATGAGTGATTTATACACTCAGGAATTTAGGGACTCAACCGCTGCTATGTCCCTGACTTTTTTTTAAATTATTCATTATTTGCACGAATAATTGAGTCACCAGATGAACCAATAATGAGTGATTAATTCACTAAAAATCTATTCACTAGAAATTTAGAGACTCAACCACTGCTGCCCCTGACAATTTATTAATTATTGATTATTTTCATAAGTAATCAATGCATCAGGTGAATTAATGAGTAATTAATTTACCAGAAAATCATTCGCGAGAACTTTAGAGACTCAACCACTGCTGTCCCTGACCATTTATTAATGATGATTTATTAGCATAAACAATTGATTGACCAGGTGAATCAATGAGTAATTAATTCATCGAGAAATAATTAGCTCGAACTTCAGAGGCTCAACCACTGCTATCCCTGACTCTTCATTAATTATTCATTATGTTTGCATAAGTTATCAATAATGCACCAGCTGAATTAATGAGTAATTAATGACCAAAAAATTATTTACCTGAACTTTCGAGACTCAATCACTGCTGTCTCCGACTATTTATTAATTATCAATTATTAGCATAAATAATTGATTGACCAGGTGAATCACTGGCTAATTAATTCATCGAGATATCATTAGCTAAAACTTCAAAGACTCAACCTCTGCTATCTCTGTCTATTTATTAATTATTAATTATTCATTACTAGCATAAATAATTGATTGACCAGGTGAATCAATAGCTAATTAATTCATCAAGATATCATTGGCTAAAACTTCAAAGACTCAACCACTGCTGTCACTGACTATTAATTAATTATTGTTTGTTCGTATACAAGCAATCAATGCACCAGCCGAATTAATGAGTAATTAATTGACCAAAAAATGATCTGCTAAAACTTTCGAGACTCAACGACTCCTGTGTCCCTGAATATTTGTTAATTATTCATTACAATTACGTAAATATAATTAATCGACTTACCAAAAGCCTTGCACACTGCCACGTCCTCCATCAGGGAAATCAGCGGTAAAACGAGCAAACCACTGCCCAGATTAGTGCACATATCAACGAAGGAAACCGTCGTGTTGTCCTGCCTCGTATAGCTAAACGATGGCAATTGAACGGTTGGCATTCCGCTGGGCAAATAACCTGAATGGAAGATGAAATTTTACGTTACCCGTGAATACGATCGATAATCCGAAAATAGAGGTAAAATTTAAGAGTCCGATTCACTCGGATAGCCAATTTAAATCAAAAGCAATAATAATAATAATAATAATACATTTTTAATCCTAGAATTGATCGCGTGGCTGGAAAGGAGATATTTTTTTAATTTTTATTCTCGCATTTAAATATCGTCATGAAAATTGGCCTATAATTTTTCGTGCCTTGGCGATTTGGACAAAATTAATTTTTTTTCTCCCCTTCAAATTGATATTTTTCATTCTGAAAATAAGTTCATTCGGTTTTTTCGAGTCTGGATTCTCAATTAACGTCACTTTAACAAAAAAAAAAATTAAAATCTCGCGAGAGCTCGATTTTTACAAGAAGGAAATTACATATTTGAGGGATTTCGTGATTCGTGCTTACCGATCAATTGAAACGGCGATTCATTGGTAAAGCTGTAGCCCAATATTCCGCAAAGTATAACGAGAATAGCATTTCTCGATGTTCCAGTCAGCCATATAATTTTATTTACAATTTTTTGCTTCGTCGTTCTCAGCTCTTCGTCCTTTGGCCCTATGCTCGTCGTAGCTATTAACTTTTCGTAAAATAAAAATGAATTTATCGCTCATTATTATTATTATTATTATTATTATTATTATTATTTGTTTCATTCACCATCATTGATGACTGTTATCATTCGTAAAAATCACTAATTGGAGTTATAGTAAATTTTCATTACCCTGAGTATTAGGAGAAATGCTATACAGGTTACTCCGAGTACGGCGTCCCACACGGAAGTTCGATGAATTCCCTCGGCGATGCTTTGCCAAAGTTGAATGAAAGTCGAACCTTTGGCTTTTATACCGAGTATGTCTTTGAGCTGCGAAGTTACGATTATCAGTGCAACCGCGGACGTGAAACCCGAGCTCACCGGTCCCGAAACAAAGTCTATCAGAAAGCCTAAAAACCAAAATGTCAAACTCAACGAAAGGAAAAAAAAAAAATATTGCCCGAAAAAAAAAACGATAAAATTCGTAGATTCATTGGGAATCAAGAATTTTTATTATTTCGACTCTACGCTTTAGCGCGATTTAGAAGCATTTCAGAAAAATATTCAATCAAGCTCGATTGAATAAAAAAATCTGATCATCTGTAAATTTGAAAGTACCGCATCGATAATTGAGACCTGAATCACCTAAAAGCTTTAATTCAATCGCAATCTCCGTTGATTCTCTACACAAATCTCGAAACTTCGAGGTTGGATATCACTCTGAATGAGATTCAAAATGGGCTCGAGCCAAATTTTTTCACCACGCTATTTTTTTTTATTAAAAAAAAAATTTTTTTTAAACAATTTTTTGCTCCGCAAGTCCGGTCCTACACAATTTTGCTCTCTGTGTCTAACTGCTCTGACAGCACATCGATCGGGAGCGATCCATGCACACATTTTGATTAATTCTATTTGACAGTTTAAAAAAAAAAAAAATGTTCGTATCGACGCGTGAGATACGTAAAATTGTGCTTATTGACGATATTGCATGATGGACTA
Organism: Rhorus exstirpatorius; assembly: GCA_963564615.1. Taxonomy (NCBI): domain Eukaryota; kingdom Metazoa; phylum Arthropoda; class Insecta; order Hymenoptera; family Ichneumonidae; genus Rhorus; species Rhorus exstirpatorius. The sequence goes on from OY751318.1 coordinate 19,507,548, forward strand.
TAGACATTACGGCGATAAATATGTTTGGTTATACACGAACTTTATCGCGTTAAAATGAGGATTTTCTTTGGTTCAATGGTTCGGTAGAGTGTGAACTTTTTACAGCTCTGACAGGATCAAGATTTAGTATGTTTATTTATAATCGTTGTCTAATTTCTTATTCATTGAATATTATTTATGATCGTTGGCAAATGGTTTGCGAGGGTAGATCCGCGAGTCAAGTGTCACTGCGGTTGTATATACATAGCAATCGGATGTTAGCTTATTGTTCGAGTGCAAATTGTTGAGTTAATTGTTTCGGTCCAATGGACCACGAGATCGATGACTGGCTGTTTTATCGTAGAGCAGAGTATTACGAGAATTAAATATGGGATTAGGAGGATCAATAATTTTCGGTGGTCTTGATTTTTTTTTTTACCCAATCCTTGTGCCAGACTGGTCACGTGATCGACTACTTGGGCAATAAAATCGTTGATGATGGCTGTAAAATCTGATGGCAAGTATAAAAGTCGTCGGAATTCATAACGAGCGTGAAGATGGCATTTGTAACTTTGATTAATTTTTTTTTTTTAATTTAGTAATTTAGATTGTTTCCTCATCCTTTTGACCTATCCGTTAAATCATTTCGCCTCGTCTAACCTCATGTATGATTAAAAAAAAAAAAAATTCTTAAAGATTCTTTTTTTTAGCATAATCCGGCGATAGCTGATTTTAATTTGAACTCAAACTTTTTTGTTTTCGAATAATCTTGAAACTTACCGAGACCGAATATGCCCATAAAGAGTTCTATAAGTCCCGACATGAAGCACAAGAGTATTGCGTGTGGCAAAGGCGAATCAAGATGAGAAACCGTTTGATAAGTGAGCAATGAGACTATTGCGCTCGGTCCTAGTGGTATGTCTTTGCACGAGCCGAATATAATGTAGATAAATGAACCAAGAAAACTTCCGTAAAGTCCGTACTGAAAATAAAAATAAACATGTTCAATTTGGGGCATAAAATTGACATTCAGAATGATAGCCCGTATAGAAATAGACAAAAAAAAAGGTATAGTATATGTAAATTCGTGAAAATTGACGAGATCGCAAAATCTCACAAATTCGGTGAATTTTGCCTAAAAAGTGGCACCCGACATCAGCATCTGCGATCAGTAAATTTATAGATGCAGGCAGCTTCGAATACGAGAGAGTTGTGAAATTTTTGTAAATTCTAAATCTCGAAATCTTCCGATCCTATGTGCACCATTGCAATTGGGAAATTTTTTTTTTTTTTTAACATAAATTGGCAAACTTCCGAAATGATAACATCACAGAAAAAAAGTTGCTCGCACAAGAAGTTTTCGTAAGGCAGTCTTATAGTGAAGTATACTACTTGAATTATTGTGAAGTATATTTGAAGTATACTAGTCATTTTATTTAGAAATTTGAGCACTGTAAAATGACAAAAATTCTATTGCAACCTTACGACAAATTGATCAAAAAATTTTGCCCCTGAAACTGCTGATCGTGCGTATGCTGCAGAAACTTTTATTACGTAAACTTATGGAGCAGAGCCATTGGAGATTAAATGAAAAAAGTATTCGTATTTCAAACATAAAACGAAAAATTCGCCAACTCAAAAGTAGAATAATCTACTCGGAGAAAAAAATCGTATATAACAGGTACACTCGAGTCGGCAACACTTTTGCTTACAACGCTCTTCATTTATCCCCTAAAATTTCAGTAGATTTACTCAAATCTGAGCAGATCTCAAGGAGATCTAGGTCGATCGAAGTTAGATTCAGATAAATTTATGATTTTCTAAAATTTCGATCTACGCAGACCTATATTAAAAGTAACTGCGTAGAACTAAATTTTATCTACGTAGATCTAAATTTTGGAAAATCGTAGATCTACATCTCCGTATACATAACAGGTAGATTTACATACACCCGAGTCGACAACAATTTTGCTCACATCTTCGTTTATCCACTAAAATTTCAGTAGATTTACTTAAATCTGAGTAGATCTAAAAGAGATCTAGGTCCATCGAATTTAAATTCAGGTAAATCTACGATTTTTTTAAATTTAGATCCACGCAGATCTACGAACAGTATCTGCGTAGAACTAAATTTGATCTATGTAGAGCTAAATTTTTTTTTACCTTTATCATTTATTTAGACCTTTTGAAAATCGTATGTTTTTTTTAAATTGATTTTTTTATTTAACTTACCATTGTATCAGTGAGCTTGAAAAATTATTTCTAAATATTTGTCATTGAGTTACAAAAAATATTTGGCTGCCATATTCATGTATTGCAAATATTTTCATTTTATCCATTTCCATTTGGAAGATTTCTTTTTTTTGGTCGATTGGTATTTGAAATATATAAATGAAAAATAAAAAAATTACCGACCTGCGGTGGTAATCCAGCGACGGTCGAATATGCCAAAGATTGCGGTATGACGGTAAGACCGACCGTTACACCGGCGACAAAATCGCCAAGTGCATCCGCCCCGTTGTATTTCGGTAGCCATCGTAAAATCGGTAGCCTCTTGTACAGCATTTTTTTCGTGCAAACCGCCCTGGCTCTTTGTCTGGCATACTGAGCAGCCGAAACGAGCATGCTGTCCTTGTGCTTGATCTCATCGTCACCCGGCTCTTCGATCACTTCGAGAGAATTTTTTTTTTTTTTATTCACTCCATATTGTTAAAAAGAAAATTTTGATGCTCTATTTTTTTTCCACGTTTTAATTTATTTGAAATAAGAATGAAATTATTTTACGTAATATGATAAAATAATTTTTCGATATTCTCGTTGTCTTACGAATTGATATTTTTTTCGAAAATTAAAAAAAAACACAAATTGTTACATCTCTCATTGAGACTTTGCTTGCAATATGGCTTAATAAATCGCAATATATATATGTATATATATATATATATATATATATATAACCGCATTACGTGCATCCACGTATAAAATATGCATGATTCTTGACAGAACAAAGGCTCAAAATCCGGATAATTGAATGGCTAATTGTGCGCACATTCATACTTTTATTGCTCGATAAGAAGCTTCGTATCACCGTGCTCGACTCATATCGGACTCATTAACCGTACACATTTCCAACATGCGGAAGGTGAACGAGATTTCAGTTTATTTCGTATGAATTGTTTCCCGGACGCAAATCCATTTTAGCCTTCCATTGCACAATTCGACCGCTGAGAACGACAACATCGTATCTCAAAGTTACGATTTCTTTCACAAAATGTTCCGAGGTTGCATCACTGCTGGTCACGTGATTTTTCGAAAAAAAAGTATAGGGGCTGGTTAATCTATGAATTGCGATTGAGATTTGCCATTTTCTTACCAATCACTATTCATTACTTAATTCTGGGCTCGCGTAGAAAACAAAAGACTTTTCCGAAATTTTTTTATTTTTATCGCCCGGAAATCTTGGAGAGAATCTCGAAATTAATTTGCATAGTCCATTGTTCATAAATTATCAATTCAAAATGAACGGTAAACGGATTTGATACTGCTATTTCATTATTAAAAAAAAAAAAAACCTGTAAATGTTGCAAAAAAAAAGTCGTTGTCCGGGATTTGAACCACCAGGTATTCTTCAATCAGCGCGAATACAGCAGTTTCGAACCTTAAATAATTGGTAAAAAAAACAAAAAGAATGCTCTGAATTCGCAGCCTCCGGACCGAGAAGGAAAACTTTGCGAATAGAGTCTTAACTTGAGATACGATGTTTTTGGACCAAATTCTTAGATAATGTACGATGCTGTTGAGACAAATTCTGAGATGCGATGCTGTTTTGTTCTCAGCCGTCGAATAATCGTCGATTCGAAACTTCTCCATTCACAAGTAACAGCGTATATCGTGCATCTCAAAATTTCTCAATCGTTCGATAATCTTCGTTTATTTTTTCTCGAAAAAAATTTCACATTTTTCGTACTTACTTTTTGGATATCCTCGGTAACGAAAGTGCAATTAAAGGATTTACATGTCTTTGAGGCAAATGTCTTCTCGATGTGTAAAAAAAAAATATATATATATATTACGGGACGAAAAATCCACAATTTCGATTTTGCAAACAACTTTATTTTTCTTTCTCACTAAATCTTTACTAATTTTCTTTTCGTCGAAATATAAATTCTTATCAAATGACAATGAAATTCGGACAAATTGCATTTTTGAAGATTTGAAAAGGAAAAAAAAAAAATAATAATTCGTTGTATATAGTTCGATGTAAAAACTCACAGATAAAGTCGGAGGAGCCACGACTCTCGTGATGGGGCCTGAGAGAACTGTGAAGCATCTGATGTGATCCAATCGAATTACTGGTATCCAAACTCACGCCCGAACCGCTGAGTGCATGATTCACGTATGCACTCGACGTCTTTCCGTTTGTCTCGTGATCCTTCGTGTCGTCCCTCTTCATTTTGCGAGAGGCTCGATCTAACTTGTTGCAAATATCTTTTACGTGCCGTGGCTGATCGGATTAACTCTGTGCATAATGAAAAAAGAAAGAAAGAAATGAAGAGAAGAAAAAAAAATAACGTATCGTATTATCGGGTGGTATGAATATGTGTAAGCATGAATCGGACGCGTTTAAAATATATATATATATATTATATATAATGTTTGAGATTTGCGAGAGATATAATGCGTCCGGTTTTTTTTTCTAATATTTACAATGATGGGATTAAACAACATTGTTCACTAGAATAATCATCCGCTATAAGCATATAAATCATATGTATACCACGAAGTATTCCGTGCTAACGAGACCAGCCATCAAGCCACAATATCTTTTAGTTCACTCATTCTAGTCAAAAAAGTAGGTCCATCAAGCAATCTTCTACAGAATTGATTTGGCTTTTGGAAAAGGTTTGAGGATATCCCCTGAGTGTAAATTCAAGTTCGCGGAACCCGAGGGGTCGAGCTTAAGCCGCCATCTTGGAAAACACATTTTATCAAATATCTCGTGAACCGTGGATCGTACGACAAAAATAGTTGAAACTTTTTTGTAGATAATGAAATTTCCTAAAACTTTTATTGGAAACTTTTTTCTGTATAGTGCATGATTTTTTATTTATAGCGCGGCAAACTTTTTCAAACATCATGCACCAGTTTTACTGTTGCACAATGTAGAAATAATCATGTTTGGAAAAGTTTGCCCCGCTATAAATAAAAAACTATGCTCCATACAGGAAAAAATTTCGGATAAAAGTTATATAGAATTCCGTTATCTACAAAAAATGTATCTACTATTTTTGTCGTACGATGAACGGTTCGCGAGATATTTGATAAAACGTGTATTCCAAGATGGCGGCTGAAGAATCCCCCCCCCCCCCCCCCACCAACTTGAATTTACACTCAGGGGATACCCCTGAACCTTTTCCAAAACGAAAATTAATTCTGTAGAAGATTGCATTATGAACCTACTTTGTTGGCTGGAATGACTGGACTGGTATGAAAATCGATTATTCCATCTCTAATTCGACTCGAGTGTCTTTTCTCAAATTCTGAATAAATTTTATTTTAAATAAATGAAATTTTTCTTCATTTTCGTAATATCCAAATTGCTCACAAGCAGCTCTCTGGAGATTAAAAAAATGGTGAAACAAATGGAGTCTCCGAAAGTTGATTAGATGCTTTTGGTAATAATTTACAAAACTTATTTTGAAAAAATAAAACCTGTAATTATTTCTTCGCACTGGTATTTTGTAACGTCATAAATGCATCATTAAGGAATTAAAGAATAAAATACGTCATGGTTAAGTTCACAGCCAGGTCGATTTGACATCGAATATGCCTCATATCTATGAATGTATAAGGTCATTATCGGTCTTCAATACACAAGGATCGATGGACAGCTGTTATGTACGAGCTTTAATGATTCAACATATATTATATACGGATTATTCGTCGATGGAAGATATTACGCAGGCCCATTAAGTTTTACCATGATTTTGTAGAGCCAATGTCAGGGCAAACTCGGCTGAATGTAGTTATGGCACATTCTTGCCTAATTAAAGTCGTCGCGTGCGAGATTCTTAAGCTCTGCATCGTCTTATACTATGACGAATTTTATTTATGAGTGTGATATGCTAAACCAAACGAAGAGTATCGTGGGCGACAACAGTTTCGGTTTTATTTACTATTATTTATTTACCACTCATTCTATTAGTTCATAACTGCATTAGTTTACGACTGTTGGACCCTATCCTGTTATCCGAAATTTTTTAACTTAATTTAATTAATTTTTAAAATGAAATTTTAAGTTCATTTTTTTTTCAGATCCCTCGCAAAATGGGGTTCAAGTGTGGGTTATACAAAAGTATGAAGATTTATTTTTCTCCCTATTTTTTCGATGTTTTCGTCATTGGCTATTTGAAAAATAATTTCAAGGCAGAACTTGAATCGAGGATGTGGTTAATAAAAATGTTTACCCCTAAAAAGTCCAGCATGGCATAATTATTGTCTCGGTAACTGATTTGTAATAACGAATTAGTCTTAACCATGCTACCAATAGCAGCGTCATTGAAAAAAAAAAATATATTTTCGATTTTGGTCGTCGATTATATCAATTATCTTGTTTGACAGAAAATTTTCATGTACCGATTTCAAATCTACAGTCGAAAATCATCGCAGGTTTTACCGATCTCATGGAATTCTTAATTTCCTGAAAATTCAAATGAATCAAATGAATTCGGAAAAATTAGTAAAAATGCATATTTCTCCTTCATTATTTTTCATTTTGCTGACAGAGCATTCCCTGCGATGAAGCAAAATTAAAAAAACAATCAAAAAACCTACTCGCTCATAGAGGGATGATCGTCAGATAAGATCGAATAACGGGGAAGAATCGTGCAAGCTTTTAATTAGTATACACTCACATTATTATCCCCCCCCCCACTGTGTTGTACTTAAAAAGATATAATTTCTAATTACCGTCGAGCAATACACACTGACCTCTTGTGCATGTTTTTGCGCAATTTTTTCTCACATGACTCTCTAGAACGTTCATTTTGCGATGACGCGAACGTAGAAAATCGGTATCTCGATTCTAAAGTCTGTGCATTCGCACCGTCTCTCTCTCTCTCTCTCTCTCTCTCTCTCTCTCTATACGAAATCACGTAAGTCGTACTCGTGACTCCAAACCACGTGAAAGTAATTATTATTATTTCTTTTTTTTTTCCTTTATCGTTCCTTCCATTCGTACTAATCAAGAGCAATAATGACGATTCCTCGAGATAGTCACGCATCTATATAACCGATCTCGAAATCTGAAGGCTTCCTCGAGTCTCGTGCCCGCATGACTAACGCAAACAATCGCTATCACCGGTGATCTTCATAAATCGTTTTTTTTTCTTCTCATTCGTACATTTCTTTCTTAATGAAACCATGAATTATGAGCCCATTAATTTCTTTACTATTCATCAATTTTATGACTCTCTCTCTCTCTCTCTCTCCCTCTCTCTCTCTCCCTCTCTCTCTCTCTCTCTCTCTCTCTCTCTCTCTCTCTCTCTCTCTCTCTCTCTATCTCTCTCTTTACTGTTTATTAATTTCTCATTTTTCCACGCCACTTCAGCCACTCAAAGAATGAGTATAGTTTAATTTTTCTCATTATCACAAATCAGGAGATTAGTAAAATATTTTTTTTTCGAATATCTAGGCCCCTATAGAAAGTTTTTGGCAGGACTGAAAACTTTTTCTTTCAGTTTTCCTTTCAAAAATGTCTCGTAAATGGGACGTCTTATCAAAAACTCTTATAGGCGAGAATTTTGGGGGGGTTTTTTTTTTTAATTAAGTTATCCCAATGAAAAGGAAATTCAATTCATTTGAATATTCTAAAATCGTTTGACAGTGTGAAAAAATGTTTAATATTTGTTTTTTTTTTTCCCCCGAGAATTCATTGATGTCATTTTTCCTATCATTTTACAGTACAACATGATATATATATTTTTTTTAAATAATAAATTAGAGAATACGGGAGATTATTAGGTACGGAAAACGTTATCGTTTCTTTTTTTCAATCTTATGAAATGTTGTCGAAATCGAAAACCTGTAGAAACAAGTTCCACTAGAACGAGGTTGGATGGATCGAATTTTCGACGTGAGATTAATTTTCATTGTTATCTGATAGACAGTGATGTGGGTCGATTTCGAAGGTAACGATAACTAGACGAAAACAGATTAGATTCTCTTCTATCGAGATAAGTGTGAGCAAATAAGCCAGCCTCACTTTGATCAGTGTTTATTGTACAGATGTCTCGTGGGGTGAATGTTCTATTATTGGCGTTATTATAAAAGATTGCACGAGACATTCCGCTACATTGCAACCGAGAATTTCAAGCTATGTCGATCGATTAAATTTATCGATTTCATTGCCGATTTTTTATTGCATTGCCAAGGGAGAAATAAGTATTGATACATTTTTTCAGATTTTTATGTCGAATAGTTTTCGAGATATAATTTTTTTTTTTAATATCGAAGCTTTTGGCTGCTCAGCATATTTTCAATCGACTATTATCATTTATTGAAACTAAAACAATGTACTGTGTACGCGTAAATGATAAATATAAAATAGACCTTCATCATCATAAGCAGGTCAAAAGTGTTTTTACAATTTTTTAAATTTTTTATTCATCATATTGCACATTTTAACAAGGGCTTCGATAAGATCAATTATTTATCGTTGATTTTATCAACGAAAAGATATTCCCAATTGATAAATACGCTGACGAGCGAGATATATATCGATATTAGGGAGTTGTCGTGAAAAAATTTTCAGATAAAAATCGAAAAAAACAAAATTCCGATTGTACTCGATCTATGCTGAGAAAGAGATTATAAGTTCAGCAATCGGGTATAAAATACTTATAAGAGCCTGAGGCTGATCGATTTCGAAAGTAGCCAATGTGAGAGATCTGCATAAAAACAATCAAAATTCCGAAATTTTCTTATTGTTTGAATTTTTTTTTTTTGCATTTCTGCAACAAATGAACACATTTTTTTTTTGATGCCTGAAAGGTGCCAATGACTTTTTGTATGACCGCAATGAAAGAGAACACAATGGTACCCACTGAATGGTATACCGAAAAGGCAACCCAAAAATCGTATGGCAACTTTGATCGACCGAATGACATTAATAGTGAATTAAAAAATAAACGACTCGAGGTTAAATTTCATTGGATGGTCATAACTTCTCGAGTACTTGAGAATATCTCAAAGAAGAGAACAAAAAAAAATCGCTCGGTCTATGACGACTTGGGAGAACGAATGGAAGCAAAGTGGAAGAATAATTTTTATCGAAACGAAACACACACACGTTATATTGAACAGGAGATTTATCATAACGTATAATAAAGACAAAATCCTTTAGCCGTAGATTTTTCGATGACATGTCTGACAATTTATAAGAATTGATCATGTCAAAATGGCACTGTCGTTTCATCGATAGACTCGAGCAGTCCAGCAGTCACTGTTGCGCGAATTTATTATTGGAGTACGCACGTGTATATTTAGCACATGAATTTATGGAACGATCCATGCATGTGAAGATTTTTTTTATGAAGAGCCATACATACATACATACATACATACATACATACATATGTATGTACGTATACCGTTTAGGAGTCATACTTTATGTAATGCAAGGGCGATTTCATAACCACGAAACTCTATGCAACCCCTCCTTTGGATCAATACACGACGACGAGATATTATTAAAATCAGTTTTTCCACTTGAAATTAAAAAAAAAAGTCTTCCAATTTCATAGTGTTGTTCTAAAAAAACAACAGGTGCTGCTGTTGTCGTTCATTTTTTTTTTTTATTTTTTTTTATCATTCAGGGACGCATGCAGATCAATCGAGCAATCAATGGGAATTGCGATGTTTAATCGAATCCACTTGTACCAATCTCAAAGAATCGACTCCTATATCGAGCGTTGTGTCGCCACGAAGATCGAGAAAATACATATAACACATTATGGAGCCGATCGACAACACTGTCAATGAGATCGAAGACTGTCCTTCCATTTCGAGTGTTGGTTGAAAAAATTATCCGGTATATTAAAAAAAAAAAAAAAAAAAAAAACATAAAGAAATTATTGAGTAAATGAATAATAAATAAATAAGTATGTGCTGAACTTTTCCATTGCTCGGGTATTGAATTTCCAATTTTATCCGATACATTCTTCCATTTAAAAAATTTTTTTGACAAAAAAATGTCACAAAAATTTGACGCACATCATAAAATTTACGTCGCAATTATCAAAATAAAATAAACAAATGAACAAATAAAAATAAAATCGCAAATATAAAAACGCGAGTCACTTGACAAAGGAATACGTCAATCTTAATTCACGCAAATACATATTAACTGTATTTTATTTTAATCAATTTTTCATCGTTTGAATTGAATGAGTAATATTTTTCACTCGAGCGCTCTCCTATAATTTGACAATCACAGACCGAACGGCGAATGCTCTCTTTATTCATTAGCCGAAACATATCCCTCGTGACTGTGGACACTGCGTCGTGGACAAATGAAATTTCATAAAGCAGCTGCAAACAGTCACAGATTAAGAAAGAGAGAGAGAGAGAGAGAGAGAGAAGAAAAAAACAATGAAATGACATTTTAGACATCTGATTCACTCGATCACGGGACACTTCAACGATTGTTGACTCGTGACGATGTATCAGCGATCTTTCGTTCTGTACGAGGACGAAAAGAAAATGAATTGTCTGCTAATCATTTCGGAGATTAATGGTGCTATACACAATGCATTGGGATAAATTATGCAGCTTGGCGTAAAGACAAATTTCCAAAAGCCCGTATATGTGAAGATCTTGAGGATCCTAATTCATTGTCTCGCATGAAACTTTGTATGTTTGCCTTGTATTGCACGCGAATCTTTTATGGCAATTGTATATCTGTATATGTATAGTATGTATACACGTATAAAGATTCATTGCTCCGGGACATAAAACATTCATAATTACAGGAAGTGACATGACATATATCAAAAATGAGTTAGTAGATGCATCAATCTAAAATTACGTTATGCTGATACAAAAAAATTTGAATATCAATCAATCAATCTTATTATTATTATTATTATTGTATGTGTATTAAACTTCAAATGGCTATAAATCGATTTCGTCTAGACCAAATTGCAGTTTCGACGACAGGTAAAGCAGTACGTTTTTTTTTATTGATCTTATTTTTTTTTTTCTAAAAAATTCATTCAACGATGATTGGGATTGAATTTGACGAAAATCGATGCAACGATGAGGATTATACGAAATTTTGAATTCTTCGAAATATCTTGGCGATCGTGTACCGTTTGCCACAATTTTTTTTTTTTTTTCCAGGTACCGCCCAGATTTTATTTTTCCTATATGCATTATCATTGTGAAATTGTTCCTATTGGATTTCACGATAATCAATGAAACGCGTAATACAATATGGAATTTTGAAAAAAAATTTTAAAAGACAAAACTATGTGACGATAAACGAGGGGAAAACTTTATGCTTAAACTTTAAAATTCCCTCCCTCCCCCCCCCCCCCTCCGAATTGCGCACAATGCTGAAAGCTTTCTCTCGACGTGAAGAGCGAAAAATTTTGAAAGCTCCTCGTTAAGAGAGCCCGATCAGGGAATCGTGTGAAATTTCGAAAAGTTATTTTTTGGAAATTTCAATATGTTTCGATCGTCAAATATTTGTCGTCGTTAAAAAATCATTCAATGGCAAAACGATTCTTTAAATAAAAATTGAAAAAAAAAAACGAAAGAATTTTGCGATCCAAATGAAAGGGACAAATCTTGCGAGACATCGATGATTAAGTTAATATATAAAAAAAAAAATGTTTTCATTTGGCCACGAATTTCTCACTATAAACAAATATGTGCATCTCATCTTGAACATCATAAAACGATAAAATGATGAAATCCAAAGAAATGAAAAAAAATTTGTCTTTGAATTTTCAAAAACGAAAACTTTTAATTAATTTTCTCTCGATTAATTTGTTCTTTTTCTCTTAACGAAATAAAATAATTTACCAGATATCGATTGAGACGTTTTCCACTGGCACTGGCGCGTTCATCAAGTTCTCCACTTTCTCGTCATGGTCGCCCGTACGATTGAAAAATGCATCGATGATGTATGCTTAATGTTTATGCGAAGAATTTTTATTTAACCTCGTAGCGACGAGATGAAACGAATGCAAAAACGATTGAGCTCGAATTTCTTTCTTGTTATTATAATTGTTTTTTCTTTCAAATATTTTTTTTTACTTTTAATTTCTTTCACTTGTCTCTTTGATCGGTATTGTATTCGACGAATTTGAAGATTTTGAAAACGAGATGAGCGTCAAGGAGAAAAAAAATATATATATATCGCAAGGATTCAAAGCCTCACTTGTATGGTTCACACACGGAGACAATGTCACGTTTCCGAGTGCAGATTAAAAACTGAGTTTGCGCGGGTGCCCGTCACTTTATATAAATCCGTGAGAGGCGAGCATAAGTTTTATCGGTATATGCGCGCGTGTGAATGCGCGTTTCGCCCTGGTATACACCACGAGGCAAAAAATCCCCCCTTGCGTTTGCCGACGTCACTGGCGAACAAACCAATCGGAAGAGGCGTGTGTGGGCTCGCTTATTTACATACTCGGCCGAGCGCTTCTTGACAGGTTGACGATTTTTCTTTTTTTTTAATTTTTAACAACAAAATCGGTTGATCAACTCCACCGAAACGAGTCTCGTTATCGTGAAAACCGGCTCGAATGAAGAAGAAAAATTGTCAAATTTTTCGTCCCGAAGAGTCTAGAAATCGATAAGCGATCTTTAAACAATAGCGAACGAAAAAAAAAAATGTAAGACCATTCGATCGGCTACCTCGAAGAGAGTCTACATCGAAAAACGATTTTTTTTTTCTTTTACGAAAATCGTAAACCTTGCGAAACAACGAGCTAAAATTTATTTCGATAAAACGATGTTCATAATAATCGTAGACTTTCAGAAAATTATGAAAAATTTATTTCGCCAATATATTGTTCAATAAAAACGATCGATCACCAGGCTCGAGAAGATCGAATATCGATGGAAGATTTTCATTATTTATTCTCAACTGGAAACCGAATGAGAATAAAAAAACAGAAAAAAACATGAAAAATTTCTTATAATAAACTCGCTCGAAAAGTGTCCGATAAACGATCGATTTATGAATTTAATTAATTTAAAAAAAAAGAAATATTTTTGACGGAGAAGTTCTAAGAAAAATATGACGAATAAAATTATTCGACAATTTATTGGGGGAAAAAAAAAAAAACAAAAATTCGGCTGCTCAAAAATGATTAATGATTGATTATTCATGGAGGAATCGGCACATGAGGAAATTTCAGAACGTCTTTTTCATTGTTGCTTTTGAATTTTCATAACTGAAGACATGAGGACAACGAGTAGGAATCTCACGAAACTAAAATTAATCAATTCGTCCCATAACTTTATTCTTATAATTATTTGAAAATAAATGAATATATAATCATATGGTAATATGAAGACGAGTCTTAACATCTATTTTGCCTTGTACGTATCTCAACTTTGATTCATGTAGCAAATACTATTATTTTCTTTTTATAAGGTCAAAATGCCAAAACGATTTTTTTGTAAATTGGAACAAAAATTAAAGCGAGTGTTTTTAAAAATTAATAAACTGTTTTTGTAAAATTAAACTTCGAATTTGTCGTAGAGATTTATAAAATTAAATTTTACGGGCTCATTGAAAATTACATCAGAGAAATTTTTTTTTTTTCGGTTTTCGTTTTTAAAGACAATTACGTCAGAATTTTTTATCATTCTCGAAATTTATAGGATTTTTTTTTAGGATTTTTTTTTTACGTCATTCCCATTTGAGTCTTCAGTCAAATACAATAATATAGCAATGCCAAGCGTGAGTAAAATAGAGCGCTAGTAATCACGGATTGAAAATTAATAGTTTTTATTATTGCGCGTAATTTTTGAGATTGTAAAAATCGCTTTGGGGGAAAAAAAATTATTTAGCTCACAGTGCAAATAAACTGTTTCTCTCCTCCAGTATATAAAAAGTAAAAAGTCTCTGAGGAAAGTAATTTTTTTTTGTCCCATATACAAAAATTTTTAACATCGAAATTAATACAATTATGCTCGCGTATTTAAGTAAAATAATTTTTTTTTTTTTTTAAGTAGTTGATCCGTGTAAAAAATGTAGTTGTTTGCCGTGTAAAAAATGTTGAACTCGCGGAGGCAGCTTTGTTTTCGAGAGAAGAAAATTTCGAGACTTGATTACAGTCTTCGGAATCAAAAGATCGAAAGATAAAATTTAGAAAAAAATATCTTGTGTCTTGTGATGATTTTGCTCAAACCTTGCACACATTTCCCCACATCAAATCCCCATTCTTTGCTCCATTTTTCATTGAAATCCTCCAAGGGATTTTGATTTTACGAGAAATTTTCGAAAAATATCTTCATCGCTCAAGCTTTTGTAAATTTGACGCTATCCAGCTGAAACTTGTAACTCCAATGGCCAGGTAACGAGCAAATTCGTCAATTAAATTATGAAGCATTGACTTGAAGGGTTGGAATTTTATAAAATTGTGAAATTTTCGAAAAACATCATTTGGAGCTATCAAACGAAAACTTTTATGCGAATGTGCATTGACAAAAAAAAACAGCACGCATATTCCTCACGAGGCGAAGATTTCCGAACGAAATAAAATAATGATAAAGTGCGATCTGCGAGTTTCCAATTTTCAGGCGTTCTTTTCTTTTTTTTTTTCAAATTATTATGCGCAATGAAAAATTTCTTCTCGATCCTCGTCTAAGCCGTTTGTTTCTTTTTTTTTTTTCCTTTTTTTGATTCAATACTTTCACGAAAAAGCAATAATTCATGGATTACAATTCAGTCCATGGGATTATTTGCTGTCGTATATACTGTACTCGTTGCATGCGCGTCAGGTTCAATCGGAAATACGATCGTCACGTGCTCAAGCGAACTTATATACTGCGGGAATCCCACTTGAGAATCTCCGTGTATATAATATGTACAGTTGTTTTTTGACCTTTTTGCCAACTTCTGTCTTGTGACTTGGGACACTAATGGCCACGATTCAAAAACGAGTTTACGTGTGTACTCTGCGCGAAATAACGCGTCTCGTTTTCTCTATTCGACTCAAACATCGTTGTACTTATATATATATATAGTACATAATACATATATTATGTATATATATTTAATTACACGAAGGCAGAAATCATCTCGTTTCGAGTATATAATAACAAACGGGGAACATCGTCGACATTGCCATGAATTTTTTCTGATAAACTTATAGTGAGTCAATATACTTGTGTTCGAAAATCTAAACTAACGACACGAATATAAGTGCGTGCGTGCGTGCGTGCGTGCGTGCGTGCGTGTGCGCGCGTGTGTTGTGTGTGTGTGTGTGTATATCACGAGGTTGCGAATCACGAGGTTTCGAATCACGAGGTTTCGAAAAACCGGTTTAACGACCGACGACGAGGTTGTACGATTTATCGAAAGAAAGAGAAAAAAAACCTCTCCCCCCTAATAATGATTAAACGACGATGAGTCGTCGGAAGTGCGTGGCTCAAACTAACCCTTTGAAATTCCCATACACGACTGTCGGGTCGATTTTTTTTTGTCTTGCGTCAGGCTTATCAATAATTTGATTAACAATTTTCCATGATGCGCATGTGAATTTCGAAAAATTCGATAAAAAATTTTTAGGACAAACTAAAACGACACATTTCATTAAAAATTTTTTCAAATCGTTAAATACTTTCGAAAGATAAAAACAGAAATGAATTTGAGATGACATTCTAATTTAATGAGAAAGAAAACTTCCACATTTGATGTGATTTTTTTAAAAATAAAATTGTCAAGACGATTTGTTTTAAAAATTTATAGATTAATTTTTTTAGATTTGTTTATATACTTTTTCAACTCGAAAATAAGCATTTTATAAAAAAATACGTGGAGAATGTTAGAACAATGAGGCATGTAAAATTGAAATTCGATCATTGTTATGAAAATTTTTTCATAACAAAAAGGTGTTTTCTTTATAAACTGATAATTTTTGTTTATTTTGTACGTAACTCGATACTGATGATCATTTTTTCCTGATTTCCTAAGACACTTGATCTCATATAGAATTGTTTTCATTTTTTTTTCTTTTCTTATTAAAATTTTCAGTAAAATTTGTCGACTTTTTTACTCTACGATTGCTCTTATATTTCATGGAACCCATCAATTTTTGCCGTTGAAAAAAAGTCGAACTTCTTTATATTCACGAAAATGTGAATAAAATCACGATAAGGTTCCAATCACCAATCACTCGAGACGACCGTAAAAAAAAAGTTGTCATGAATACATCAGTGTATGCGACTGGATGACTTGAAAATTGGTAAAATAAAATTATTTTCAAAGGGGGCATACCACTCTTGGTATATATACTTTAAGAATTTAGGATTAAAGTAAATATATTCTTGTTTCTTTTACGAATAAATTAGTGTACGAACAAAAGTTATTATATATATTTCACAAAATTCGAACAATGTTTGTATGAATTTTCGTTTCTTACTATTGAAAATAATTTAAGAGTTAAAAAAAAAAAGTTCAAATTCACTATGCGGACCAAATTTAGACACGAATAAATCATACGCAGTGTAATACATCGTTGAGACAAAGAGATCTCGAGCCAGCGATTCATTTGTAATTTAACTAATCGTTGTTTGCGTCGAAAGTCACGAGCGATCCACGTGAATGTCCAATCAATTGCTGGATAATTATGATGTCGATCATTATATATCGTTGTGGTGACAAAACACGTGCGGTACTTCCGAGTTCAAGGCGAAATTTCAATGTCCGTTGTCTCGATCGAGTACCAAAAAAAAAAAAAAAATTGCTTCTGCTCAATTTTATTTTCAATTGTCTTTTGCTCGCAGAAGAATTCTCCGGCAATCTACGATCAGCAACATTGAATTCTGACCAAAAGTGTTAACTTTACTTCTCTTTTATTTTATAGATATTTTAAGCCACTGCTGC
The DNA here is from genome assembly GCA_963564615.1 of Rhorus exstirpatorius. Taxonomy (NCBI): domain Eukaryota; kingdom Metazoa; phylum Arthropoda; class Insecta; order Hymenoptera; family Ichneumonidae; genus Rhorus; species Rhorus exstirpatorius. The sequence goes on from OY751318.1 coordinate 19,524,655, forward strand.
GAAAAAAATTGTTCGAAAAATGTTAAAAATTCGTGTAGATTGTTTTTATTATTTGACTCACAACTGACCGCAGGTTTTAAAAGTGAAACGACCTAAAATTACTTGACTAAACTCGCGGCACGTCAAACCGTTCGTTTGTAAATATATCAAAACGACGCAGCTCATGAACTGTCTCTAACTTCACGCGTTGATCCGCCACTAACTTCGCACCTCGAAAAACACGATCGAACACTATCAACACATAACAGATCTGCTCAAACATCATCGATACATTTGACACTTTACATCAAATCGAAAATCCGAACATTTCGATGCTGTACGTGACTGAAAATTGTCTCAAGCAAACTATATGGTGACCCTCCTGAGCGTGCATATGACTCTCGTTCATTATAAGTATATGAGAATCATCTATAAACAACAATACCTTCAAACGCCCATCAATTATAGATCTATTGATATATAAACCGTTGGGTAAATTAATAATTGGATCGTATAATGAGACTCTCAATCCTAACTGACATTGAAGCCCCGAGCTTATGTCGCAAGTGTATTTCATTTTCCCTGCAGGTTTTTTGTTTTTTTTTTTTTCATAATTCGATTAGTGCAACCGCTCGTCGAATTTTGTCTGCTGGTGAAAAATAAGTCTCACGTGGTTTCTCAGGAGACTGCTTTAATCAATTACGAGTGTCACGTGGCGAGATATTATCGTTTCTACATACATTGTTTTCAACGCCATAAAGATCTTGTCTCGACTATCTAAACGATAATATACTCGAAACATTATTATTATTATTACTATAGCTTAATAACCGAAGTATTCATTAGAATTATAATCTATATTGCCACCAATATATCCATGCAGATGGTCGTCACGAGACAACATTAACTTTCCATTAACTCACCTCATCCGTTTTGCCAATAATAAAAATTCCAAAATAACCATAGTTTTATTGCGCCAAATAATCGGATTTTTTTTTATTTACCTTTTTCTTTCATTTAACCTCGATTTCACACAAATATTAATTCTTTTGGTACAGTTGTTGGTTGCTTGTTACACCAGTGATATATATTTGTAACGCGCGTTATAAATGAACGGACGGGATATCAACCGCGACTGCGAGCCCTCGTCATTGTTGACGCTCGGATCATTGAAATCTTGAGCAATTATTGTATATATGAAAGTCGAGAGTTGCCATAATATGTGTATTCGTGCATAAAATAAGTGTACGGTTAGAATATCGTCTGTTGATAAACAAAAGGGCGTAACTTTCAAGATGATTTAGGGTAAAATTGAGCGAATTAAGATTATTTGTTTGCTGTACGTTGACACGTAACGGTATGTGCAGCATATATATTATATACGTGTAATATATGTTTGCGTGTGTGTGCGTGCGTGTGTGTAATACCAAGATATCTGAATTTCTGCATTACGAAAAGACGATCGAAGGAAATGTTACACGCGATTTTCATTACCCAAGAGCACGATGCGTTTAGAAAATTTTCCAATTTTGCAAAAATTCACCATCTTGGTTGTAATTTTTTTTATTTTTTTTCCATTTCAGCAAGCAATAAGAGTTCTATGAGGGGAGCATCAGTAGCGCGGTGGTAACGTGCCCGGCTCACGCGCAGTGGCATGCGATGGGGCCGGGTTCGATTCCCACCGCCGGCACCAATAGAAAAAATTTTCTAAGTACTTTTTCTGCGACCCCGGTGGTTCGGAACCCACCTTAAAAATGTAGGTCCAAAGGAAAGCAGCGCCTTGGTGTGGTGACCGAAAGGCTGCGAAGATGTCTCTCGGGTTCGATTCCCGATGCCGTAGCACGGCTAAACGAATTCCGAACGATAATCGAATAAAGCCTCTGTGAATAATGATAAATTTTCACGATGTTGATCATTTTGGTCGGGCTTTTTGAACATACGGAATCGTGTGGAATGCCTCGTGCATCCAACAGAGGTACAATACAACAAACATCGAAAAATTTTCGTTTCCAACTACAGTGAGATATTTCGTCATTCGAATGAGTACAACAAGACAGATCGCTGAATAAACAGTAGTAATTCATTGAAGAGTTGCTCAACGTTATACGGTTTTATTGTTCCACAACTGGCACCGATACTTCCACTGCTTTTGTCGGTAAAATACATGAAATGACACTTTTTTTTTTCGAAACGCTGTTATGAACAGTTCGTATACTCGATGTATTGTCATGTGTCATGTACAAAAGATACGTGACATAGGAAAGGCGAAAATATTTTTGATCGTATATTAAAAAAAAAAAAAATATTGAGAACAACATGACAATGCAAAGTCTCATTATTTATGATAATATAATCGTAGTAATAAGTCATGTCAATGGAATTGTTTTGCCAATTATTTTGCATGCAATTAAAACGCCTTGGAAAAAAAAACGTAAAAGTATTGTTTTCGTACACACACACACACACGCGCGCGCGTGCTGATAGATGCATCAGGGTGTTTTGAAAATATATATTTACTTTTTTGATGTGCCACCGTAAAATACAATGGGTAATAGTATCCCATTACTTCTCGCGATAGGCGAGGGCACTGGCAAAAAAGTGCTGAGAGGTCGGCTCAATGGCAAAGAAAACACCAACATCGTGAGACGACAACCCTTAGACTCGAATGTCACAGTCCTGCTTCTTCGTGGAAGAACTGTCAAATTATATTAAAAATTTGTCAAAGGTGCGAGTTGTATTATTTTTATTTATTGTAAAGAAAAAACCGAAAATAAAACCATTTATTTCACAAATTTTTTCAAAAATATTTCAAGTATGCTCCAAATAGTCCAATAATTCTAGCCAAAAAAGTAGGTTCATAATGCAATCTTCCACAGAATTGATTTGGCTTTTGGATAAATTCAGAGGGTAAACCGTGCACCGTACGACAAAAGTAATAGAAACCGTTTTTGAAGATAATAAAATTCTCTACAACTTTTACTGAAATTGTTTTCCTGTACAATGCACGGTTTTTGATTCATAGCGCAGCAAACTTTTCCAAACATCACCATTTTTACCATCAACCGTTAAGTATATATTTAGAAGCAACCATGTTTGGACAAGTTTGGCACGCTATAAATAAAAAACCATGTCCTTTACAGGAAAAAGTTTCAAATAAAGTTGTAGACAATTTTAACATCTACAAAAAAGTTTTTGCTATTTTTGTCGTACGACGCACAGCTCACGAGATATTTGATGAAATGTGTTTTCTAAGATAGCGGTTGAAGTTCGACCCCCCCCCCCCCCACCCCTCGCATCCTGCCAACTTGAATTTACACTCAGGGGATACCCCTGAACCTTTTCCAAAAGCAAAATCAATTCTGTAGAAGACTGCAGAAAATGGCAATGGCTGAACTAAAAGAGGTGCGCATGTGCTCACACTTGCATGTATGGAAAAATTGGCAAAAATCGATGGTCCAAATTTAAAAATCTGTAAAAAAATCGAAAAATCGACCCAGCTCGATGAACCCAACGGCATTTTGAAGCTTGAACGATTACGAAAAGATACAAGTACTAAATAAAGTCATATCTCCTTCGAGAAGGAACGTTACAACGATTTGAGTGAACCCTCAAAATTTCAGAAAATGAAAAAGTGCAATTTTTCGTTTTTTTGCCTTTTCTTATCGAATTTTTGGATTTCAGGAAAAAAAAACTCGTTGTGATTCGTGATCAGCAGAAAATTTTCGATCGCCTAGAGCCTAAAAATTTGGTAAAAGACAAAAAAAAAATTTTTTTAATTTTTAGCCCACTTTCTTGGAAATCTAAAAATCACGAAATTTCAAATGCCCATAACTCATATCTCCGGATCGACGAGTTTTGACTTGTCGAGGGTGTTTTTAAAAGCCCTTGAGTAGACTTAGAGTATGGCAATGGATTTATCCTCATATCTGCATTTTTTATACCAGAAAAAGCACTTTGAAAATTGACGAATTTTAGTCCAAGGGGTATATATGCTGGTGCTCATCGGCTCTGCTGCATACAGCTGAGATGCGTTTTCGTGCCTCGTGTCGTAATGCAGGCCGATGTATGAAATTTTTTCAAGAACTTCCCAATGTCAGGGGACGGTCATTATTACTTAATCATTTGAAGGCTCTGAATCTCCATTATCATTTGAATTTCCATTACGGACACTTCTTGCCGTAACTATCAGATTTTGTAATATGCCCAATTTTTGAAAAAAAAAACGGTTTTTTTTCCAAAATAAAAAATCTAGCTTCCATCCTTGATGAAACTTTGATATAATTTGACAGTGCTTCTCGAAAAAGTAGGACGCTGATATTCGAGTCTATAAAGGGTATCTCGCGATTTTGGTGCTTTTGGCCATTGAGCTACCTCTTAACATTTTTTGCCAGTGCGCCCTCCTTTCGCGAAAAGTAATTGGACACTATTTCCCATTGTATTTTATGATGGCATACGAAAAAAAATTTATTTATATGCGTGTGTATTCGCACGCGGAATGAGATACGAGATCATCGGGGATGCTGAAAAAACGTACGAGAGATGATGAGGATCATGCTGTGACGTCAATCTCTCTACATCACGTGCTCTCTCTCCCTCTCTTTCTCTCTCTCTGGTCTCAATTAAAATTATAGAAATCACGAGACCACATTGCTGGCGAAGTTATGAGCGAAGTTTTATCGATTCGGTTGTATTAAGGCACCAATGAAGAATCTGCCTTCGTCGCATTAACCTTACATCGAAAGAAAAAAAAAACTAATTTCAAGTTAAAGAAAAAAAAAAAAAACGGACGAATCTCACGTGACTATATAAACGATCTTTCGCGAGAGCGCGTGTAAAGCCTTTGGTGTCCTCGGGCTTGTCTTTGCAGGCCTGTAGATAAACGTCTGTCAATTGTAAAGTTGAAAAACCTCAGAGCGTTGACCTCTCTCTCTCTCTCTCGCTCTCTCTCTCTCGCTCTCTCTCTCTCTCTCTCTCTCTCTCTCTCTCTCTCTCTCTCTCTCTCGCTCTCTCTCTCTCTCTCTCCTTCGTTGTTAAAAGCTGCGAGATCTGTTCGATCGTTAACGCAATTAATTAATTCGCCGTGATGTCGAAACTTTCAATATATTTCGCTTTTGCTCATTCACCGGCCTCACATTTTTCATTGCACGTAAAAATTACCGTAGGCGATTTGAAGAGACGAAAGCCGAGATGATACACGTTAAAATATTCCGTTTAATAAAATAAGGAATTGGGGAAATATTGGAATTGTACTTTTTTTTTTTTTTTTTTAAATACGCGATGATCAAGAGAAATATTCACATTTTATTGACAACCATTCCTTTTCACTACATCCCTCATCGATCTCGAGGAAAATATATATATATTTTTTTAAACCCACACTTTTTTTCCTTCTTCTCAATGGTAAATACGTAAATAGCTAATAATACGTGAAACACGATTGACAAAATTATCGAATAATTGATTGATCAATAAATCGACCGAGCAACTTGTCATTTGATCGATCGATCGATAAACAAATTATTTATCAATTAATCAATTCACTTTGTCACGAAACTCATCATACATACCTGCCGTTCAATATAAATATATATGGATACTGCCGTCTCCCTGCAATATACTTTTTTAAGGATTTTTCACAAAAAGTTTAATAATTCAATTTTTTTCAATTATCAACACAAAATATCAAGATAAATTTATAGAAAAAATTGTGTGTAAGAAAAAAGATCAGATATTAGAATTCATGTATGAGAATAGCAGTCATTTTTTTTTTTTTAAATGTACAGTGAGCAACATGTTTTTTTGTTTTATTTTTCATTGATAACTTTTCAACATAACTGTCGTTGAAGCTCAATATCCTTGGTGTCTTCGATGTCATTGATATAAAAAAAAAAAAAAAAAAAAACTTTTCAACTCATCGGGATCAACTACACACGATTCACAATGATTTTGGACTTTTGGTTGGGAATATAAGCGCAAAAACATCCTTAAATATCAGTCATGTTCGTCGAATAATCATTCGAATGAAAAAAAAAAAAAAAAAGGAAGAAGAAAGAATAGAAAGAAAGCACAATTGGTGTGTCTTCGTCTCCGATACGATCACCCTAAGTCCCTCCGGCATAAATAATTAAAATTACGCATCGTATACGATATTTGTAAGTCGTAACGCGGGGGACTGAATCGTCCGAGACGTATAAAAGTCCCCCAGATACGAATAACAGGATTCATACGTGCGGTCAATGAATCGTTCATCGTCGTCGTTCGATCAGACGAATCGGGAGGATTGAGTTCATAGCTCGGGACTCGAGCCTGTACGACGAACATAACGATTGAAATAATCGGGTCTCCAGCATTTGCAGCTACCCGGCACGAGAAACCAATCGTAATACAAGCGTACCTGTAAAAATTGTATTATTTGCATTCGTTGTTGGAATTTATTTTCATATGTAAATCAATCGACTCGAAGCTTCCGCTTCCGATTGCGACGAGAGGATCAGAGGACTCACTTGGAAACAGCCCATCTCGTCGACACCGTCGCAATGATGCTGTTGGGTCGAGGCGCTGCTACGGCCCTCGTTCTCGCCGGCTCGCCTCTGCAGATATTGCTGATAATTTTGAAAATCATGAACCGGCGGCGGTGAGCCGGTTACCGGTTCTCGGGGACCTGGAAATCGGTTATTTTGTCCATCGTCCAAAAATGTGTCGGGATAAAAAATTTCGGCCACCAGGAGACTCGTCCATCTTGGCGAGGAGAGACAACCGCCGTCGAGATAGTGACATCGCGATTGCCTGTTTTGGCGGAGAACAAAAAAGAAATTGGAATCCTGGCATCAGTACTGTTCGATTCATATTGGAGTCCCCACAGCTGTTGCTAAGGAGAGCCGAGGTTTGCGGAGCTCAGTAATGATCTGTGGTGTTTGTGGAGGTTAGTGGAATTCAATAATGATCCATGGTTTGTGGAGGTTAGTGGAATTCAGTAATGATCCATGGTTTGTGGATATTTGTAGAATTCAGTAATGTTCCATGGTTTGCGGAGGTTTGTGGAACTTAGAAATGATCGGGAGGTTATGGTGGAATTCAGTAATTATCCAGCATGGTTTGTGGAAATTCAATGGAATTCAATCGTGATCCATGGCTTATGGAGGTTTGTAGAATTCAATAATGATCAGAGGGGGATCTTCGATAATGATCAGCTAGTGACAGCATGCTCCCAATAAACTATCGGAAACCTCATCGCATCAAAGGAATGACAAAATGACATGATATAACAAAATGAACGTAGAGCAGGACATTTTTGAACGCGCCTAAATTATGTGATAGAAATGCTGCACATTTCAATTAGCGGATAATTTTTTTAATACTTTGTTTCTACTCACATGCATCTCGTGAGTTCGATGGTTTGGGTGAAATAGCCCTCGTACGGTATCTGAACGACGTAACGCCAAATTCCCTGATAATTCTTGGCAAAAACGGGCGTGGCATATTCGACCTTTGCTGGACAGGGTGTAGGTGGTCCGGTGTATTCGGGCTTTTCCTGAGGCGGTGCACGCTGACGATATTCCGGCGTTGGAGGATCGTCGCGACGCTCAGCAGGAGAAACTCCACCTGATTGCTCGCCTTGTATAGCTTTGTACAGCATACAGACACTGAAATTTTTTTAAGTTAGGCTATTCTGTAATGGCTTTACCTTATTTTCCACCTGGACAAAAATCGCATAAGTTCGAAAAAAAAATCGTGGATAAATACGTGTGTCGAATTGAAGATTTCTCATGCATAATGATTTTTCTTAATGAAAAAAAAGTTCCGAAAAATCGACTATTCTTTGCCTGTACGAGGCAATCTTCCCCAATCAAGTATATGTATAATATATATAATCGACTGAATTCGTCGCTTAATTTAAACAATTGCGACAAAATACTTACACACCACCGCCGTTATCGCAAAATTTTCGACCGTTTCGCGTCATATCCAGGCTCGATTCTGCCTCTGGAGAGTCTCGCTTGCTGCGGCTTCTCTTCTCGTTAGTGTCAACTCTGCCAAAATATTCATAAATGTCTCCACGTATCAACGAATATGACCCGATATGTGGTAGAAAAAAAAACAGGGATCTGCCAAATCGGAATATCTAACTAACTTGGATAATTAGTTTCATAAACTAAATACTAACCGGTCAGTTAGCTCCGCAAAGTAGATACTGACTAACTAATTAGTTGTTTCATAAAAACGTTAGTTAATTATTTAAAATTCACTATGAGGTTAGTTTCGTAACAAATCTTCTGACTAACTACGTAACTACCCAATTACTTAGTCCTGATTAACAACATGGCTTTATCGAAAGCAAAGATCTGTTACGAAACTAACTAATTGGTTAGTCAATTATTTTGAAACTGACAAACCAGTTAATTATTCAATTGGAACTAACGAACCGTTTTATTGGTTAGTTAGAACTTATGAACTGATCGATTGATTTCTCAATAAATCTTCGATTTTTGTTCATCCTTTTTTTAACTAATGTTATTAAATAGTTAGCTAGTCAACAGCCAACTAGTTACCTCGTTCGTGTATCACTGATTTTCCAACTAGTTAGTTAAAACTAGCCAGTAACTGCTCGACTAGTTCGATAGTTGGAGATTTAGCTAACCTACCAAACATTTGGATAGTTTGTTAGGAATTAACTAACCAACTAAGTGAATCACTAACTAATCAGCTAGTTGATCGTCTAACGAACAATATGAATATTTAGTGAGTCAACTAGTCTCGAACTGAACTAGCAAAAGAATTAACTAACTGACTAATTATTTAGTTACTTTACTATTGACTGATTACAGAGTTCCATTAACTAACTAACTGGCTCAGAGAGCTCCATTCTCTACTGCGAATCAAACAAAATTCATCGAGCAAAGAACACAGCTTATTTGACATGGCACAAAGTTTTATTCCCGTTTGTATGTAAAATTTTCAACACCTACGAATTTTGTGAGAACGGTTGTACTTTGGCAACTTTTGGCAGCGAATCGTCGGCCTTGAGGATCGGCAGGGCTTTGCTCAGGAACTTGAGCGTGTGATTTCGCAAAAGTTCGCTGAAAATAGATTTAAAAAAAAAAAACAAGAAACAAAAAAAAAACGATTATTGTTAATCATCGTACTTTTTCGTTCTCATATAAAATTAAAAAAAAAAATATTTCGTCGAATAAAACGCATCGGCTAGTCGCGAATTAAATCCGTCAATTTCAATACGAAAATCGTAATTCATAAAATTGTTTAATCGCGATTAAAATTTCTTCGAAACTAACAACAATTTTAAATTACGGATTTGCGCTTTTTGTTTTGTTGCATAAATTATGGGCTCACAATGGATATGACGATCCTGTGATATTCTGTCTCATCGGATTTCGTGGTATGTAGCCTTTGTTGAGATCACCACAAACATTGTGTATCGACACAAAGCCTTTTCCCTGCTTGCCCGTGTCTGAAAGAGAAGAGAAAAATAAAAAAATTAAAATAAAAAAAATCGCTCCTCACCAATTAACACCAAATTTGTTCGTCCTGTTGGGGCTAAAAATGCCGTTTGTATATACCGACCGTAGCATTCTTTGTCACTGTCAATGTAAGGCGGTGGACGAACTTTCGGTGGCTCGGCATTCGGTGACTCGACAAACGCGTAATAACCCTCCGGTGGTTCATCCTCTTGTACGGCCATCGAAGCATCGATCGACTGGCCATGAATCGCGCTCATTTGATTTTCCTCGGCCGATGCGCAAGCAGCGGCACACATGAGAATCATCTGTAAAATTTACAAACAAACGAAATCGTTACTTTCGCAATGTCGATTGAATCTGGAAGAGGCCGAATCGATGAACGGCCGATCGAGAAACTCATGAATCATCCTTATACCGATGAAAATCGGTGAGGTTTTTTGTTTTTCGGCTCAGATGTTTTTTCAATTCAAACGGCAAGATTCGAGAAGAAAAGCTGGTGGAGTTGATTGAGCAGTTGCAATTATCATGCGGCTACGGTATCATAGAGGGAATTGTATAACTCGCTCTAGCAATTGCTATAGCGAATTAATTCAATGCCGAAACTAAGTTTATTATTTAGTGAAGGTTGCTTATACGAAATTTCGTCCTGAAAGTCAAACTTCATCAAAAGTTATCGTGCTTGCGTGTAGCTTCAATTCAATTTTAACCGATCTATATTGTTGTTTCAATTTTCGGGGGAGGGGAAAAAAACATGTTTTTGACGTTTTGAAATTAAATTTTTGAGCAGCAGATTCGTGATCAGCGAAAAAAAAATACATCGATGCAGGGTCCTAAATGAAATTTCAAAAATTCATGATTTTTGTTTCAATTTTCGTGAGAAATGAATGGACTCGCACTAAAATGGCTGTAACTTTGCTTCCCGCGATGAGTTTGGGACTGCACTTTGCGCTCATTGTCTTTGCAATCGTTCAGGCTTCAAAGCCTCCCTTTTGGTTCATCGAGCTACGATTTTTTTCTTCGATTTTTCACAAATTTTCAAAGTCGGACAATCGATTTTTGCCAATTTTTTTCCATAGTACCCCCTTTGGACTCAATTTCGCTGACTTTCAAAATGCTCTTTTTTCAATACGAAAAATTGAGATCACGAGATTAATCAAACGACATTCTTCTAAGTCTACTTCTGGGCTTTTGAAAACACCCCCGATAATCCCAAATCTGTTAATTTAAAGCAAATTTTTGAGCATTTGAAATTTCGGTATTTTCAGGTTTTCGTATGACAGTCGGCAAAGCATTGAGAGATATTATTTTTTTTTCGTTCTTTTATTATATTTTCAGGTGTTAGGCGATCGGAAATTTTCCGCTGATGACGAATCCTATTGAAATCCTTTCGGTATACCAAAAATTCGATATGAAAACGTAAAAAAATATTTCAAGCATATTATACGTCATATTTATTTATATTCATGAATTTCGAAATACGTGAATAAATAATAATTATTATTTATTCATTATAATTGATTATATATTGTTGTTATATGTGGCTGTACAAGGCATTTTCTCCGTTACCAAGGTAGATGCTATACGTTGGGACATAACGGTACCCGGTCCACGGACTATTAACACACAACGGTTTGTGCCGTAAGAAAGACATAAACACGAGGCTCTCGTATTCACAAGATCTACTGTGCCCTCTATCTACTGCAATCTCATTGATTGAGTAATTTTTTTTTTATTCTTCGTCACCAACATGAAGACAACCGTCATCGATCATTCTCCATATTTACAGGATCGAATCAAATAATAACTCATTGTGGTAATTAGTAATGAACGAAGAGTTCAATCAACACACTGTTGGGCTTTCGTGTTTAGTTTTTTTTTTTCCTCTAATAATACTATTTTCCAATATTTTTCTTTTTTTTTCCCACGATGTTCCGCTAGTTCAAGGATATCATACGTGGTTGAGTCGAAAGTACTGAGAGAAAATAATTGATCTCTTCTCGGAATGATTGAAGTTTATAAAGCAACGAGGACGCGCAATAACCTACTTCCTGCGGGCAACTTTGTATCCGTTTGTCTTCCCGCAGGTGAAGAGAGAGAGAGAGAGAGAGAGAGAGAGAGAGAGAGAGAGAGAGAGAGAGAGGAGAGCTCGGCGAGTCGATTGCAAAGTCGTAGAATCAAATAGATTCGACGACGGGGTTGATCAAATGTTTTATCCAGAATTGTTTTACGTAAAATCGAACGATCGAAGATTTAATTCAAGACAGATTCGATAAATTGAACGCATCGTTTGTAAAAGAGCACTTGCAATGCTTACGAGAGTGCACGAGGGACCACGCCCTGTTAGCGTGTTTCTGGAGTTACGATTGGCTCACGCGCTCGGTAGTCTCCGATGTTTGCCGATGACGGCCGATGGATGCGCGCGCATATGTTTCAAACACCATACTTTAAATTCTATTATTTTATTGCAGTCTGGTATTGATTGAAAAAAAAAACGTGAATAATTATAGGCATGCTGAAGTACCCATTAGCTTCTGGATTCGTATATATTATATTATTGATCAAGTATTCTTTTCCGTTTTTCTATAAAAAGGATTCTATAAATCTTTTAAGGTTTACATTTTACTTCTTCGTTGATTCTATTTCCATTCCCTGAGAATCCAACCAGAGTCCGCAGAGACCTTTTCCCGATGCACTATCGTGTTGCGTTTTCACGAGGGCACAGGGCAACTACGGAAAATCTGGTCGATACAGGCGTCTACATTTCAGTGATTTTCCATTTTATAACTGGCAGAAAACTCCGAAGTAATTCCAAATAAAATGAATATTCAAGAGTCATAGGAATATGTATAAAATTTGAAACATTGTTTAAGTTAACGATTGCTCAAAAAAAAAAGAATAAGAAAAATAATCAGAAATTCGTCAATAATTATAATCAATATTCCATAATTATACTTTGTTAATCATTGTTTATTTGTATCTCACAAAAATCTTTTATAATCGTGCAGAATATTTTTGCATGTCTCGATTTTTATAGGGTATGAAAATTTCACGGCTATGGGTGGAGAAGAATTTTACGAATATGTCTGTAAGTCAACAACAGAGCGGAGAAAGGATTAATGAGTCGATGGAAAAGTTCGATCAACTGTTCGACTAACTGTTAGCCTCGCATGCTAGTTTTTACAGTTAGATACACTTCGATGAGGACGATGATGATAATAATGATGAGGGATACCCGTATGAGCTAGTTGAATCGATGAGAACGGTATAACACGCTCACTTACACACACACAGACAGGCAAATACACGAGCGTGATTTGATTCGAACGATCTGTACAATTTGACCGAAAAACAAAATTGGATGGGCCAAATTTTCTCAAAATAAACAAAAAAAAGTATATATTTAATTTTTCGAAACGGGATAATTTGCCTAAAAAATTATTGATAAAAAATGATTATCGAGGATCGGGTCAGCTGTGAATCATTAATTACGATTTCAATTCCAAAAAAATTGAAATTTATTCGTCCAAAAATTTAATAACAATATTATCCCTCAAAAAATGTAATATCAATGACAAGAAAGATAATTTTCGATACTGAATTAAAATTTTCCAACAAAAATTTTCTTTACAATTTTATCGATTGAATTCTCCAACTTTTTTCAATTCAATAAAATTCATCAAATTATTTCCCCAGTGTCGAAATTTAATTTTCTTTCAAAATATTGAAATTTCTGAAAGTGGACAAATGGAATCCCCTCCCTTTCGATCGTAAAAATTTGATGCCAGGAGTTATTTTTTACAATATTTAAAAATAAATTATTGAGAATAAAAAATACTCTCGAGGATCGTTGAATGAATTTTCTCAACGTTTCTACGTGAACGTTGAACAATTTTTTTTTTTTATTATTGAAAAACAAAAAGATCCAATCTTGCGTATTGATAAAACGAGAACGAAAAATAAAAAAAAATTAAAAAAAATAAAAATACCGTTAGTTAAAATCAATTAATTCGATATTTTCAACATTACAGGACAATTAAGATTTTTCATCCCAAGCCAAATTTATCTCGAATTACTTACGACGAAAGTCCGAAATTCCATGATCACGGGCTTGACGCGATGAAAATCGTGAGAAAAATTAAAATTAAAATGGACAAAAATTAATTATCCTGAATTTTTTTTATTTTAATTTTTTATTTCTTTCTTCGTGATTATTCACTGTGAGGCTCCCGGATGACCTGAACGACGGTCATGGCAAAACTAAAGTTCCTTAACCCGAGTCCGGCTGTAAGAGCATCACACCCTACCTTCGCTCGTTTTCCTCGTCTCTCGGGCCAGATGAAACGTCCCACATTCCTGTTGAACAGGAGAGGGCAAAGACATCAAAAGGAGTAGGGCAAAGCGACCTTGACCGAGTCAATTTGATCCACAACGACTTATATACTTCCGTAAACTTTCGACGAATTACGTCATAATATTCTCATTCATAAAGAGAAAAAAAAACAAAAAAAAAAATTCATACAAATTATACGCGTGTTATGTCATATATGCAACCGTTCCGGAAACGATCGCGATCTTATTGACGAAAAATTTTCATCTTTCCTCTTTGTCTCTGGGATTTATCGAGAAAAAAAATTGTTTCATAATTCGCTAAAGTATTCTCCTTTTTTTTTTCTTCTTCTTTTGACGAATCGTTGGAATTTCGCTCACTTTGACAAGGAAGAAAAAAAAAAAACAAATTAATTGAAACGAGGACGGAAATGAATTTTTCTTTTCTTCTTTTTCTTTTCTTTTACGTTCGCTCTGTAAATTCCGACTCCGCGTAGGCGTGTGTCTCTTTCAGTGTTACGCAAGACTTTACAGTTAACCGTCGTATTACAGTTATACGTGACGCAAATATACGGGCAAAGCGGCGTTTTATCGACGCTATCCCGAGATAGTATATATATATACGCTGACACGAGCGCGGTTATACACTGGACGCGTCGATTAATTCACGACGATCGGAAAAATTATTGGAGTACTTTTTTGTTTTCTTTTTTTTTTTTTTCGTTAAAAAAAACATAATCGATCCTGCTGGATTGATCGATCGATTGATCAATGCATGATCAATACGAAATTGTTAACGAATTGATTGACCGATGAATCTTGGTGATTCATTGATCAAAGTCACCGAAAATAACCGATAATGTGACTTTTGAAAATTCTTGTCCGAGACAATGCATACTTACTTGGTTGTTTTTTTTTTTTTTAATTTATTTATCATAAACTTAAGAAGAATCAAGCTCACGAAATATGATCGTTCGTGAGAAAAATGCGAGGCGATAGTTAAATCACAAGATTTTCGGATAGAATTCTTCGGGGGAAATAGGCGATGGATGTTGGCGTAGGAAAAAATACATAAATTTTTCTTTCGATTTAAAGAGTGAGAAATTCACGTCATAAATTTCAATGAGTGAATTTTAATGATAGAATTTTAATGAGTGAATCTAATCATTGAATTCTAACGATCGAATTTTTAACATTATATTCGAGCGATTACATTTCAATGAGTAAATTTTAATGATTGAATTTTAATGAATGAATTTATTCGTTGAATTCTAACGATTGAATTTTAATCATCAAATTTGAGCGATTAAATTTTCATGAATAAATGTTAATGATTAATTTTTAGCGAGTAAATTTAATGATTAAATTTTAACGATTAAAAGTTTTAAACGTAAATCTTAATGATTGAATTTTAATCATTGAAATTTAATTATTAAATATTAATAATTTTTATGATAAATTTAAATGACTGTGCAACGAATTAGCGCACAAAAATTCTTCACATGCTTTATTTAATTCACAACGTGAAAAATATTAAAACTCAACGAATTCAATGAGTAAATTTTAATGATTAAATCTTAACGATTATGATGATAAATAAAAATGATCGTACAGCGAAAAAAACAAAATGCTCGAAAATTCTTCAGATGCTTTATTAACTTCGCAGTGTAAAAAATATCAAAACTCAACTAATTTAAACCAATGAGATTGCTGTCGCATCAACGTCAAGTAATTATGCATAATTTTCATGTGTAAAACATAAAAGAAAGAAGAAGAAACGATATTACCATTCTTAAACGGTCGCGCTTATGTCGGCATCGTATTTGTGATAGATGGTAACATCTTTGAAGTAGACATTCGGGCCAATCATGTTCGTGTACTCGAAGGGCCTGTCGAGAGGGAAACCAAATGGTTTTTTGTTGAATAGATAACTGCCCCAGACTCGCGATTTATACTGAATCGGCTCGTCGACCACGGGACTCGCATAAACGAACAACTGATATTGTCCACCCGCCCTTCTGCCCTTGGGAAGTATCAAACGTTGTGGAAAACCGTAAACGCGTTCCTGATAATTGAAATTTTCCCCACTTTCCAGAGCGCTCTCGACCTTCTTGTAGTAAATCTCACTTGGCAATTCGTCGGGATAGACGAAGAAGAAATCTTTACTGTTGCGCTCGATCTTGTTTGCACCGGGGGTCACTGCGAAGCGTAGAAAATTTTTTGCAGCAACGGAAAGAAAATATTTGCATGAAAAAAAAAAAAGAAAACAAAACTAATGACAAATGACAACGAAAATTGTATCAACAACGAATCGATGCACGGAAAATTATATTGTAACAAAATGGCCATTAAAGATTTTACAAAGAAAAACTGAAAATTAACAATCAGCAGATTTGATTTCTGATGATTTTTCCGGCGTTAGCTCGTTTCTGCAGATACCAATCACACACAGACCCAATTGTACACACGCAAGTCTACGTGGAAAACCTCTACGGATCCTCAACTTTATACAGAAAAAAATTACACACTGGCAATTGGACATATAAAGCAATCTAATGACTTCCAGCTCGACATGTTCCAACTGCACACAGCCCAACTCTACACAGAATATAAGTTCGGTGACTGAAAACATTCTCACTATACGTGTTTGAACTTTACAAGTCCAACTGGACACGTTTTAACTGAACACGTTCCAACTAAACACGTTCTATCTCAACATCGTCCAACTGAACATGTTGCAACTAAACATGTTCCAACTGCACAGGCCCCAACTGAACATGTTCCAACTGAACATGTTCCAACTGAACATGTTCCAACTGAACATGTTCCAACTGAACATGTTCCAACTGAACATGTTCCAACTGAACATGTTCCAACTGAACATGTTCCAACTGAACACGTTCCAACTGAACACGTTCCAACTCAACATGCTTTAACTTAACACACTCCAACTGAACAGGTTCCAACTGAACACAAAGAAACTCTCCCATAGCGCAACTGATTACGATCGGACTCTACACAAACTATGAATTTTATATTCACGATGCGGCGCTACTGAACACGTTCCAATTGAACATTTTCCGACTGAACACACGCGAAATTTTCGATATGCGTGGTAAAGCAGTATAGTTCGATAAAATAGTAGGCCGACGAAATACTTCGTGTTTTCAATTGAAATGTGTTCAGTTGGTTGGGTATTCGGTTGAAGACTGTTGAGTTGGAAGGTGTTCCGTCGGAGCGTATTCAATTGAAACGTTTACAATTGGATTCTATACAGTTGGATCATGTACGGTTATAGCGTCTTTAATTGGAACGTGCTGAGCTTTAACGTGTTCCGTTTGAAACGAGCTCAATTGGAAGGTGTACCGTGGAAATGTGTTGGAGCTGGAACGTGTTCAGTTGGAATAATTTCAGTTGGATAGATGCGGGGTTGGAACGTGTTGAATTGAAATGTGCTCGGTCGAAACGTGTTCCGTTGGAACGTGTTCAAATGCACCACAACACGATTAATCAAACTTACATTCTGCGCAGAAACGAAACGCATTCAGTTGTGCTATGGGAAAGTTCTCCTACATTCAGTTGCGGTACGGAAAAGTTTTTCTGCGTTTTTTTTTTTATGTTCAACGGGCAACGCGAAGAGTTCACGTATGTCGAGTTGTGTCATGCGAGAGTCTCTGTGCATCGAGATTCACCACGGTTATATCTGTCCAATTGCTGATGTCTCAGTTTTTATCCATGCAATGTCCTTTTAACGGTTGATGTCTGTAGAAACGAGCATAACTGCCGATTTTTTCTATCTCGCAAATAACCTCTCGGCGAAAAAATCATTTCAACCTTTTGGCCAACTCAAGTTTCAAGAGAGTAACAAGTTTTCAACATTAACGAGGCACCTTGAAACAAACTTGCCAAGCCTCAAAGCAAACAAAAACATATTCTCCTTTATCCGAAATTCATTCTGTAAATCGTGTCACATCAATCAATCGTACTCACCATCGATAATCCAACTATCAATCTCGTAGAAATACTTGTAGCTGTCGCTGAAATCAAGGGGATTCAATTGTCCATCGTATTTGGGTCCGAGGAACAACTTCAGTGCCACCTTCGTGGCTTTGTCGGCATTGATACCGATGTGAACGGTGAAGGGCTTGTGATTCAGTCGTTCCTGTCGTACCTTGACGAAAAAGCTATCGGCCTCCTTTTGATTCGCCACCAGCAGACCGTTGCTTATCGTCGCGTCAAAATCATCGAAGTACGTCAATAGCTTGTCCACCGCGACGGACTCGATCTTGATACCCGGATAAATCAATTCCTCCTTCGTGTAGGGCTTCAGGTGGGCCTTGTATCTTCGTGAAATGACGAAATATCATTCTCAAATTGATGTTCGTTCATAGGAATTTCCGCCGGGCAATCGATAAATTAATCAATTCAAGGAAAAAAAAATCATGTCAGAATGAGTGTGGAGGTCATCACGGTTCAAAGGAAAATTTTCGCAAAATCGTTCGAGTCGTTCGGAAATTTTGAAAAACAAAAAAACGTCACAAAACACGCGCGTGCAGATGAACGCACTTTTTTTCTTTCAAAACTCATTTTTGGACTTTTTGGCATATCACGGGTGGTCTGGCATGAATATCGGGAAAATAAATTGTCAACGAACCTGAAGTAGTAAAGGGCTATTCTCTTGTACATGCGATAGAAGGCCGGATCTCTCATCGACGAGGCGAACGATTCGAGCGCACTCGGGATTATTTGATACGGTGTCTTGGGCTCGAGATTGAAGCCAAGAATCTTTCGTCCCAGGGTGTCGATACTACCGTAGAACTCTTTGTTGCACGAATCCTCGTTACCCTCGATTATATTCCCGAGAATATTGAGACCCTCGGGGGTGTAGATCTTGATCTGTTTGCCATCGGCATCCAGCACATATCCGAGATCAATGGCCGCTGAGACGCGAGCTTCCAATTCTTGGATCCACTGCCGAAAAAAAAAAAAAAAAAAAACAATCACGAAGTTGAATTAAGGATGTATGTTAGCTAGGCAAGGAGGGGGAAGCGCGGCGCTGTGGCGACGTGAGAGGCAAGCTGCGCAGGAAAACTGCGCGCACGACACAAATGTTTTCTTTTCATAACGCGAAGTTTAACTCATAATATTTCGGAAAGTATGTGGGTTCTTTACAATTTTTTTTCTTTCACGTCTCTTAAATATTACAGGGTTACGTTAGAACATTTTTGTAACTCAAAAAGTAGTCAGGAAATACTTGATTTTCCAGAATCAATGCCATTTTCCACGGGCTGTTGTATGGATCCCATGTTAAATGTTTCACTTTGAGCTCGTATATCTCAGCATTCAAATGGGCAAAAATTTGGCAAAAAATCTTAAAAAATGCTATGTACCATCCTTTCTGACATCTAAAATTTTCAACTAGAAAAGTAGAAATCGACTTAACTAACATACATCCTTAAAGAATTTCAAAAGACAGAAAATCGTTCAATGTTGCATCGGGGAAAAAGAAAAGAAGACATTTCTTCGTTTACGTTTCCATTCGAGTAATGCCTGACAAACTTTTTTCGCTATTTTGTTCTTCTTTTTCTGCTGTAAAAAAAAAAAAAAAAAAAAAAAACGACTCGATTTACTCATGGATGATCGATTATTTACCCGCGAGTAGATGTACTTGTAGTGGGGAATCTTGCTCCAGTGTGGCCTCTGTGGGAACGGCAGTCCATTGTGATAAGTCATCGTCGGATAATAGCCAGGATAAAATTCCGTGTTCCAGTCGAAATCCTCGATACCCTCGAGACCGTTTGCTATACGCTCGAGATTATAACGGGCCAATATTTGCTTGTGACCGTAGAGATATTCCTCCCCTCTTACGCTCCCATCGAGCCCATATTCCTCGCTGTTCAGCCAAAACGGCGAGTCCTGTCTGAAGTAGAAGTAAAACGTGTTGAGACCGATGTCCTCGATGAAGTACTTGAGCTTCATTTCCGTGTCGTATTCACGGCCGATGTACCAGCCCGAATAATTTCCATTTATTATCACGTCGGAACCTTCGCAATTCGCGCAGGAGCCTTATCAAAGATTAAAAAAAAAAAAGAATTTAATCAAAAAATAAAAATACGAATAAATTCGTTAACTTTGGCAAATTTTTTAATGGTGGATGATATATTGTTTTTTTTTTTTTAATTTTCGTTGAGGGTGGGTTTTAAAGAGTCATCCGCAGTTAATGATCAATTAATAATTACTGTTGATCAGAGATTAATCAATCGACATTGTTATTAGATATTAATTAATATCTAATATAATTATTGGAGCAGATTTCTTCTTTTTTTTATTAAAAAAAAAAAAAAAAGTCATCAATTATCATAAATCATCGATGACGGATTAACGGAATATCGTTTAAAAAAAAATTAATAAATAATAAGAAATCATAATTACACGCACCGATTTCTCTGAACAAATGTGCGTTCTTCGCTTTCTCGATAATCTCCGAATTGAAAAATGCGTATGGATAGATTTCATAGGGTGCCGGTAGCTGTATGTACTTGGTGTCCGGGCGACGAAGAATCGCCTGATAAATGGCGTACAAATACGTTCCCTCGTTAATATAAATACGCGCCCAAAGTGCCGTATTGAAGAATGTATCGAAATCCTTGGCGTAATAAAATACGCGAAATAGGGCGAGTGATTCCTTCATCAGCTTCGGATAATACACGGCGAATATCTCACCCCTTGGGAGCATACCATTTTGATATAACTTTAGAAATTCTTTTACGGCTTCCTGTATTAACGAAAAAAAAAAAAAAAAAACAAAAATTAAAATGAACAATAAATATCAAATTTGCCGTATCCAAAAATGGTTACATTTGCGATAAATAAATATTTTGACACAATAATTGTATTCATCAGATTACAACGATTGAATTAACCGATTAAAATTTTTTTTTTTTCTTTCATTCTTCCTCTAATTATTATTCGTAATTAATTACTCACAAAAATCATTTTATCGTTGGTGTGAATTATTTTACGTTTTTATTTGTTTTTTTTTTTCCGCATATACCTTGTTGGTGTAGGAGTCAATTTTGTCCTCGATGCTCCATGCCTGGCCGAGCTTGAAATGTTCCGGATTAACGATATTGGGCTGTGATACGTGATAGAGAAGATTGTAAACTTGCTTCTGCTTCGTGAGATAGTCCTTGTCGGTGATATTATATTCGTAATACGAGGATGCAGTCGCCGTGGCTAGGAACAACCCTAAAAGGGCCAGCACCGCCGTCTGCTTCGACATCTTACGAAAAGATGGATTACGAAAAAAAAAGTATTAATTTAATTTAAAAAAAAAAAAGAAAAAACACCTCCCAATATATCGGTAAATATGGTTACGAAGTTTTGGAAAAATACAAAAATCAACTCGCGTGAACTATGTCCACATCGCGCGCATACGCAAATTCGAGTGCGACCCATCAATTATATCTCATTGACTTTTATAGCCTGTTCGAAGTGAATCGCAATCTCCGTCTCGCCAGGGTCAGCAATCGATGACCCTACAGCCCCTTCGGGTTTTATTCGCAGAACATCGAAGAATACGAAAACATGTAAACAAAAAAAAAATGACAAACGGACAGCTACGAAATCAACGATGTTTATGAATTTCACGATTAGCCACCGTTCCTCACTCTCCACCTCTCTCGTCCCCGATAAACTAATTATCGTCTTGACAAAGTTTCATTAGCATTCAAATATTCGCGAATTTACTTCTCACTTCGTTCGGGTACTACTGATCGAAATTTAACGGAAATTTATAAATGTCTCATTTACAAATGCACGCATTATGGATCGAATAATTTTCAAGGCTCTCTCATTCAGGCGATTGTTTTTTGGTTTCGGGGTTTCGAAAAAAAAAAAATTTTGTATACCGAGCGAGTCAACGATGATGGAAAATTTACGAAATTTAGAGGCAAACCTACCGATTTTCTGTCGTTATAAAAAAATTTCAAGCATTCAAAATTTTATAAGCCTGACAATACGAAGCATCATTGTCTCATGGTCTATTTGAGAAAGAAACTCTTACTCGATAGCTAAAGTTTTACGAAAAAAAAAAACAAATATTTTAAATCCTATAAAATCTAGAACTTTGTAGCCATTATGACGAAAATTGAACTGAATAAAGATGGATCGGTAGTCGATCTCGGTGTCAATTTTCGGTCACAATTGCCCAAATCTTTCTCAGTATATCGACACTTCAATTTAACAGAATCAAAAAAAATTTTTATCCATTTATAAATGGATAAAAACTTTGCTATTTTTTTTTTTGCCTGTCACATAAAACTCGTTCCCAATTCAATCCATTATTATAGGCCATGCAGGGATTTGAAAGAGTCTCGATTAAAAGTGTATTGAAAAAAAAATCTAAAATATGCTCATGTAAATATATAGGGAGATTAGAAATGTCGTCTCGACAGATAAATACTCTCTCTTCAGTTCATTGACTGACCACGATTTAAATTAATATTAATTATAAAATTAATATTATAAAATCATAAAATTAATATGAATTTTTTTAAAATTCATTTAATACGGTTAAAATATACGGTGAATTATATTAATTTTATTTCTTATAACTAAATTGAATTTTATGCAAATAAAAAATTTAGGTTTGTATACCTTTACTAGAGCGATTGAATACTCGATTAATCTACCCCGCATCTCTTTAAAAATAATCTTTGTAAAATCAAAAACCAATTATTATTCCGGCGATGTCAATGAAAAAAAAAAAAAAGTAAAGATGCGAGGACATCGATCGCAGTAAATTAGAAAATTTACGTGACAACAAATTCTCATTCAACTTTTTCTATTGTTCACCCCCATATATGTATATAAATAATTTACGACTGATAAAACTTTTCGAACATTTCTGCATGAAAAATATATTTTTATCATATAATCTGAGTGTATCTAAAATATATTTTTCATATATTCTGATATATAAATTAAATATGCAACTTTTGAAACAAAACAAATCTAATTATACGAGACATGTTTTTGTATATTTCTCATACACGCCATTCCATGATGGCTGCTCATTTATTGCAGGACACAAGCGTTGCCGAATTATTACTGTCAAAAGACTCGATACGAGAAGAGAATAAATTTTAAAAAATATATATATATTATCGTCGTGATATTTCGGAAAATTTAATCGCACAAACAAAAATCCTCACTGGCCCTCGTCCCCATAAAGCTTTCTTTTATTTCACGAACTGATTAGGCATTTTGAAAAATCCTCATTAACAAAAAAAAAACAATGATTTACTTTACCTCGTAACATTACAAGTGAGGCTCATCGAATAACAGTAAACGAAGCACGATTTTACTTTTTTATTTTCATAAATCTAAAAATAAATTCGTAAAATTTAAATACAGATTTATTATGACATTGAGTTGAAAAAAAAAAAAATGTTAATCGCTCTTTTTTCCCCTCTTATCACAACGACTTCTGACCCAAGTATATGATACAACGTAACGAGGACTCCAGGATCTCGCGAGCCACGCGATACGCGCTAAGTGACCGATGCGACAAACGAACAAACAAACAAACAAAAACCTCCTCCGAAAGAAATTTAATTGCTAACAGCGATAAGACGGACCAGACGCTCGGTCTGCTCGAATTAATTGTTATGTCGTCGTTGATCCGAGCATTTGTTCGTTGCGATTACTCGCCCAACGTCGTCCGCGGGTCACTGAACGCTCGATGCTCGTTTATTTTTTTCCAAACGATTCTTTTTAACCTCAAGAAATCTCAAAGTTACCAGCTGCTCGTCTCGATCAATGAAAATCAATGTCCATTCTGATTGCTGATAAACAACCATCCAGTCAAATAATTATAAGAAATTTTTTTTTTTTGTGTAGTAAGATATTTACTACATTAACATATTAGATAAGTATATTTTACAAAGGTGTTGTCCGATTGACTCGTATAAGATGGGAGTAGTTATATCGTCCCTTAAAATTCAACAATGAAAAAGGTTGATATTCGTTATGTATAAATATGTGAGTATGTGTTCTCGTCAACGGTCCAGTATACTAACTGTCCTCAGCCCCGAAACCCTTGCGAGGCCTCAGCTCGTTCTTTGTCCCGTTGTTTTAGGCAACTCTCGTCCGGCAACGCTGCATTTTTAATTTTTTCCAGACTGCTCGCTCTCCGTAAGCCTCTCGCGATATTAGTTAGTATATTGGACACCCTTGGACCATGCTCGAAAACGTTCAACTTCATTAAAAACAATTGCCCCAATAGTTTTTCTACCAGAAGAAACATTGACGTTTCATTTTGACGAATCATTGAGAAGAAAGAAAAAAAAATTGTCCAGCTGCAAAGGCTCATCGCTAGAAATAACGTTTGATCGTCGATATATGGCGCTGAATAATGCAGATTTGCACAATCTAGCAGGGCAGGCCTTGCTCAATTATGCTCGGGAAATTTGGGACGAAAGAAAGAATCATTTCAAGAAACATGTCACGATAATTTCATATTTATTTGTTTGCTTATTTATTTATTAATATAATTCGTAAAACTTGACGATTGCACGCATCGGCATACATAATGTTTTTTTTTTAATTAAACAGTGAGATTAAGCTCCTCGGCTTGCTTGTGATAGATCATGACGTCCTTGTAGAACATATTGGGAACATTGAAGATGTGACTCTGGACGGGCCTGTCGAGTGGATAGCCCATTGGATGACTGTCGGTGGTCGTATGGCCCCAGACAGGTGTCTCGTATGTTTGCACCATGTTGTCGTCCAATTGGCTAACAAATACGAACAGCTTGAAGGGCATACCTTCCTTCTTGCCCTTGGGCAGTACAAGACGATCCGGGAAACCGTACAGCTGTTGGGTATAGGTGAACTGCTCGCCGGACTCGATTGCCTTCTCCAATTTCTTGTAGAACACCGGTCCCGTTGTCTCGTCGGGAACAACGTACTGGGCAGCGTGATTGCTACGCTCGATCTTGTTGATGCCGCTCTTTACTGCAATCGCACGAAGCATCGTGAATTGGGAAAGAGGGGAATTTGAAATTGAAAAATTAGAAATTAAAAAAAAAAAAAACCCGTAACAAAAGAATTGTACGAGGTAAATTGAGCAGGGGAGTGTCGTGACATTAGAATGGTCATTTGAAAGGACAAATAAGTTGATTGAACGAAAGGACAATCCGTTCGAGAATTAAAAAAAAAAAAGGAAATGAACAAAATTAAAAACTCACGGTCCACGATCCATTGATCGAGCTCGACGAAGTTGACCCAATTCTCGGACATGTCCAATTCGTGTCCGTGAACGTCGTACTTGGGTCCGAGGAAGACGCGAATCATGGACTTGACGTTCTTGTCGCTGTTGACGGTGATGTGATAGGTGAAGGGCTTGTGATTGAGACGATGCTGACGAACCTTGACGTTCAGGCCCTGGGCCTCTTTGTGCGACGTCACCGGCAGACCGTTGGAGATCTCGGAGTCGAAATGATCGAAGAATGTCGTGAGTTTGTCAACGACGACGGACTCGATCTTGACACCGGGGAATACGAGCTGATCGTGAGTGTAGGCTGGCAGATTGGACTTGTATCTGGGAACGAGAAACGATAAATTGTAGTTTCGATTGAACGTCGCAGTTCGATCGGTGGAACATTGGAGAGATCTTAGTTGATCCAGGCTGTGAAAGCCCATGGTGCGAATTCGATGGATGCAGATGAAAAAAAAAAAAAAAAACAAAAAACAAAATTAGGACAGTGAAAGGCAGATTCAACTAACTTGAGCAGGTAGCCAACGATTTTCTTGTAGATGCGATAGAAAGCGGGATCCCTGAGGCTCGTCGTGAAGGTCTCAAGTGCGCTCGGTACGATCTGATACTTGTGAACGGGTTCGAGATTGAAGCCAAGAATCTTCTTGCATACGTGATCCAGGGAGTTGTATAGGCGATAGTTCACGGAATCAGCGTTACCCTCGATTATGTTTGCCAGCATATTGAAGCCCTCGGGCGTGTATATGTCGACCTGATTGTGCTTGGAGTCGAATATAACACCGGCGTCAATGGCCAGTGAGACACGTGTCTCGATGTCCTCGACGTCCTGTATGTACTGATACTTGTACGACGGAATCTCGGATTCCGACGGACGATGCGGGAATGGCAGACCATTTGGATGCACGATCGACGGATGATAGCCAGGTACGATTGGTTTGTGCCAGTCGAAGTGCTCGATCTCGCCCATACCGTTCGACAAACGTTCGAGATAATAGCGCGTCAGAAGTTGCTTGTGACCGTAGAAGTATACCTCACCGCGTAGATTCTTCGGCAATTGATGATCGGCGGTGTTCATCCAGAATGGAAATTCGTGCTTGAAGTAGAAGTAGAAGGAATTTAGACCGACGTCCTCGGTGAAGTAGGTGAGCTTCTCCTCGCTGTGATAATCGTGGCTCATGTACCAACCGCTGTAGTTAGCGTTTATCACGATGTCATTAACGCCACCCTCGTGATACTTGATACCAACGCTCTTCTTCACACCGGCTATCGGGAAACAATGGAATTCATGATTATACTAAAAATCCTTCGATGACCGAAACAGCCGAAAAATTTGTTTTTTTTTTTTTTAATTCAAGACGAATCAACGAACGTACAAACGTCACCCATCTTGATGCGATATGCCTGCTGGATCACCTCGTTGTTGAAGAAGTAATGGGGCATAATTTCGTACAGAGGGGGAAGCTTGATGTACCTGGTGTCGGGACGATGAATCACAGCTACGGACAGGGCATAAGTGAAGAGTTTCTCATTCACGTTGAAACGTGCCCATACAGCGCTGTTGTAAAAGGTGTTGAAGTCTTTGGCATAGTAAAATACATGGAACAATGCCTCGGCCTCTTCCAAATGATGCGGATAGAAGACGGAGAAGATTTCCTCGCGTGGAATCATGCCATGCTTCCAGCGATTTAGAAAATCTTGGACTGCAGCCTGAGAATTTTCGCGTTGTCAAGAGAGGATGATACACGTAGATTGGAGCTAGGATACCTTGGTCTTTCGAGTTGCGGTGGTAGGATCAGCTAGGATAAGGATTGCTCGCCATCTGGAGGGCAAGGGATCTCTGATTTTGGGAATGTTACGAAGAATGCGGAATCATAACAATTGGTCGATGATGATGATGATGATGATCGGTTAGAGCTATAGTTATGGATTGCAGTAGGGGTTTCAGGTTCAGGGAACTTGGGCAAAGCGTTTCTTTCACAACTGATTGATAAACAATAATGATCACGAGACCGAGAAAAGTAAGAAAGTCACTGACGAGCGGAAAGTCTTGGGTTGGAAAAAATTTCGCCTACGATGTATATTAATATACCTGATTGGTGTACGAGTCCAAATGATCGCCGATGCTGAACGTACGAGCCTTCTGGTAGAGTTCCGGGATCACGGTAGTCGGTTGATCGACGTGCCAGTAGAGTTGATAGATGCTCTTCTGCTTCGTCAGGTAACCCTTGTCAGCGGTTACCGTAGGGGGTGAGCTATTGGCCGCCGCAAGACCGAGGCAAACCGTCGCAAAAGCAACGAGGATCTTCATTATCCTCGTCTTTGTGTGCCAGACTAAAAATCGAAAGCTAAGATTCCTTCTGGCTAACCAGAAGTGTGTGCCTCGTCGAATTCGTCGGACGGTTTATATAGGAACTCTTGTTTATTTATTCGAGTGGGGATAAATAATATCTGCCAACCTCTGACTCGCACAGGCGGATCCTCCGTAGGAGCTGAACTCCACAGATAATTCGTTGTTGACTTTGAAGCAACGGCAAAGAAGAAAAAACAAAAATATATTTTTTTCTCCGATTGCAGCTATCGTCAAGTATAATCGGAGGCTTTTTGATTGTATTTATGTACGTAATGCTCGCACAAACTGATACAACCTGCACTTTGACATGATGCGGTTGGTAGATTGGGAATTTCGACCTGTACGTGACCTGAGAAAGATTAATAAAAAAAATATTGCATTAATTATGAAGCTTTTGATTAACGCAGACGACGTTGAAGATACTCTCGTTCGAGCTTAGGGAATACGGATTCATAAGAAGTATCGTGGAATCTTTTCGACAAACTATTGCGTAGCTTCGGGGGAAAAAAAAAAACAAGAAAATTCATATTATGATCGTGGCGTAAAAATAAAATTTAAAAAAAAATCAGTTCTCTTGAAAATCGGTTGGAAATTGTAAAGAATTGAAAACCAATCGTGATCGGTACGAATTTTCTATG
The DNA here is from genome assembly GCA_963564615.1 of Rhorus exstirpatorius. Taxonomy (NCBI): domain Eukaryota; kingdom Metazoa; phylum Arthropoda; class Insecta; order Hymenoptera; family Ichneumonidae; genus Rhorus; species Rhorus exstirpatorius. Next base: position 19,552,705 of record OY751318.1, read on the forward strand.
CAATTTAAACGGTATTCTCAAGTTTTCAAAGTTAGGGGATGAATCATTGAAATCTGACGATCGTTATGGAGGAAATCATTCGTGAACTCTATTGCGAAATTATCCGTAGCAGCATGAATAAATGAAAAATAATGAACGTGCAAATTGACAAATGCACATTGCTTCCTCATCATTTCTTCATATTCAAAGTCTTCCACTACGAGCACGTGACTTTCTCACGTGTGTATGCGCAAAAATTATAAGGTAGGAATTTTAAAAAATTTAGCCTCGCTTGCTCGTCTAACAGCACTCGCACATGTTTTTTTCGGAAAAATTCATAAAATCCAAACTACTTTAACGATTCTCACTAAATTAAAAAAATTGAAACGTTTAACATCTTCGCATGAAAAAATCTTGCCTCGGTAACTTCTTAGTTCGTGGATGCTGAAGCAGCGAAGAATTTTGAAAGATTTCAAAATTTCATTAAATTTGCAATGATCTTAGCAGGCTTTCGCGAAATATAATTGTCCCCAACTGTCTCCAATGTTATCCTGGATGTGTACAAAGTTTTATCTCGATAACTGAAAATTTTCTCGACAAAATTTTGAGCACTCTGGCAGGAAAATCATGAAAAACGAAACAACTGTTGTGAAAACAAAGCTTCCTTCATTAAGAAGCAATTAACAATTTTTCAATCAACTTTTGTAACTAATAATTATATCATTGTTATTTTTTTTTCTGCATCGAAGATATATTCTCAGCTTATTAATTAATTGGATTTGTAGCGCTGCTTATTGTTACTCGAAGACTTTTAACCAAAAATTGATCGATAATTTACGTCAAGACGGTATTTGTCTCGAAGCGCGATAGTAAATTTTTCCGTTCACATACTCGACGACGAAAAAAGTTGTTTTTTTTTTTTTTTTTTTTTTTTTTTATCAATGATTAAGATTTCATTTAATGAAATTATTTTTGTAATCGGTGAAATGAGTTATCATTCATCACCGAATTACTTGTTTGCTCGACCTCACTCTGCGTCTTCTCAAATTTCTTGGCTCTTTCCATTCATCGTCATAATGGGCGAAAGTGGCTCCGTTATCGTTCGCATGTTTTTGAATTCTACGCACAGTAGATTAGCAAACGATAACCCTTTTATTCGCAATAACAACGATGATGTGTCATCCGGAAATTTAATTTCACGATACTATGTATCCATAAGGACGTATTAGAGTCATTAGTAATATTTATGGATGCGTTGCCCCCTAAATTTTGTGTTGTAGCAATTAAATACGGCTACGATAAATGTATTAAATTTTTTTTAACGAATTTGTATTTTATTTTTTTCTCATAAAATTTTTAAGAGATACGCGCAGGCATTTGATGAAAACGCCTTATCTTGGATCCAGGAATAGCCAGTACGACAAATGCGAATGATAAAATTATAATTTTCAATATTGGACTTAAAAAAAAAGTATGCAAGTTAAATGTTCTCATGGCTTTCTCATGATTTTCGTAGTTTTCGTTTCCTCAATGAGGAAACGCTTTTCTTAAGCTTGGCTCCCTCGTAGAGAAAACTTTGTGACGGCGAAACAAAATGAAAAATCCGAGTCCTGTGTGTCCAAGGCACTTGGAAATATAATTTTTTTAAAGTTCAATAAGTAAATTAAAAAAAAAAAAAAGCTTTGAAGGATTCGTTTGTTCGAAAAATTTCCCTTCTTTCATGATGTACTGAATGAAGAAGAGACCCTTTTTTTTAATAATTCACGTGAAATTCTCGTCATCGAGTATATATATATATATATTATATAGTATCGCAGAGTTTTCCAACTGTCAAGCTTCGTGACTCATGAGGGAACGAGAAACGGTTAAAATCCTCGTTTCGCAAATGGCCAACCAATTGGCGGACGGCTCTCCGAAACGACGAGCCTATCGCAGAATATCGCGTAGCTCCAAGAGGCTTATACTGAGCATGCGCAGCAAGTACTACGTAAACAGGAGCAATGTTCTCCGGTAAAGAGGTTCGACTTTATACTTCGAGAAGACTTTATACTTCGGTAGAGATGTTTTGCGGTAGGGACGTCCAGCGTCCTTCGTGCCTGGTAATATTGTTACCCGGTAGACCTGTTATTCGGTAGAGTTGTTCCCGAAGGCTTCTAGGAGAATTTATATTCGATAGGGATGTAATTTGGGATAGTCGTTTTGGGAAAGCTGTTTTCTGGTAGAGTTGTTCCTATGGAGATCTGTTTTTTGGTAGAGTTGTGAATGTATAACTTTTTTGGTGATATATTCATGCTTCAATGCTTTAGCATATTTGACACAGTCATCAAATCGTACCGAGGCAAAATTTCTGGATGAATATGTGTGTGTGTGTGTGTATCATAGAAAAATTTGAATATGTATATTTTGAGAAAAACACGTCTGTTCGGACTTTGACTCGAACAAATTTCCTCTCTCTTCGCACGAGAAATTTCATGTTTGATTACCGGTTATTATAAAAAAAAGTGATTAAAATCGACATTTTAGTACAGACGCTTAAGCCGGAAGCATCGAATCTCGACTTTAACACAAAATTATTCACAGACGCGAAGGAGAGATTGATAAAATAAAAAAATTGTCACTTGTTCGTTGGACATTGCGGGTATTGTATGTAAAAAAAAAAAAAAAAGAAGCGAGCACCGGACATTTGAAGAAGTAATCTCACATGAAGTGGACGATTGTAGCCTCCAGCATGGTATCCAGCAGAGTATGAAGTTCACGACGATCGAATAAAATCAGCACACGAGATGCTTTTAAAAACAATTGCATCAGTCTTGTGATAAAATTCATTTAAAAATACTCGATCGATACACTTTTTCGAAAAGTGTACGGAAAAATTGGCAAAAATCGATGTTCCGATTTTGAAAATTTTTGTAAAAAAAATATTTAACAAAATCTTAGCTCGATGAACCGAGTGGTGTATATTAAAGGTGAAACGGTTGCGAAGAGAATAAGCACTGAATAGAGTTTCAACTCTTTTGCGAAGCAACGTTACAGCGATTTTAGTAAACCCTCAAAATTTTAGAAAATGGAAAAATATGAATTTTTTTAATTTTTTTTTTTTTGCGTTTTCATATCGAATTCATAAGATTCAGGAAAAAAAAATCGACATTATTCATAATCAGCGGAAAATTTTCAACCACCTAGAACCTGAAAGACGAAAAAAAATGTCTCCATTTTTTTCTCACTTTTCCGAAAACCGGAAAATACCGAAATTTCAAATGTCCATAACTTGGCTCCGGACTGACGGATTTGAGTTTATCAGGGGTGTTTTGAAAAGCCCAGAAGTAAACTTAGAGAATGCCGTTTGATTCATCACGAGGTTAATCGGCGAGTTTGAGTCCAAAGGGACGACAAAAATTGCTGATCCGAGTTTGAAAATTTGTTAACAAAATTATTTTCAACTCGTAGCTCGATGAACGAAGCGGCGTTTTGAAGCCTGAAAGATTACGAAGATAACGAGCACAAAGTGCAGTCGCAAGTCCATCGGCAAGCGAATTTACAGCTATTTCAATAAACCCTTTAATTTTTTCCAAAAAATTAAAAAAAAAAATCTTGGATTATTGAAATTTCATTGAGGACCCTGCATATAGTCGTACTTTTTTCCGCTGATCACGAATCTTCGAGGCATTTTCCTTGAAACTCAAAAATTCCATTTCAAAAAGTCAAAAAAATTATTTATTCCCAAAAATTAAAACAACCATTTACATCGGATAAGATTTAATTAAAATTCATGTGTTTTATGCAGATTTCGAAATAAATTATTATTTTTTCTGTCATCGATAAATAAAAAATAAAATTAATTTTTAAAAAACATGATAAATTTTTTTTTTCATTTTTCGTCATTTTTGACGATTTTTTTTAACTCAAATATTCGTCAACTCTCATTTCTGTACGCCTCCGCTCCTTCCCAAGAAAATATTATTATTATTATTATTATTATTATTATTATTATTATTATTATTATTATTATTATTATTATTATTATTATTATTATTATTATTATTATTATTATTATTATTATTATTATTATTATTATTATTATTATTATTATTATTATTATTATTATTATTATTATTATTATTATTATTATTATTATTATTATTATTATTATTATTATTATTATTATTATTATTATTATTATTATTATTATTATTATTATTATTATTATTATTATTATTATTATTATTATTATTATTATTATTATTATTATTATTATTATTATTATTATTATTATTATTATTATTATTATTATTATTATTATTATTATTATTATTATTATTATTATTATTATTATTATTATTATTATTATTATTATTATTATTATTATTATTATTATTATTATTATTATTATTGTTATTATTATTATTATTATTATTATTATTTAATTGGGGAGACAGACAGTGACCTGATAAAGTCCCCCATAGTACAAAAATACCGTGACTCGCACACTCTTATCGTATAGACTTTATCATAATCAAACAAAAAAGAAAAATAACAGTTTCATATATATAACCAAACTCAAATTACAAACATCACATAACATCTCACGAACCAATGTATATTTTTATGCACATTTATTTCTATTTCTCTTCGTTATCTCATCTGGCTCATTTTAGTTCAGGAGTGTCCCCTGAGTGTAAATTCAAATTAGCGGGACTTGGGGTGGTCGAGCTTCAGCCGCTATCTTGAAAAACATATTTTATCAAATATCTCGTGAACCGTGCATCGCACGACAAAAATAAAACAGACCTTTTTTGTAGATAACAAAATTGTCTACAACTTTTATTACAAATTTTTCCCTCCATAGTCAATGATTTTTTATTTATAGCGTGGCAAACATCACCATTTTTAATGTTACATCAACCGTTAACTTATACAAGAAATATGACCATTTTTGGAAAAGTTTGCCACGCTATAATTCGAAAATCATGCACGCCGTACAGGAAAAACGTTCGGTATAAAAGTTTTCGAGAATTTTGATTGTCTACAAAAAAAAGTCTGTATATTATTTTTGTCGTATGATGCACGGTGCACACGCGGTTCACGAGATACTCGATAAAACGTGTCTTTCAAGATGTCGGCTGAAGCTCGACTCTCCGAAAAAAATAGTAATGGTAAAAGTTGCAGATAATAAAATTCTCTACAACTTTTATTCGACATTTATTCCCGTATAGTCCATGGTTTTTTATTTATAGCGTGGCAAACTTTTCCAAACATCGTCATTTTTACTGTTACATCAACCGTTAACCATACACAAGAAAATTTTGACACGCTGTAAATCGAAAACCATGCTCCGTATAGGAAAAAATTTCCTACAAAAGTTGCACGGAATTTTATTATTTACAAAAAGGTTTTTCGTTATTTTTTTCGTACGATGCACGGTTCACGAGATATTTGATAAAACGTGTTTTCCAAGATGTCGGCTGAAGCTCGACTCTCCGACAAAAATAGTAATAATAGTAAAAGTTGTAGATAAAAAAATTCTCTACAACTTTTATTAGACATTCCCGACATTCCGACTTTCGATTCCCCCATACGTCCCGCCAACTTGAATTCATACTCAGGGGACGCGCCGAAACCTTTTCCATAAGCAAAATCAATTCTGCAGAAGATTTCAGAACAAATGGCTATAACGACTGGACCACATGTGACGCGACTCAGGCTCGATGGCTTTTCTCAATCTGTTTTTTTTTCTAGCCTTCATTTTCCCCCCTCTCTCTCTCTCTCTCTCTCTCTCTCTCTCTCTCTATTATTATTATCACTATTATATTATCTTTTTCTTTATATATTTTTCATGTATTCTACTTACTATTATGTATTATCTCTTATTATTATCTCTTATCGTATCTATTTTTGCCACTATTATTACTATTTACTATTGCAACTATTATGCTATGCTACTATTATACTATTATTACTATTTTCTCTTATTGTATCTATTTTTGCCTCATGGACTAGTCCAAGGCATATTAAACTAATCAAATCAAAATCAAATCTCTCTCTCTCTCTCACACTCTTTCTCTCTGATCTCGAGCACCAGTAGTAGATTTAAATTTTTCCTTTTTTCTTTGTTTCAACTTTTCAGATATAATCTGCAGAGAAAAGCATTACAAAAGAAGAACAATCCCTGGGAATTTTCCAAAATCTTTTATCCTCAAGACTTTGCAGCTGCCCATCTTGACGCTTCAAGAATTAATTTCTAGCCACTTAATTATTTTATAATGCTCCAGTAAACACCCCCTGAAAAAAAATAAATAAAAAATATCCAGTGCCTTGTTGGAGACGATCGAATGCGAAGGCAATTTTTGAAATTTCAAACCTCTCCGCATAGTTGGCCTCGAGTATCACACGATAGAATCTCGAGCCATAATGGACTTTGATTCTCGATATGTTGTGACCGGTAGATTTTTCCATGAATGTGGCTCACCAGAATTACGGTACACGATATCGGCAAGGAAAATAATTTTAAACGTAGCAAATCATTACAGTGTCAATGTATCTTTATTAATGAAAGAAAGACGGAAGAGAAAATATAATAACGAACATTGTTTTTATGTTTTTCACAATAAAAAAAAAATCAATCGCATAAATTTTTGGGTTGGACTGCGTCGATGAAAACGATCGGTGGTTCACGAAAGTTCATTCTTTTTTTATTTTTTTTTTTTTTTCGCTGAAAGCTCGTCGCGTTACCGATCGTGAAAGCATCGCAACATAAAAGACGAATCGAATTCTTAGATGTTGAAATGTTTTTCCTGATACATCGTGTACATGGGTTTCTCGTATTTTTCATATTTCTGATGCAAACCGTATTTAGTCTCGTACTTTCCCTCGTATTTGCCCGTATACTTGTCACCGTAAGTATCGAGCTCTTTGGCCTTGTAATAGCCTTCCTCGCCCTTCAGGAAAAATATATCGATGTTCTTGAAGAACATATTGGGCATATCGAGATACCAGGAGTAGAGAGGACGATCGAGCGGGAAACCCATTGGTTTACCGTCGTACAAATATTTTCCGAACATCGGGAAATCGTATGTCGTCGTCTTGGCCTCGTCGATCGGCGAGATGTAGAAGAACAGCTTGTACCTCATACCGTCGGTCTTACCGCGCGGGAACAAAAGATGATCGGGAAAACCGAAGAGTCTGTCGTTATAAACGAACGGCTCGTTGCCCTCGATCGATTTGAGCAATTTTTTGTAGAATTTATCACCGGACGGTATGTCCTTCATCGTGTAAACGGAATCCGTGCTCAAGCGTTCGACGGTGTTCATGCCGGGTTTAACTGCGATTCGTACGACAAAATCGAACGTCAGATTGATTTTTTTTTTTTTTCTATTTCCGTAATGCTTGCCGTTGATCAAAATGGCGGGTAAGGCGCGTCGCAAAATGGCGCGCGTCCACGCGCGTAACGACACGAGCGAATATAAGCCGTAAAATCGCCTCGATATCTCTCGTTTAACGGTTATTCCCGAGCTAACGCGAACCGGAAATGAACGCGAGTCTCGAAATATCGGTGACAGTATACAAGATCGATTGGATGCAATCCAAGCTCGAACGTTCGACGATGCCCGTATCGTGTTTGACCGCGATCGAACGACAAAGCAAGACGAAAAATTGAATACGATTTGGAGGTTAAGCTCGTTGGTGATCAGAATGACGGAAGCACCGTCGCAAAATGGCGTTCTCGCGGGAAAATACGAACGGATAAACCGGGAAAACTGCTTCGATAGCTCGTTCAACGATTATTCCCAAGCTAACGCGAACCGGAAATGAACGCGAGTCTCGAAATATCGGTGACAGTATACAAGATCGATTGGATGCAATCCAAGCACGAACGTTCGACGATGCTCGTATCGAGTTTGACCGCGATCGAACGACAAAGTAAGAACGAAAAATTGAATACGATTTGGAGGTTAAGCTCGTTGCTGATCAAAATGGCGGAAGAACCGTCGCAAAATGGCGTTCTCGCGGGAAAATACGAACGGATAAACCGGGAAAATCGCTTCGATAGCTCGTTCAACGATTATTCCCAAGCTAACGCGAACCGGAAATGAACGCGAGTCTCGAAATATCGGTGACAGTATACAAGATCGATTGGATTCAATCCAAGCACGAACGTTCGACGATGCCCGTATCGTGTTTGACCGCGATCGAACGACAAAAAAAGACAAAAAATTGTATACGATTTGGAGGTTAAGCTCGTTGGTGATCAGAATGACGGAAGCACCGTCGCAAAATGGCGTTCTCGCGGGAAAATACGAACGGATAAACCGGGAAAACCGCTTCGATAGCTCGTTCAACGATTATTCCCAAGCTAACGCGAACCGGAAATGAACGCGAGTCTCGAAATATCGATGACAGTATACAAGATCGATTGGATGCAATCCAAGCTCGAACGTTCGACGATGCCCGTATCGTGTTTGACCGCGATCGAACGACAAAGCAAGACGAAAAATTGAATACGATTTGGAGGTTAAGCTCGTTGCTGATCAGAATGGCGGAAGAACCGTCGCAAAATGGCGTTCTCGCGGGAAAATACGAACGGATAAACCGGGAAAATCGCTTCGATAGCTCGTTCAACGATTATTCCCAAGCTAACGCGAACCGGAAATGAACGCGAGTCTCGAAATATCGGTGACAGTATACAAGATCGATTGGATTCAATCCAAGCACGAACGTTCGACGATGCCCGTATCGTGTTTGACCGCGATCGAACGACAAAGCAAGACGAAAAATTGAATACGATTTGGAGGTTAAGCTCGTTGGTGATCAGAATGACGGAAGAACCCTCGCAAAATGGCGTTCTCGCGGGAAAATACGAACGGATAAACCGGGAAAATCGCTTCGATAGCTCGTTCAACGATTATTCCCAAGCTAACGCGAACCGGAAATGAACGCGAGTCTCGAAATATCGGTGACAGTATACAAGATCGATTGGATGCAATCCAAGCACGAACGTTCGACGATGCTCGTATCGAGTTTGACCGCGATCGAACGACAAAGTAAGAACGAAAAATTGAATACGATTTGGAGGTTAAGCTCGTTGGTGATCAGAATGGCGGAAGCACCGTCGCAAAATGGCGTTCTCGCGGGAAAATACGAACGGATAAACCGGGAAAATCGCTTCGATAGCTCGTTTGACGATTATTTCCAGGTTAACGCGAACCGGAAATCGAGGCAAATTTCAAAAATTCGGTGACAGTACAAAAATCGCGTTACGGTTGAAGCGAGAAAAAAAAAGCCACAAAGGAAAGAAAGAAGAAAGAACAAAAAAAAAAAAAAAGGTTTTAAGAGAAGAAAATAATAATACTCACGTTCAACGATGAATTTGTCGAGCTCGTAGAAGTTCATCCAGTTGTTCTTGAAGTACTCGTACTCGTTATCGTAATGCTCGTAATACGGTCCAAGGAAGATCTTGACCATTCCCTTGGTGTTCACGTCGCTCTTAACGTCGAATCGATAAGTGAACGGCTTGTAATTGAGGCGATACTGCCGGGTCTTTATGTTGAATGACATCGCGTCCTTCCAGTTCTCCACGGTCACGGCATTGTCGATAAGGGCATCGTACTTCTCGAAGAACGTGTAAATCTTGTCGACAAAGACATTCTCGATCTTCACACCGCTGAATTCGAGCTCGCTGTGCGTGTACGGGCTAACCTCGCACTTGTATCTCAGGAAATAATTTATTATTCTCTTGTAGAGACGATAGAACGCCGGATCTCTCATGCTCGTGCTGTACGACTGCAGGACACTCGGTACGAAGCAATTCTTGCTCTGGCAGTTGTAATTGAAGCCGAATATGTCGCGATAAAGAGCATCAACGGCACCGTAGAATCTCGCGTTGCACGAGTCGTAATTACCCTCGATCATATTGCCGAGAATATTGAGACCGTCTTTCGTGTAGATACCGATTTGCTTGCCATCGCGATCGAGAACGTAGCCGGAATCGATTGCGGCGAGTATGCGCATTTCCAGAGTCTCGATTTCCTTAATGAGGGGGGAGGGGGGCAATGAAGGAGAAAAACAAAGAGAAAAAAAAAGAAAAAATAATTAAGGAGAATAAGCAATCAATCGCAAAGCCCGCTTGAGCTGAATCGATCGAACTGGCAGGCTTATGAAAAAAAAAAAAAAAAGAAAGAAGTTAAGGGGCAAAGTTAAGTCGGTATAGGCATTGAACGCGTAAATTGATGCGCGGGCTTCGGTGATCGACCAAGCTACGCGGTATCGATCGCGATCATTACCGAGTTGGGTGATCGCTCAGCCATTTTTTTGCACACTGGGCTCTCTCTTTCTCTCTCTCTCTCTCTCTCTCTCTCTCTCCGCAACTACCGAGCAACGGGCAATTTTTTTTCCGAGTTTCCCCCATACCGATTTAACCGATTTTTGAGCCAGGTTTTACGCGGTTTCCCGGTGCCCTCGTGAAAATTTGCATGCAGCAAGTGCATCGGGAAACCGTGGCTTCGGGGACAAAAAAACCAATGACAGGAAAAACGATAACAGCGAATTTAAGGCTCGATTTGAATTTTTTTTTTTTTTTTCCCGATTCGTTCGTATCCAAGAATTGCATTGTTTGTTCAAGCTCGAAGCCTGCCGATTCAGCATCCAGCGCGCATAATCAAACCGATTCAATGACGACAAAAAGATTCGCTAAAAAAAAATGCGAGCAATTTTCGAAAAAAAAAAAAAATTGGGGAAGTTGAAGCAAAGGACGGGACAACGTACCTTGACGTATTTGTATTTGTAGAACGGCACCATGCTCCAGAAATCGCGTTTCGGCACCGAAACACCATTGGGATAGACGAGATTCGAGTAGTAAGACGGAAGGAATTCCTTGCTAAAGTCAAAGTCCTCGATCTCACCGAGACCGTTTGACAAACGTTCGAGATAGTAGCGCGACATCAGCTGCTGATGAATGTAATAGTACAGCTCGCCCCGTATGTGCTTAGGAACGAAATCGAAGTCCTTGGTGTTGAGCCAGAATGGGAATGCGGTACGGAAGTAATAATAATAATTGTTAAGACCGATATCCTCCATGAAGTAGTCGAGCTTGTATTCGTTCTCGAATGTATTTTTCTTGCACGTGCTCGTGTAATTGCTGTCAATTAGATAAGTCTCGACGTTCTCCAACGAGGCGCCCTTCTTGTAGCCTGCTCGACCGATAACGCAGCAACGTAACGACGAGTCAAGATTCATTTTTAATAGTAAATTGTCTACCAAGAAGGCAAAGTGGCACTTTTAAGGCCAACCTCCAGTAGTGTACACCATATTTTATATAACCCTACGATGTTTTCCAAGATTTAGGACTTAAAAACGAGAAGCAATAAGTACACTTTTAAGTCCTAGGAGTTAAAAGTGTACACTTTTGAATATTACACTTAAAAGTATGCACTTTTGAATTGTACACTTAAAAGTGTACACTTTTGAATTGTACACTTAAAAGTATGCACTTTTGAACGGTAATAAACAGTAAAAACGAGAAGTAATAAGTACACTTTTAAGTCCTAGGAGTTAAAAGTGTAAACTTTTGAATATTACACTTAAAAGTATGCACTTTTGAATTGTACACTTAAAAGTGTACACTTTCGAATTGTACACTTAAAAGTATGCACTTTTGAACAGTAATAAACAGTAAAAACGAGAAGTAATAAGTACACTTTTAAGTCCTAGGAGTTAAAAGTGTACACTTTTGAATATTACACTTAAAAGTATGCACTTTTGAATTGTACACTTAAAAGTATGCACTTTTGAACAGTAATAAACAGTAAAAACGAGAAGTAATAAGTACACTTTTAAGTCCTAGGAGTTAAAAGTGTAAACTTTTGAATATTACACTTAAAAGTATGCACTTTTGAATTGTACACTTAAAAGTGTACACTTTCGAATTGTACACTTAAAAGTATGCACTTTTGAACAGTAATAAACAGTAAAAACGAGAAGTAATAAGTACACTTTTAAGTCCTAGGAGTTAAAAGTGTACACTTTTGAATATTACACTTAAAAGTATGCACTTTTGAATTGTACACTTAAAAGTGTACACTTTTGAATTGTACACTTAAAAGTATGCACTTTTGAACGGTAATAAACAGTAAAAACGAGAAGTAATAAGTACACTTTTAAGTCCTAGGAGTTAAAAGTGTACACTTTTGAATATTACACTTAAAAGTATGCACTTTTGAATTGTACACTTAAAAGTGTACACTTTCGAATTGTACACTTAAAAGTATGCACTTTTGAACAGTAATAAACAGTAAAAACGAGAAGTAATAAGTACACTTTTAAGTCCTAGGAGTTAAAAGTGTACACTTTTGAATATTACACTTAAAAGTATGCACTTTTGAATTGTACACTTAAAAGTGTACACTTTTGAATTGTACACTTAAAAGTATGCACTTTTGAACAGTAATAAACAGTAAAAACGAGAAGTAATAAGTACACTTTTAAGTCCTAGGAGTTAAAAGTGTATACTTCTGAATATTACACTTAAAAGTATGCACTTTTGAATTGTACACTTAAAAGTGTACACTTTTGAATTGTACACTTAAAAGTATGCACTTTTGAACAGTACACTTAAAAGTGTACACTTTTGAATTGTACACTTAAAAGTGTACTGTTCAAAAGTGCATACTTTTAAGTGTACACTTATGAATAGCATACTCAAAAGCGTACACTTTTGAACAGTGTACACTTAAAAGTACTACTTTACTTCGCGTTTCCAGGCCCCAAAAGGGAAGGAAACCATGGTCAGTGTTGTATAAATGTTTTAAGCTAAAATTTTTTAAAAAATTCATTATCATTCGTCATATGCATACCGGTCATCATTTTGATGTTGTGGGCCTGCTGAATGACCTCGAAGTCGAAGAAGAATTGGGGATAGATCTCGTAGTAAGGTGGCAGCTGAATGTACTTGCAGTCGGGACGATAAATCACGGCGGTTGTCAATGCCGTAACGAACATACCCTCGTTCATGTAATAACGCGCCCAGCAGGCCGTCTTGTAGAACGTATCGAAGTCTTTGGCGGTATAGAAAAGATGGAAAAGGGACAATAGCTCGTGGCGATGCTCCTTGTAATATACGGAGAACAGGGCGCCGCGTTTCAGCATCCCGTATTTGAAGCGATACAGGAATTCCTGTACGTACGTCTGAGAGAAGAATCGAGAAGCCGAGAAAATAGAAAAAAAAAACAACCAACGGGATTGTTATGAAAATTCTCGTGAAAAGGAAAGTCCAGGCACTTCGGGGATTTTTCATTTGCGAGAGACAAACGAACGTGAATTTATCGATATTTTGCATCGTCAAGGATTGAGAAGTTTTCAATGTTGAAAAGTTATTAATTAAACATTTTTTTTTTAATGTATATGCACATACCTTGTCGGTGTACAGATCTATGTTGCTCTCGATGTCATAGCCATAGCCAACCTCGTATGCCTCGCTTCCTACGATCTTGGGCTGATCGACGAAGAAGAACAGCTCGTAGATTTTCTTCTGCTTGTGAAGAAATTCCACGTCCGCGGTGCGCGTCTCAAACCCTAAAGCTTGCGTCAGGCATAAGGCCGTAAGGGCCACCACCAATAACTCCCGAAACATGGCTTATCGATCGGACTGCCGTTTACGAAAGAGTAAGAAAGAAAAAATGAGACCCGATAAAACTTTGCTTGGTGTACGATGCTGTTGCTGCAACTACCCCAAGGAGGAATATGCTCAAACGTAGAAACCTGACAAGCTTTTATACCGACGAATTTCCGTTCTTAATCTCATTTAGCAATGGCCTTGTGACCTCAAAGTTAAGAAATTATTTTCTCTTTTTCAAAGAGATGAGATATTAATAATCGACGAATTATCCGTATCATTCCATTTGCACATAATATATATATATATATATATTTATTTTATTTTTCTTTAACTTGTGTTTTCTTCTTTTTTTTTTACGAATTGCAATATTCATGAACTTATACCCGAAGCATCCGTAACGAATCTGCGTCTACGCGTTATATTTAAATTTTTTTTTATTTTTTTTTATTTTATTGCGAATATGGATCGATGATTAAATGTTCGGTGGTTTAATTGACGATCACGCAGACATTGATTGTTGCTCTCGATGATCGAAGACGAAAAGTTGAATTTAAAAAAAAAAAAACGAAAAATTCTGTCTTTTTTTTTAGGGTGTGAATTGACGAAGTATGGTAATTTGCGTGTATGTGCGTATCAAGAGAAGGCAGCAACGTCCAGGTACTTTTTCTTTTATAAATTCGATCCTCCTTGCCCTCACCGAGATCGATCATTCGTACAGTTATTGAGGATCAAATTTTGTGATCTTTCGGGACGAAATATCTCGAATTAGGATCTAGGTAAATCTACAATTTACAGAATTTCGATCTACGTAGCTCTAAAAAAAAAACACGCAGCTCTAAATTTGATGTGTGCGCAGATCTAAACTATTTTTTCCCGGGTCATATTATTGGAATTTTTTTTTTAGTTCCATGCGATATTACGAAAATAAAAAAAATCAGTAGACGCTCCTCTGACTCGTAATGTTTAGGGATCGGCGTTCTTACTCGTTGAGCAGTATTGCCTGCGGCTAATACCGGGATGGGTGACCGCTCAGACGTGTACTGGCCTGCTCGCCAACGGCACGAGGCATTTTTACCGGGTTTCCGGTGGCAATGCAAATCGAAACACCGTGACTGATGGTTAACTGTGTCGGCCATGTTTTCCGCACAGTTTCCCTGTGCCCTCGTGCAAAAGTGCCATGCAGCAGTGAATTATAAAAGAGTGGGCGTGAAAAAAAACTCTAGGACTCTCTCAATGAATGAAATTTTAATGGGCCAAGAGATGGGATACGTGAAAAGGAAAGGACAACGTGCGATTGGAAAAACTTGAAAAAAAAAAAAAATTACGATGATAATAATATTTCGCCTAATTCAAGATCGCAAGTCGTAAATAAGAAAAATATCTGTCGATTTTTACCTCCGAAATACTAAATTTCGTATTTCTCGTTCTCAATTGCTCAAATAATATTGTAAAAAAATTACATCAACAATTGAACACTATGAAATAAAATAATCATCACGATGAACACGCAACGAGCGTCTGGCACTAAATTTCCTCAATTTCTGCAGTCAATTTTTACAAAACGTGTTTGTGTATATATATAATATAAATAAATATATATATATATATATATATATATATAAAAAAAAAATTTTTTTTCGGTTGCATCCACCAAAAAAAGTTGAAGCAAGGTAAAAAAAGAAGAATCCTAAAACGTGAGGCCAAAAAAAAATTATTTCGAACGGCGCATTGCATTTGAATATTTTCCATAAGAATAACACAGCAAAATATTGGGATTTCTGAATGTGGTAAGTGCAACTCGTCAGAAAAAAATCACACAAAGATGTCATTAACATATTCTCATGGAGAATCGAATTCCCTACAAAGAAAGTTCTTACGAAAAATTAGCTCGGAACAACCGTTCGAGTGGAATATAACGCGAATGAATATAGCGGAAATAACGCTGTCTGAAATTGAATTGATAGGAAAAAAAATAATTCAAAAGGCTGTAAAAATCGAATTTTTCGCTTTACGAAAAAACTTTTTGGGGGTTTTTTTTGTAGAGAATGTTCTGCTCTAACATACTTGCATGAAATTGTTCTCAAAATATTTCTCTAATACAAAAAAAAAAAATCAAGTACAACAAGAAATATAAAAGAAACGACGTTCATCATTGATCGTGTTTCGAAAAACTATATTCAATGAATTTGGTTTAATAAGATAGAATAGGTTTTTTTTTACATTATAATGCTTAATAATCATCGTTTCTTTTTTTTAAGAGTCTGTTTGTTGCAATTAGGGTATTTCTATCGATAATTTTGCACTATGCCCGATAAATATTGTAGCTGCTCTTCGTTTTTTGTTAACGAACCGTTGTATGCTTCTATCAGAGCGACGTTGTTAGAGCAGAACATTCTCTACAAAAAAACCCCCGAAAAAGTTTTTTCGTAAAGCGAAAATTTCGATTTTTACAGCCTTTTGAATTATTTTTTTTTTCGTATCAATTCAATTTCAGACAGCGTTATTTCCACTGTATTCATTCGCGTTATATTCCACTCGAACGGTTGTTCCGAGCTAATTTTTCGTAAGAACTTTTTTTGTAGGGAATTCGATTCTCCATGAGAATATGTTAATGACATCTTTGTGTGATTTTTTTCTGACGAGTTGCCCTACCACATTCAGAAATCCCAATATTTTCCTGTGTTATTCTTATGGAAAATATTCAAATGCAATGCGCCGTTCGAAATAATTTTTTTTTTGACCTCACGTTTTAGGATTCTTCTTTTTTTTACCTTGCTTCAACTTTTTTTGGTGGACGCAACCGAAAAAAAAATTGTTTTTTTCCGCACACCCTAATATATATATATTTATATGTATAACCCTGCAAGAGGTATCGTAAAGGATTTGCAAAATTTCACCACCTAGAGCGCCGCTTGTCGAACATGGCTAAGACTCAATGTCACGCATACAATGAAATATACGACGAGATTGGGCATTGCGATTATTCGTATTCTCAAAACAATGAACGAAGTATAACTAACGGGAAGAGACGATTGCAGCGATGAATGCTAAATACATATGAACTGACAGCATGATTTACATTTTTTTAAACATATTTACGACGATTAAACGTCCGAATAATACGAATTTATTTTTCAAGATACACAACCAGCTGTCCCGTGGAATTAATTAACTGAAAAATCTTAGAAATTTGAAAAATTTCGTAATATCTCAAAAATTTAATTGTTGTTTTTTTTTTTATTTTTCATTTTCCAATAAAATATTTATTTTTCGCTGGAAAAATCGTTATAATTCAAAGATTATATGAATCTTTCGAGGCTACAACAAAAAAACAAAAAAAAAAAACTTTCGATTGTGAATTGAACGTCGCGATTTCGGGACTCGAAAAATATTTACGAAAAATGAAATATACAAAGAGCAACGAGATACTAGGATATCTTTTTCGCAGTTACTTTAAATGAATTATCGTAATCGTTCTTCGCTCATTGCCCGTACATTTATTCGTTTAATTACGACGATAATTCAATTTTTTTTTTCGTATTTTTCTCGTTTGCGAAAGAAATTTAATCGTGCCTCCTCCTGGTATCGTAGTTAGCAGATGTTTCGTGCATGGTAGCAAATTATTGCAGGCAGTAGGAACAAAAGAGCCGTCGATGCATGTACTTTCTTATTCATTCGTATCGTGCATGAATCCAATGAGAGAAAGAAAGAGAGAGAGAGAGAAAATAAAGTGATTTTGTTATTGGGAGAAATTTGGATAAATACGTTTTGTACAAAAATTGAAAAAAAAAAAAAATGTTTTGTTTCAAGGAATTTTATTTTATTTCGGTCAAATGTTATTTAACCAAAATGGATATTGTGGTAAAGGTAATCGTTGAAATAAATTTTACTTCAATTTTAACGTGTCGTGCAATAAAATTGAAACTTTTGCTCGAATGAAATAAAAATTTGTGCAATTAAACTTGTTGAATTGAATTTTTCCTCGATTTTTTAAAATTTTATTTCAAAATTTATTTTATTTCGGTCAAATGTTATTTAACCAAAATGGAAATTGTGGTACAGGTAATCGTTGAAATAAATTTTACTTCAATTTTAACGTGTCGTGCAAAAAAATTGAAACTTTTGCTCGAATGAAATAAAAATTGATGCAATTAAACTTGTCGAATTGAATTTTTTCTCGATTTATTTTATTTTATTTCAGATTTTTTTTTTTTTTTATTTCGAAATTTATTTTATTTCGGCCAAATGTTATTTAACGAAAATGGAAATTATGGTAAAGGTAATCGTTGAAATAAATGTTACTTCAATTTTAACGTGTCGTGCAATAAAATTGAAACTTTTGCTCGGATGTAATAAAAATTTATGCAATTAAACTTGTCGAATCGAATTTTTCCTCGATTTATTTTATTTTATTTCAAAATTTATATAATTTTATTTCGGTCAAATGTTATTTAACCAAAATGGAAATTGTGGTACAGGTAATCGTTGAAATAAATTTTACTTTAATTTTAACGTGTCGTGCAATAAAATTGAAACTTTTGCTCGAATGAAATAAAAATTGATGCAATTAAACTTGTCGAATTGAATTTTTTCTCGATTTATTTTATTTTATTTCAAAATTTATTTTATTTCGGCCAAATGTTATTTAACGAAAATGGAAATTATGGTAAAGGTAATCGTTGAAATAAATTTTACTTCAATTTTAACGTGTCGTGCAAAAAAATTGAAACTTTTGCTCGGATGAAATAAAAATTTATGCAATTGAACTTGTCGAATCGAATTTTTCCTCGATTTTTTTTATTTTATTTCAAAATTTATTTTATTTTATTTCGGATTCCACCAAAATGTAAATTGTGGTACAGGTAATCGTTGAAATAAATTTTACTGAAATAAAATTTTTCAATAAAATTGAAACTTTTGCTCGAATGAAATAAAAATTAATGCAATTAAACTTGTCGAATCGAATTTTTCCTCGATTTAGGGGTAAAATTTTTTTTTTTTTTCTCATTTGACATTTTTTTTTCGTATCTCCGTGATTGATTCATCCACTTGGTACGCTGAGACTCGCCGGACAGTCCAAATCCGCACATGCGATCGGAAATTTCTGTCGTCTCTTCATTGTTTTTCGTTCCATCGATAAATGGACAAGGCAAAGGTTAAAGTATAAATTAAGATTGCCATGACAAATATAAATAGTGAGAATGTTAAGAATTTTTTTCTTTAAATTTCGGCCTTGTAAATCGCGGAATTTGCTAATTTTTTTCAGATTTTTTTCTTCTCGTATTTTCGAAAAAAATATTTGTACGAAAAAAGTAAAAAAAAAAAAAACAGTAGTGAAAAACATTCAACACAAATATTTATGATTTTTAGCATATTTTTAAAATAATTTTTTGCGAAATTTTTTCAAAAAATTTTACACATTACTTTATAATCGAATCAATTCATTATGTGTGCATTTTTTTTTTTTTCTTTCGAAAGTGCACTTAATTTTTATAAGCTGCAGTTTTTACACTTTTTTCCATTACGCAATGAAAAATTGACGCGATGCAGGAACTTGTGCTATCCGCGTTTGCGTTTATCGAAAATACGAAAAAAAAAAAATCAATTTTTGATTACCATTTCAGTAAAAAAAAAAATCATTATGACTTTATATGATCCAAAAATGGTATTAAAAATTTTTTATGGCATTTGAGAACAATTTTGATTGAAAAGTACAATCAAAAGCTCACATTTTATGACTTTACGTTTTTTTTTTTTTTTTTTTTTTAATGAATAGGTAAAGCTTCTACGAAAAGTAGCAGAGCTTCGTGAATTTATAAGATAATTTTTTTTTCACTTTTTTCAATTACTTAAATGCATCAATGAGAACTATCGAAAAAATGTCCTCGATGAAACAATTTTAATTCGGAATTAATAAAATTGGCTGTTTTTTTTTTCTTCAATTTTTAAAGTAAAATTTCAATTTTCCAACAATTCGCTCATAAATGTTGGAAATAAATTGAAAGAAAAAAAAAAAAAAAAAATAAACGAATAGAATATTGGTTCGGCAAACATTTTTTTTTCAAACTATTTTATCGATAATTATTTAGCATTTTTAATTCTGATACTCATCATTACTGGTATCTTCGATTTAGTTGATTAATTTCAAATCTTTGCGTCATTCGGATGCATCACGATTAGTTAATTAAAAAAAAAAAAACCTCCCTCCTTTTTGGTACCTTCTTATTCGCGGTCAATCGACGATTCAAATCACCGGATTTTATAACGTTCGAATTTTCAGCATGAGATCCATTAAAAACGATATCATAGGTTGGAATTCTTCGCTGAGAAACGCTCCACTCTGCTCTCCGAGGTGGATGAAAAGTTCGAAGATAACTGCTCAGATGCATAAAAGCTTTGAGCCAGGCTGCCTGATACATATGAACAACGTGCCGGTGTAATAATGTTCCGATTAATTTGTTTTTTGTTTTTTTTTTCGAATGGGAGAGTGCCCTGAATAACCTGCTACCCTGAATAGGGACCGTGCACGCTAATACACTCTCACCACAGTGATTCCGTGCAGTCGTGTACATATTAGGGTGATTCAAATAAAATCGATGTTTTTTTTTTCGTATAAATTTGATAGCTGTTAGTACTTGTCAAAAAAGTAACTCTCTCCAAATTTGAGCTCTTAAAAAAATTTTTTAGAGGTCGCGCAAGTGACTTTTTTTATTTTTTTTTTTCGATCGGGGCTAACAATCACGATTTAAAAATTTCTATTTTTCCGTTCTGCATAGAAAAATAACAGTACCTGATGAAGCAGTGGTTGTCCCAAAATTTGGGCTCATAAAAAAAAAATTTAATGGCCGCGCAGGCGATATTGAACTTTTTCGTTTTTCAAATCAGGCTGAAAATCATGATATAGAAGTTTAGATTTTCCGGTGTCACGACAAGAGATATCACTACTTTATAAAAGGTGAGTTTCCCGAAATTTGGGTGCTAGAAAAAAGTTGAGGGGTTGAGGAAGTAATTTTTCTATTTTTATAATCAATTCTCGTTAAAATTCATGATATAGAAATGTCGATTATACGCTGTGGTAACAACAATTATTGGTACCCAATGGATTAGTTGTTCTATAACAATTTCGGTTCTTGTAGAAAATGTAACAACTGTCGCAGGCAAGTTTATAACATTTTTTTCTAAATTTTCATGATGATGTTTGTTAAAAATCATGATGAAACCGATTTTGAACGGAGAAAACAATAAAAAAATACGATAGGAAATATTTATTCCAATAAATATGGCACACATTTGTCGGAATATTATAATAAATTTTTAATTAATTAATTTTTTTTTTTTTTAATTAATTCGCCGCTCGATATAGAACTCCCTTAAATACTTAAATATATTGATTCGTTACTAGAATATGTAATCCTAACAACTTGGAATTCTAAAACACGTACGGAATGTATTATATCGCGTGTCAATAACGTATAAATAACGTATCAATAAAAATTTAAAAAATTTTGTTCAACGCGTTATTTTTTAAATTCTTAGCCAAATGAATACACTTACATCATTATAAATAACATGAAAAGTTAGTTGTTCGTTGTTTTTTTTTAAATAAGTGCCAACATCCTTTGCTGCAGCAATGAAAAATCGAAATATCTATGCTACAAATTTCAGCGAAAAATGAAAAAAATAAATTTAAGTGACATGCACGGCCATTAAATTTTTTTTTTTATCAGCCCAAATTTTGGGACAACCACTGCTTCATCAGGTACTGATATTTTTTTATGCAGAACGGAAAAATAGAAATTTTTCAAATCGTGATTGTTAGCCCCGATCGAAAAAAAAAAATAAAAAAGTCACTTGCGCGACCTCTAAAAAAATTTTTTAAGAGCTTAAATTTGGAGAGAGTTACTTTTTTGACAAGTACTAACAGCTATCAAATTTATACGAAAAAAAAAAAACATCGATTTTATTTGAATCACCCTAGTACATATAAATACATTTTCCCCCAACAAAGTGTTCGTTCTGGACTGTAGATGTCGCAACTAGTATACATGTACACGAGTTACATTCTCACTTTCGTGAGAGTGTATTCGTGTGCACGGTCCCTAATGGCATAGCTGACAAGCTTTCAATATAACTGTCCTCGAAACTAAATATATCCTTCGTTGTCTTCGATGTTGACTTTTTTTTTTTTTCGAATTTTCCAACTCATCGGAATCTACTAAAATTCAAAATGACTTTTACCCTTCGAATGAGAGCTTAAGCGCAAAACATCCTAAAAATTCGCTGCCAACGTAGCGAAGAGCCAGCCGATCCGTCGTATCGTAAAAGCTGACCGCGAGTTGCGCCGCGATCATTAATTCGAAATTTCTCGCGCCCTAACATTCTCGCGGCCTTTTTTCTTTTTTTTTTCTTCTTCTTGTTTCAACGAAATCCCTATCGATAGCTCATAATTTCGCGTGAAAAATATTCATCATTGAATAAATAATCCCGTAGATTCATCTTTTCAATTGAACTCGTTGTCCGAGACTATGCGCGCAGTCGCAATGAGAAAAGCTTTTCGGGGGAATTGGAAAAATGATTTTCCAAAATTAATAAAATTCATCGATCGCCGGCGAACTGCGCAAGTGCTACCTCAATTCATAGGACTCTCGGAAAAACGGCGTGCCGTAAAATTTTTTTCGCAAAATTTAAAATACAAATTACGTACTCGACCTGTACTCTCGACGATTGCCAAACGTTTTTTCAGCTCGTCGATGTGAATTTTCGACGCTTCGAGCACCGTACCGTCACGAGTCGCGAAATCACGAGTATCGATCTGAATCTTTGCGAAACGACTCTTCGATATTGACATTACCTCGGCGTATCGCATCATTGCCAAATGCGCAGCACCTTCGGACGGTATGCCCGACATATTTTTTCCGATACGAGGTGATATTCAATTAGTCAAATTCAATTGCAGCGAAAAAAATAAGAAATAAAAAATCAAATCCAAGCTGGGAAAAATAAATCTTTTTCTTTTCCCCTCCGCCCCGCTCCGTCGTATCCGCGTGAAGTTGCATCCGGCAACGAAAAAAAAAAAAAAAGACTGCGGTACATCTACGGGGCGGGGGGAGCGTGAAAAAAAATTATGAAGGGGATAAAGAAAAAAAAAAAAACGGAGAATTGAAAAAAAAAAAAAAAAGCGAACGAACAAAAATATGCCACATCACTTTTACGCGGAAAATTCGCTGAGAATGGAATTCGGGGATGGGAGGGGAAATTAAAAAATGAAAAATTTTGACGGTATATCCCCGAAAATGAGAGAAGAAAATAACGAGAAGCGTGAATGTTTTTTTTTTTCTTCTTTTTTTTTTAAACAATTGACAATGAATTTTTCTGATAATTTTTCCATACACGGCCATGTCACTCACATTATTGATACTTCAACTGCATATCGAGGCATCGTCTTCCGATCGACCATTCTCAAGCTCTTCCTGTTCTTCCTCTTGCTCCGATATTTCTTCCCAATTCTCATCCGATTCGCTCTCCGCCGCGACTTCGTCGACGTCCGTACCGTCGTCCGAAGAATCTGGCGAGAACAAATTTGATAAAAAAAAAATTAAAAAAAAAAAGCAAAAGCAAACGAGAGGTGAATTTGAAGAGAAAAAATTGAGATTTTTTTTTCAAAAATTAAGCAAGTTCCTCTCCGTTTGTTCGCGGGACGAATCGTCCGAGCAAGTCGATTTATGTTCACGAAATTAGAATTAGAACTGTGAGAACAACGTACAAAAATTGTAGCAATATATTTCTGTAAGTTTTCGAAATATTAGAACGTTTATGTCGCGAGAAAGGAAAAAAAAAAAAATCAAAATTCACGTTTTCCGAGCTTCAACTCGAAACGCTGCCCGAACTATTCAAGATGGAGAAAATTGCACGCGAACAATTTTGTAGAGAATTAAATTTTCTATAAAAAACGTCCAGCGCGGTATGTACGAAAAGTCAATGGCGAATGAGCGAGAGGTGTCCGAAGTGTGGCGTGACGAGGAAGCGTGATTTTTGCGAAATCGCAGAATAGTTGACTCATCAGTTGTTAAATTTCACATCACCGCGTCAGCGATGAATTCAAAAAAATGCATAAAAATTCATGCGCCAACTGGACGCAGCGAGAAAGCCATTACCGCCTGAAAAACTTTATTCGTAACCAAGTTCAAATAAAGCCACCTACTTGAAAAATGGTTCTTTTTTTTTTTTGTTTTTAATTTATTTTTACAACTTTGAACGCCTCCCACGCCTCAATAATTAACTTTAGATACATATGCCGTCGAAGACTTTTTTGTAGAGAATTTAGTTATCCGGATTTATGAGCAATTTTACTCTATCGCGCATAGTTTGAGCAGCGTTTCGAGTTGAAGCACAAAAAGTGCCAAAATTTCGTTTTTTTTTCTAATTTTTCTCTTGCCAAAACGTAGAGAGGGATAATAATTCACATTTTGAGTTATTATTTATCCCATTTGCTGTGAAAAGACGCTAAAAAAAAAAAAAAAACTCCAGGATTTTGTGAAAAAAGAAGCCCGATTGCCCGTCGTGTCTTAAAATCGACAGCGTACGCCTCTTTTTTTTTTCAGCATTTCTAAATACGTTACATTTTTATCGCTCAACAAAAATGCTCCCAATTGAGGTGAGTTTTCGCGCGCGATTTCATTATACATGGAACTGCGGGTCGTACTTTTTTTTTTTTTTTTAAGGTCCTGGGCATTTCAAGTTCGTGAATTACAGAACGATTTGAACCTTTTTTTTTTTTTTTCATGCGCGGCCATAAGAACGCATGTTCAATAATGTTTTTTAAAAATATTTTTTATCTCGACAATCAGCCTCCTAATCTCATTGAATCCTTGGCACATAAGTTTTGGGAATAAACACTGATAGGTTGTAAAAAAAATTTCAAGTCGATGACACTGTATCGATTTAACAGAGGAACATCCTTGAAAGAAAAAACAAACAAACAAACAAACAAAAACAAAAAGCAAAACTTGATTGTACCTGGATCCTGATAAACGAGCAGGCTCTCGCTCATGTCTTTGTCATCTTTCTCGTTTGACTGGGATATTTGACCGGTAACGAGAGAAACGCGTCCGCGTAATCTCGATAGCTCGGACAAAATCGTCAATTTCGCATCGACGAGGCTCAATATCGGACCGAACGACTCACCGATGTCCGGATGCGAGAGAAGATGAGCCGCGTGACTCGTGATCAAAACTCTCAGCCACGCAACGGCAATTTTGCTTCTGCGTGGGAAAAAAAAAAAAAAAAAAAAAAAAAATTCAAAAGTTTCGCCAAGAAAAATTTGCTCGAGGCGAAACACGAGTGTGACGCTGACTCGTAGAGGCCAATGTTCGTGAGGCAGCGCTCGCGGTGGCGAAATCTCGCGAATTCGGGTTACTATCAATTTCGAGGTTATACATACGCGGATTTTGATACAGAAGGGACGAATTTTTCGGTTGAAAAAAAACGTGTATTTTTCTTGAAAATTTCGACTATCATCGTTCATTTCTACGAAATAATTGTTTATAATAACGAATCCGGGGATATTGACCGGTGGAAGATTTTTTTTTTTTTCTTGATTAATAAAATATTTGCAATTTCATTGCGCTCTATTTTTTCTCATGCGCCATTTGTATTTTGGGGGGGAAAAAAAAGATCCGTCATTTTGTTTCTCCTTCGACGGAGAGAAAAATGAAAATTTTCTTCTCTCCGATGAAAATAAGAACTCATCGCGAATAAGAACTTTCGCACTCATGCGGTAACATCGTGCGCTTATAATTTCGCCTCGATATTTATAAAATAATATGAAATAAGGCGAATGTCCCAGTTAGCGAACATTTAACGGAGGATCCGCGTTTTTTTTTTTTTTTTTCACATTTTTCAATCATACCTGAGTACGACATCCAAAAACATTGGTTTCATATCAACAATTTCGTTCATGCTGAATGTAAATGATATGGAATTTTTTGTTAACAGAATGGGCAATTTTTGTCCGATTTTTATCTTATCATTGAGTATGCAATATTGTCGACGAAAGTCACTTTTGTTTTGGAAGATACGTCCGATACATCCTCAAGGAGTTTCGGTACGGATCGGTGACGGGGAATAGGAAACGAGGGTGCGCGGCGGCGCGCGGTGCATGCATAAAACAAAAGAGAGTCCCCGACCGTTCATGCGCCATACCCGTGGATAGTGAGCTTACGTTTTGGCTTTTAGCTAATAAACCAGATGGACGAACCTATTCAAATTTCTCGACAGTCATTATTAAAAGATCCAATAAAGATCTGACATAAATTTTATGCGGCTGGTTAGTATTTTAATGGAATTGACAGCTCAAACGAATATTGCTCCGATTTTTACTCTCGTGTATGTGCCAAATTTTCGAAAATTATTTTTACAAAAACGACACGGAGGATCGACATGAAATTTGAGCAGTTCACATGTTTTATATATTTGTCACTTATTTAAAAAAAAAATTGAGTTTATGGCAGCATTTTCAATAGGTGTACCGAAACTCCTTAAATTCGACCGACGAGAGCCTGTGCATTTTTTTTTTTGCTTTGGCTGCTCGTACGGTAACCGTACGAATAATGCAAAATTATTCGTACGGATATAAGTCCCGGTATGATTGAACACCATATCCGGACAAATAATGCACAATTATTCGTACGGATGTGAGTCTCGGTAAAGCGTGAATTATTCGAGTTGTCCGTTCTCTTCCGCGGACCATTGGTAAGTTCGTGCGATAAAGCGCGAATAATTCGACGAAAAATCCGCCGTCAACGTATAACCACGTGTATGTACATATTGAAATTGCCGAACTGATGAATTTTCGAACAAAAGAGAAACGGGACAACTCTCATCGTCAAATAATTCGCGTTTTACTGCACGATTTAGTAATTCAACTACTTATCCGTATGAATAATTTTGCATTATTCGTACGGATACGCATATAGGGACCGTGCACGAAATATAGAGGCAGCACTACTGCCGAAGCTCGCGCTCTCTGTTGTCAACTTTATTTTAAAAAAAATTTCGTATAATTGCAATGAATAACTCGATAAACGATGGAAAAAGTAATGAAATATAGTTTTCGGCCAGTGATTAACAGCCGTGTTCAGGGCCAAAATATTATAAAAGGTGAAAATTTATTTAAGGTAGTTCGGTCGAATTGAGGTTCACGTTTAACACCCTGTTTTTTTGCATTTAATCAAAAGAGTTGACCTTGCTCTACATGTCTGCAAAATTTCGAATTAATTTACCGTGTAGTTTTTGCGTAATTAATAAATAAGTTAACATTGCTCTTATAGGGCATATAAGGCTCAGATGGCACGTCAACTATCGAAATTTCAGGTACACGAAAAATTAATCGTTTAAGGGCAAAAAAAAACATACCACAATAATGGTTGATATCTATAAGAGATATTTACCAAAGATTCAAGTCGATTTACCGTACGGTTTTTTTTTATTTCAATAATTAATGCGAGTCCGCGGTCTCTGTCCTTGTCATACACCGGATCTGCTCGCTAGCAGAAGACTAGGGGAAAAAACATGTGAAAATCGAAGCTAATCCGCGTCTCACTTCAGATTCGATGAACGCCAGCAAAAGTGGTTCCGAACAACTGTCACATTTGAGTTGTTCGGCAAGATATACAATGTCAACTAGACGAGTTCCGAGTTCATTGCATACTGGCCGTTGATTCAACTGTACTTGCCCTCGAGACGAGCCTTTTTTTCTCCCCTGTTCTTCATTATACCGTTTTAAAGCATACAACAAAACTCGCGAATGCAATCCAGTAACTTTATGCGTAAGGTTAGATTAGCTCGCTCCCTAACGTAGAGAATGAGTCAAGTTGAGTCTGTCATTATTCCGGGTATTAATTATTATTAACTTATTATTTACACCCTAAAAGAAGCTTGTGATATTTTTTTATGCAACAATTCAATTTATCATAGCTTTCATATGGTTAAATTGTACGTAAATAAATCTGAATTACGGATGAAATTTGACTTCGGCCAAACTCGACCGAACTACCTTAATGGTTATTTTTTTCAACAAAAAGTACACAATCATCACCTTGCATGAAAATTAAAAACCAGCAAATTAATTCACGTGCAATTGGTAACACGAATGGCTCCCCATGTTAAAGCATAGTAGTACCCCTCTCGCCGCCTGCCCCGCAAAAGAGGTAGGCGTTCTACCTTAAGGTAGTTGTGCCGCGACCCGCGACGGGGAATAAGCGGAAACGATGGTGCGGCGGTGCGCGGTGAGCGGAGCACGCATATAACAAGAGAGAGTCTGACCGTTCATGCCCTATACCCGTAGATAGCGGGTAACTTTGATTAATTATTCCCGAAAAACTAAACGGTATAGATCATTCCGATTTTTTTTATCATCAATCCTGAAACATCCTTCTACCATATGTTTATTTTTTGGTAAAAATCTATAGAACGGTTCTCGTACTAAAATTAGCAATATGCGGTTTCTATATACTTAACATGGGGAACGCGTGTGAAAAGTTCCAACTTTGAGGGCGATTATTTCGCCGTTCCAGACGGGAGAAAAAACTGAAATAATTTGTCCACCTAGATTTCACGTTAATGAAACTGTATTTCAAATTTCAGCCGATTTTATAGAAAACTCTCTTTGCGGCACAACTACCTTAAATCACAAATTACGCGTAAAAGCTCAATAAATGCCGAAGATTAGTAAACGGTTTTTATCACCAGATGGCGAAAAAGTCTACACGCGCGCGGTTCCTATTGGCCTACACATTCAACTATACATCCGTACGAATAATTTTGCATTATTCGTACGATTACCGTACGAGCAGACACTTCGTTTCCTTTTTTTTTTTTTTTTTTTTTTACATGCACGAGCTCGCAAGGCGTTGGCCACGGGCGTACCTGGCTTAGCATCAAGCATGGAATAGGGAAAAGAAAAAAGAAGAAGAAGAAGGAAAAAAAAAACAATTCTTACGGATGAGTTTTTCCCTGTAACATCACGGTGAGCTCCTTGAGCAATGGATTTATCGCCTGTACGGGCAATTTACCGATCGTATTCTTCACAACGTTCTCGTCATTCGTCATCAGTACGTTCATCAGGATACTTTTGTCTTTGCTGTTGAGGCCTTGCATCAGCAGCTGCGCCATATTTCCACCCTTCGTTGGCGCTCTACCGGCCGTGCTCGTATCCGTACTGAGACTCAGATTTTCCAATCTCTCCTTCAGCGGCAACTGCGAGCCTACCGAGCCACCGCGATTTCTCTTTATCGCTGTCGATGCCGATCCTGAAACGTAAAATAACATTAAAAATACGATATCTCGAATGTTAATTTTCTTTTCAAACAAACAAATTTCCGACGAATCGTATGCTTTTTATTCTTAAAGGAAAAACAAGAAGAAAAAAACAAAACTCAAAAAATTCCGTCTCCTCAGCCATCCGGAAAAGGCCGGATTTGTCAAAAAAACAATCCCTCATTATTAGAGCCAAGCGCGGCGTTTATGTTACCTGGCGCAAGATACTCCACGTTTCCCTCGGTCTCAGCGATCTTGATTTTCGTCAATGCCTCGTCCTTTCGTTCCTTGGATCTCTTGGCATCGCTTCTCAGCAATAGCTGCACCTTGTCCGAATAATCGGGGGTTAATTTTTCAAAAGTAAGACTCAGCATCGTGCCGTATGCTACGAGCAATTTTCCATCGTTCGTCAATTCGGCGGCTTGAATTGGAATTTGCTGTACGGCTTCTTTTCTCTCCGAATCCAGGGCAATAGCTATGTTGAGCAGGGGCTTGGTGGGTTTGTTGCTCTGGCCGTTTGGCTGATATTTGAAAAGATGAGCCTGACCGGAGCGATTAGCTGCGAGTATCGCTATCTGCGAGTCCTCCATAATTCTCGCCGATACCGAGATAGGATCGTCCTGCATCGTCAATGTGCCAATCGCGCTACGATCGTTTCTGTCCTGAGAGAATTCAAGGACGATGCGAAGAAAAAAAAAAAAGAAACAAAGAAGAGAAGAGAAGAAAGGAATGAGATTGGGGTATGATTGATATTTAAATAATTAATACAACTATTATATTATATTATATTAATAATAATTAATATAAATATTTTTAAATAATTGATAAAATCGCGGGACAATGGTTCATCGTATCGAAAGGGAGAGGAAGATCGATTACCTTGTTCAGTGACCATACGCCGAGATATCCCTCGCCGCTAGCTCCGCTCACGACATAACTATTTTCCTCGTCGACTTTTATCGTCCTCAGAATCGTCACCTGGCTCGCGTGACCCGTGAAACTCATTATCACGCGTTTATTCGACAGATCCCACCATTTTATCGTTCTATCGGCCGACAAGAGATATCTTCCATCGATCGTTATCGCCATTGCCGTTACTTTGCTCTTTCCGGATTTCCATTTGCACTTTATACCGCCCTCCTGCGCGTTCCATTCGACGATCTGACGATCCTCCGCGGCGGTAAAGAGACCCCTCGACGAGGACCAAGCGACAGACGTTACGGTGGACGCGTGACCGTTTTCCAATAGTTTACTAACAGCGGACGCCGCCACGTCCCACAGCGTTATACTTCCGTCGATCGAGCCCATAGCCACTATGTGCTTGATTTCCGGATCTTCGGTGATCGATCGTTTCTTTCGTTTCTTTCCCGGCGGATGCTGCAAACCGATCGTACAAACGCGATGACGGCACGAAGAAAGATCGGCCTCCCGGATAAAACGATCTTTCTTTGTCGTCGGCTAGTCGGGGCGATCGATGCCGGGATGGTCGGCGATAATGAATTTTGATTCGGCGGCAAAATTTCGGAAAAGCGCGATGGCTAGCCGGGCAGCGAAACAGCAATAATCGCTGATAGCATCCGAGCGCTAAGATAGCTCGTATGTCGCAACACAACGGTTCAAGGTAGTTCTTGCGCGACCGGCGGCGGGGAATAAGCGGAAATGTATAGGCACGGTGGAGCGCGGCGAGCGGGGACACGCATGAAACGAGAGAATGTCCGACGATTTTGTGTCATTTCGCTGCCGAAAACTCGTAAAATCTTTTTCAAACATCCGTTGAGTATGAATTTCGAGGTAAACTCCGCGCGCTCATGACTCTTACTATAGTCGCTACGCTAAAATCGTGATTTTTAATTCAATTTTTATCGATTTCATGGGATTTTGCACTATGTTCCAAAACGCTAGGACTACCTTAAGGGATGTATGAGCACTAGCTTCACGATCATATAAAAATCTGAATTTTTTGTATGGTGTAGCAGAAGTTTATAGGATAAAACCTGCAAAATTTCAAAGCGGGTCAACGACTCTTTACGCGAGTAATTAATTCGTGAAATCAAGATATTTATCCCACGCCATGTACGAATTCGGGGCTGACGCAACTTTGAAACGGAAATTCGTATCTTTCACGATCGGATACGATCAATATTAAAACTGTTAAATGTTCATAAAACTATCGCGATTACATACGTTCCATAAAAAATGGGGGTTGACGAACCTTTTGACATACAATTATCGATTTTAAGGAAATTTTTCGCGTGGGTCGGATAATGAGCGGTCCGACTCTCTCTTGTTTCATACGTGCCCCTCGCTCACCCGCGCCTACGTTTCGGCTTATTCCCCGATACCAGTTGTGCTCACACATCCTTAAGCTCACCGATGGCACGGTTTAAGGCTCGCTGGCGGGTTTCTGCCGTTATTTTGCCACTAAATGTCTATCCGGGTATACATAATCAGGGATACGCCAGGGGGCAAGTGTAACCGACTCTCATGCGTTTAAGGCGTTTTGAAATGACAAAAATGGCAATGCGTAAATCGTTGGATTGTAAAGAATCCAACTTTTTTTTTTCTACATATTGCCATTGCCGCGATATTCAGAATATCAATAAAATATCAGTCATTCCATACTTTTTCTTATTATGCTAAATGTCCATTTTTTGCAATTTTGATTTAAAATCGTCCAAGTTGCAGGAATCATGTTCACCGATTTCACAGCGCTTTTTTTTTTTTTTTTAAATAATAATAACTCCGTTGTTTATAGATATTTTTCGATAAAAAAAAAATCTGCAACCCGCCAATAGTACGTGATAACTGCGTGCAAAAGCTCGATCTTGTCGTCCCCAATGTACGCGTAAGAAAAAAATTTGAAAATCGACCTGTTTTTTTTTTAGCGCCAAACTTATAATGTACCCCTTAATAGCTCTATTTCTTCGAAGCTCGAAGATTCATCGAATTCAACCATGAGATAATGAAAATTGACAAAAAAAAATGCTTCGAATTGAGAATAGCAAAAAAAAAAGATCAGCCGGCAAGTAAAAATGCCGAGAACTAATGCTTCGGCGGGCATAACCTCAAACGACTAAAACAAAAGAGAGGCGCCTTTGTTGTTTCTTTGTTTCGAAATCTCAAGGACAACGGTATCGAGTATCGAAAGTGAGACAAGTGTTCATGCAGCCGTAAAAATAAACAGTTCAATTCAAAACGAAAGATCAGCGACTTTGCTCGATATAAAAAAAAAAAAATTGTGCAGGTGAAGTGAGCACATGGCGTACCGCGTTGATGGTTGATTGCTGATTTACGCTCATCCATCCTAATACACTGCAGGGCGATGACAAGTGTAAATTCGGAACGTATTCTTGTTTCAGACGGCTCGTCGCTGTTTCCCATATCTTTAATTTTCCGTCGTTACCACAATTTGCCCAATATTGGCCGTCAGGCGAGAAGGCAGAGCATCCCGTGCTCGCCATCTTTTAATACACTGTTGACTGTAGGCAGACTGCTGTAGGTGTAGGACCACTGTAGCCCAGGGTTGCCAGATATTTCAATCCTGGAGTCGCCACAAGAGGTCACCTAAGTCGCCAAAAGTCGCCGACTTCAGAGTTCTCTGAAGTCGCCAAAAATCGCCAACAGATGTCCCTTTAATCTAGGATTTTTCCGGCCGTGAGAAGCAGCATTTTCTAATACAAGCATGTTTACACCTTACATTTGATTATTTGCAATTATTTGATACGCGTACCAAGTATCAGTGCAAGTGAAAGGTCCGCTCGGATGTCTCTCTTGCACTCATGCTTGGTACGCGTATCAAATGTACGGTTTGTAAACATGCTCTAGAATGCTGCCCCTTTTCACTGCTTTCCCGGGCATATCAAATCATTATCTCGAGAACCAACAATAGTGGGGCGACGAAATTTTGGTAAAATTTCATGTATATATTGCACTTTGAAATGCCCATACTGAATAATTTTTTCGAGACCAAAAAAAAAACGGGGTAGTGGCTGAGTTGACGTGGCTGCGTTGACGTGTCGTATTCCACGTTAACTCATCAGCCACCCCGTTTTTTTTTGTCTCGAAAAAATTATTCAGTGTAGGCATTTCAAAGTACAATATATCCATGAAATTTTACCAAAATTTCGTCCCCCCACTATTGTTGGTTCTCGAGATAATGATTAATAAATTCTCAATTTTGTGAAAATCATAACTTCGTAACGGCTGACCGGATTTTAACGACTAAAAAACGAATCTTTTTAATTTTTTTTGCCCTTTTTGAAAAAAAAATATGCCGTCATTGGAGAAAAGTTCATTAGACAGTTTTCGGGGAAATTTTTCGATTTTTTTTTTTTTACACGAAAGGGCCAATCGGAATTCTACTCAGTATTTTTTTTTTCTGATAGAGGGAGGCGATACACAACTCCGCAAAATTTTTTCAAAATGGAACAAGGCATCAGTGACGAGGAAAAAATTGTTTTTTGTTAATTCACCCCGAAAACTGTCTAATGAGCTTTTATCCGATGATGACATATTTTTTTTTCGAAAAAGGCAAAAAAAAATAAAAAAGATTCTTTTTTTAATCGTTTAAATCCGATCAGTAGTTACGAAGTTATGATTTTTACAAAATTGAGACTTCATTAATCATTATCTCGAGAACCAACAATAGTGGGGGGATGAAATTTTGGTAAAATGTCATGGATATATTGTCCTTTGAAATGCCCATACTGAATAATTTTTTCGAGACCAAAAAAAAAACGGGGTAGTGGCTGAGTTGACGTGGCTGCGTTGACGTGTCGTATTCCACGTTAACTCATCAGCCACCCCGTTTTTTTTGTCTCGAAAAAATTATTCAGTGTAGGCATTTCAAAGTACAATATATCCATGAAATTTTACCAAAATTTCGTCCCCCCACTATTGTTGGTTCTCGAGATAATGATTAATAAATTCTCAATTTTGTGAAAATCATAACTTCGTAACGGCTGACCGGATTTTAACGACTAAAAAACGAATCTTTTTGATTTTTTTTGCCCTTTTTGAAAAAAAAATATGCCGTCATTGGAGAAAAGTTCATTAGACAGTTTTCGGGGAAATTTTTCGATTTTTTTTTTTTACACGAAAGGGCCAATCGGAATTCTACTCAGTATTTTTTTTTTCTGATAGAGGGAAGCGATACACAACTCCGCAAAATTTTTTCAAAATGGAACAAGGCATCCCTGGCAATTTGTGCAACCACGTTTTAACCACCTAAACGACCGGTCATACGACCGTCGCTATTACGGTTGCTTTTGACAAAAAAACGACCACCTGCAACCATAGATGCAACCGGTTAAACGACGGTCGTACGACCACTTCATGGTAACCAGATAAGATAATAATGAAACGGTTACACGATCATCAGACGACGGTCACACGACCATCAGACGACCGTCAAACGACCATTCCCTGGAAACTGACGATTTCCGGGCAATTTTTTGCAATCACTTTTTGTTAAAAAGTGATATTTTTGCAACCACTTTTTAACCACGAAAACAACCGTTTCGATTTGTCCAAAAAGCAACCACTCAATAACCTCAAATGTGACGGTTGCAAGTACGATCGCAGGTGGCTGCTGTAGAATGAGGCATAGTGAATAAGAATTTCGAATATGAAAAAAAATGGACCACCGAGGGTACAGAGGAATAGGTGGTACAAAAATATAATTTATTATCATCACTACAAAAGCATTATTACGCAGCCGAAAAAGTCAATTTTGTGATTATGGTGCAACAGATGCTAAATTTGGAAAATAAATCGTATACAAGAATGCATGTATTTTTTTATATATTTATATGTACACA
Organism: Rhorus exstirpatorius; assembly: GCA_963564615.1. Taxonomy (NCBI): domain Eukaryota; kingdom Metazoa; phylum Arthropoda; class Insecta; order Hymenoptera; family Ichneumonidae; genus Rhorus; species Rhorus exstirpatorius. The sequence continues at coordinate 19,587,424 of OY751318.1, forward strand.
AAAAACTTATAATTATAATATTTATTAAAGTAAAATTCTAAAAACAAGGGTAAACGCAATCCAGTTGATTCACGAAAACAAAGTATAACCTCAAAAGGTTCACTAGAATTTTTTTCCTCTGGAAAAAAAAGGAGGCTTTTGTCAGCTTATTGTAACGAAGATCAGAAAAACCTCGTCTCGTTATTACGAGACTTCCCTGCCACGCGTATCTTGCGATTAAAGCAATGAAATTATTGGTTATCGATAATCTTCCCACCCCTCGATTCAGCGTAGTCCGTTTTACGTTTCGTAGTCATTACCTCAAATCGTAGGGGGAAATAACGTTTGGGCATTATGCTCCCTCGAGTCTCCGCATAAATATATTTTGGCATATTAACATGCATATTTATTCGGGTAACGAGCAATCGAATAACGAGACAATTTTATAAGCGTTACCCAGTGGAGAGTACGAGAATATTGCCGACTGTGCACAGCTGAATTTGTCATCACCCAAGCTTACAAAACTTTGAGCGATGACTAATTTTTGGTACAAAAAAATGACATTAAATTGAACGAAAATAGCAATGATTATTGTCATTGATTAGGGAAAAAAATGAAAATAGTTTGAACGAGTTTTACTTAGAGGCGACGTGAAGTTAAATATATTGGTGAACGACAAATTTTTAATTCTCAGCACCATTTGATAATCAAACAAATCGTGACTTTTTTTAAATATTAAAAAAAATGAAATGGTGCTTGAACCACAAATTTGTAGTGGTCCGAGTGAGAACGAATGAAGACTGATGACAAATAATGTACCAACAGTGAAGCTGTAGTAGCGAAAGACATCGATGTTAATGACTTAACGATTAAACCGACAATTATCCTCGCTTTGGAGAAAAAAAAAATCAGTTTCTCGGTTTGTCCTCGCTCACGACACCCGAGTCACGTTTTCGCAGACTAAAATGCGTTCTACCGTTGGTTCTGCGGATTTCCATCCATTCAGGTTGCGCCGGCTGTGAGAGAGTGTCTCTGCGTCCGCAGCCACGACACTCGACCATATCGAAATTCAGCTTCGTCCAATTTTCTGTCACAAAAAAAAAAAAATTTATATAATTTTACGGGGGGAATTTACGTAATTTTTTTTTATGACAATAATCTATCCTTTTTCACGTAAAAAAAAACTTATTTGACCTCTCTAGGCAGCCGGGATGATGCCGAATGCCTGGAGGTTAAAAAATGTTTTTTTGTCTTCTATTAAAATGCCCTATTCTTTGTTTTGCCTCAATTATTTCGTGTCCAGCACACTCATCATCATCGTCATAGAGGAAAGAAAAATTTTTACTTCCACTCGGTCGCGAGCCTGCGAGGGACGTCGATGATGGTCGATGATGCAGCCAATGCTTGTGAGCTCGAACGTTTCATGATTTTCGGACACACGCGATCGTGTCTACGACACCCTGAGAACTTCGAACTTTATAAAAACAACGAAATAGAATCCCTCAAACTTACCCAACTCGCGAATTTTTTCTCGATGCTCATCGAGACCAACAAAATTCACAAATTCACATCGACTTTATTCGCACTAAAATACCTCCCTTGCACCCTTACCCGCTGTCGTGGCGTCCAAAACTGTGATTGGTCGGCACTTTACCACCTCGTGTTTCCGTGCATCAGCTATCAGCTGTTAATGAGCCCGTAGCACGCCACGCGGCACGACAGCGGGGCAAGGGAGGTATTTTAGTGCGAATAAAGTCGATGTGAATTCTGTTGGTCTCGAGCATCGAGAAAAAATTCGCGAGTTGGGTAAGTCTGAGGGATTCTATTTCGTTGTTTTTGTAAAGTTCGAAGTTCTCAGGGTGTCGTAGACACGATCGCGTGTGTCCGACAATCATAAAACGTTCGAGCTCACAAGCATTGGCTGCATCATCGACCATCATCGACGTCCCTCGCAGGCTCGCGATCGAGTGGAAGTAAAAATTTTCCTTTCCTCTATGACGATGATGATGAGTGTGCTGGACACGAAATAATTGAGGTAAAACAAAGAATAGGGCATTTTAATAGAAGACAAAAAAACATTTTTTAACCTCCAGGCATTCGGCATCATCCCGGCTGCCTAGAGAGGTTAAATGAGTTTTTTTTACGTGAAAAAGGATAGATTTTTATCATAAAAAAAAAATTACGTAAATTCCCCCCGTAAAATTATATAAATTTTTTTTTTTGTGACAGAAAATTGGACGAAGCTGAATTTCGATATGGTCGAGTGTCGTGGCTGCGGACGCAGAGACACTCTCTCGCAGCCGGCGCAACCTGAATGGATGGAAATCCGCAGAACCAACGGTAGAACGCATTTTAGTCTGCGAAAAGGTGACTCGGGTGTCGTGAGCGAGGACAAACCGAGAAACTGATTTTTTTTTTCTCCAAAGCGAGGATAATTGTCGGTTTAATCGTTAAGTCATTAAGATCGATGTCTTTCGCTACTACAGCTTCACTGTTGGTACATTATTTGTCATCAGTCTTCATTCGTTCTCACTCGGACCACTACAAATTTGTGGTTCAAGCACCATTTCATTTTTTTTAATATTTAAAAAAAGTCACGATTTGTTTGATTATCAAATGGTGCTGAGAATTAAAAATTTGTCGTTCACCAATATATTTAACTTCACGTCGCCTCTAAGTAAAACTCGTTCAAACTATTTTCATTTTTTTCCCTAATCAATGACAATAATCATTGCTATTTTCGTTCAATTTAATGTCATTTTCTTGTACCAAAAATTAGTCATCGCTCAAAGTTTTGTAAGCTTGCGTGATGACAAATTCAGCTGTGCGCAGTTGGCAATATTCTCGTACCCTCCACTGGGTAACGCTTATAAAATTGTCTCGTTATTCGATTGCTCGTTACCCGAATAAATATGCATGTCAATATGCCAAAATATATTTATGCGGGGACTCGAGGGAGCATAATGCCCAAACGTTATTTAATCAATAATTTCATTGCTTTAATCGCAAGATACGCGTGGCAGAGAAGTCTCGTAATGACGAGACGTGGTTTTTCTGATCATCGTTACAATAAGCTGACGAAAGCCTCCCTTTTTTTTCCAGAGGAAAAAAATTCTGGTAAGCCTTTTGAGGTTATACTTTGTTTTCGTGAATCAACTGAACATTCCGTTTACCCTTGTTTTTAGAATTTTTTGGTAATCGCAAATCACAATATTTGCAAGAGATTAATAAGGATTATCTGTACTACTTTAATAAATATTATAATTATAAGTTATTTTTGTACATATAAATATATTTTAAAAAAACATGCATTCTCGTATACGATTTATTTTCCAAATTTAGCATCTGTTGCACCATAATCACAAAATTGACTTTTTCGTCTGCGTAATAATGCTTTTGTAGTGATGATAATAAATTATATTTTTGTACCACCTATTCCTCTGTACCCTCGGTGGTCCATTTTTTTCCATATTCGAAATTCCTATTGACTATGCCTCATTCTACAGCAGCCACCTGCGACCGTACTTGCAACCTTTGCTGCAACCGTCGTATATGAGGTTTAGGATGGTTGACTTTTGGTCTCAAAGCAACCGTTGCATATGAGGTTGTTTTTGCGGTTGATAAGCGGTTGCAAACACAGTTACAAATATTGCCAGTTGCAAAAAATTGCCCGGAAATTGTCAGTTTCCAGGGAATGGTCGTTTGACGGTCGTTTGACGGTCGTCTGATGGTCGTGTGACCGTCGTCTGATGGTCGTGTAACCGTTTCACTATTATCTTATCTGGTTACCATGAAGTGGTCGTACGACCGTCGTTTAACCGGTTGCATCTATGGTTGCAGGTGGTCGTTTTTTTGTCAAAAGCAACCGTAATAGCGACGGTCGTATGACCGGTCGATGGACGGTCGTTTAACGGTTGCAAACATGGTTGCCGAAATTGCCAGGGATCAGTGACGAGGAAAAAATTGTTTTTTGTTAATTTACCCCGAAAACTGTCTAATGAGCTTTTATCCGATGATGACATATTTTTTTTCGAAAAAGGCAAAAAAAAATAAAAAAGATTCTTTTTTTAATCGTTTAAATCCGATCAGTAGTTACGAAGTTATGATTTTTACAAAATTGAGACTTCATTAATCATTATCTCGAGAACCAACAATAGTGGGGAAATGAAATTTTGGTAAAATGTCATGGATATATTGTCCTTTGAAATGCCCATACTGAATCATTTTTTCGAGACAATAAAAAAACGGGGTGGCTGAGTTGACGTGGAATGTCCCATATGTAAATCCATAGTCGCCAAAAATTCGCCACGGTGAATTGAAAAGTCGCCAAAATGTCGCCAGATCGCCAATTGCAATTTTTCGGCGCCAAATGGTTGTCCGAAGTCGCCAATTTGGCGCAAAATCGCCAAATCTGGCAACCCTGCTGTAGCCGCTAGCCGCTAGACCACTGTGAGATCTGACGTCACAAACAGTATACGGGGAACTATAGACCAGAGATCTCTGTACACTGCGATCACCATACACTGCGAACCACGCTGCGAACCGTTTCGTTTTAAATTTTATAACGGTACGCAAAAAGTCCGATCGCACATCGCTGCAGGTATTTAATTATTTATCGACAAATTATAAGAATTCGAAAAAGGATTTAGCATATCGTTTCGAGATCCGCACACGAAAACGGTTGGTTACAAAGTTCGAGGAAAAATTACATAAACGCCGTTGGAATAATAATGTATATTGACAAAGCTGAAATTTTTTCCGAAAGCTCCGTATGAATATATGAATAATGATATTTCTCTATTTACTGTTCAAATTTAAGACGAAAATCTTCGATTAGCAAAAAAATGAATTTGAATGTTGCGGCACATATGGATGATCACGTGATCAATTATACATCGGAATTTTACGATGGTGTTTTACAGGGGTCCTATTCCGTGTTTCAATTTCACGACTTTTGAACTATCACCGTCGCGATTGGTCTTCAGGATTCAATGGGCCAATCGCAAAGCCCGAAAGAATCGCGGAATGGGACAGCATAAATGTGGGTGTCTTGCAGCTTGCAGCTTGCAGACGCATTTTTATTTATCCATAAATCCATATCATCAATGTGAGATGTGGACTGTGGACGTTAACTGCGGGAGATATGGGTTGTATACTTGCACTCGATTAAACGTGTGAAATAACGAAATAAAAAATAATTCAGAGTTTATTATGCCGTTGTTCCTGTAAGTGTAAAAAAACCTTGGAAAATAAACGAACCCGTAAATACAGAGACACAATGGTAAGACGAATACTCCAACATAAGTAAGGTTATGTCGAACAACGACGAACCACTATTTCATTGCATGTATCTTCGAGTTTTTTTTTTTTTTTTTTTTTTGACATTTCAGACAAAAAATAAGGTCTCAGCGCTTTCATTTTTGTCAAAATTTCATGTAACCTTAAAGAGATCCAAATAATAGCCAGGTCAGTCAGGTTATGAGTAATTTTCACGAAAAAAGTGAGACACGTTGACGTATGACATACATTTACGGATATCATTGAACAAAATATTTTGATTATTTTTTTATTTTTATTTTTTGAACAAAAAATTAATAATGGTCGGTGTGTACACCGCATTGCTTAATTTGTGACAATCACGAGGCATTTTTTAATGAAGATTGTCAAATTTACATACATACATTCTAAAATTTACAATTAACGTACCTTATTAGCCGTTCTTCCCACCATTTCTGCCTGCTTATCCCACTTTAGATTTTCATCCATCCATATGCCTAGACATTTCACATTATTAACTTTTTGTAATTTTGAGCACTCGCAGTCCGATATCTTACTTTGCTTACAGTCATTCCGATGTATAGTCAACGTATTAAGGTCATTGGCAAATGCTATCCGCATAGCAGCCGAATGGCACAAAGTTTGTCTTTTTAATATTTATTGCAAGATAGTTTGCTTGGAACCAATTTCTAATAGTTGGAAGCTCTTCTTCCGCCTCTTGCACTAGTCTTTCCCAGTCGTCCCCGGCATACGTTATTGCAGTATCGTCAGCATAATTTATGATTTCCCCTTTAATATCTACTATTACCTATTACAACTATTATCTACTATTGCCTATTATTATTATTATTCTCATTATTAGTATTTTTATTATTATTTACCAAATTATATATCACAAGAATATTACTGAAAATTAGCAAGAAAAAAAAAAAACAAAAACAAAACAAATGGCTAGCATCGGAGGAATTTTGGAAAAAAAAGTACAATGAATTATATCTTTTGAATATTTAATTGATAAATTTCTGCAGTCGATGCTAAAGGATGTCGAGCTGCCCCAAACAATACCGCGTTTGCTGGTGGATAAGCACAGCGATTATCTCGTTTCCTACGGTACTAACAAAGACGATTACGTAGGTATCATCCGTCAGTGTAAACACGTTTTCGTATAAATTTTTTTTATTTCCTCAAAATTTATAAAATTGAAAAATTTTCATACTTTTTGTTTTTAATTTTTTGTTTTTTTTTTTTTTTTTTTCAATTCCCTCTTCAATATTTCGCTCGTTGCGCGCAAACCAATTCGCAGATATACTTTATGACGGAACATCTGAGAATGTCGGGAATTTATTGGGGTCTCACGGCGCTGGATTTAATGGGCGATCTCGATCGTACGAGCAGGGGGGACGTTCTCGAATTCATAGCAAAGTGTCAAAATTCGTGCGGGGGCATGAGCGCCAGTATAAATCACGATCCACATTTGTTGTATACGCTTAGCGCGGTGCAAATACTTTGTACGTACGATGCCCTAGACGTTATTGACGTCGAGAAAGTCGTTAAATACGTGCAGGAAAGACAGCAGCCCGACGGTAGTTTTACCGGTGATATCTGGGGGGAAGTTGACACGAGATTTTCATTCTGCGCCGTCGCTACTCTGTCGCTGCTGGTACGTTGCAGAATTCGTTTTGCGCCAAGTGACTATGATAAAAATTACGACGTAAAAAATGAATCGAAATTATCCGATTCTCGTTGACAGGGCCGTTTGGATGCCATTAACGTGGATAAGGCTGTCGAATTCGTGACCAATTGCATGAATTTCGATGGTGGATTTGGCTCAAAGCCAGGATCCGAGAGTCACGCAGGCTTGATATATTGCTGTCTCGGGCTTCTCTCGATAACCGGTAATTATCGTTATGCTACTTTATCCGGATACCGTTTGCATTCATTTTTTTTTGTTTTTTTATAAATAATTCACTTGGATCGTGATAATTTTTTTAATGAAGCTTCCTATAGCCACGTTTCGCGCATTCACCGTAGAGTAAGTCGCTCTTACGGGTTACATAGTTACATCGGTGAAAGTATCATATTGTGACAATGCCAGGGTTTCAGGTTTCGGCTACTTGTTCCCAAATAGCTGATAATTTTTTTTCTTGTACGATGTACGAACTCAATCAACGAGCCTTCAATAAATTGTTACTGCTTATCCCCGCAAAAAAAAAATACTCTCCCTAACGATACTGTCCAAAATATTATTGAATTTATTCACGAGATTTTCACTACTATATACTATTCCAAGTTCGGTACTGTTTTCTTTTTTTTTTTTTTTTTTTTTCTTCATTAATTACAAAATACAGTCAAACCCCGGTTCGTGTCCGCTATTGGGAACAAAAGTTTCAGTCCCTGTCCACGAAAGACGCTCGTCCAATCGCGAAAGAGTTGCAGGCCCGTACCAATCGATTTTATGCCCCCCCCCCCCCCCGGGCACAAATGCACGATTAAACAATCTAACCTTAAAGTTTCGGCCTCGAGGATTGGTCAAAGCAGCCGACGACCGCGTAAATACGGGGGCACTGGAACGCCGAACAAGGACTGACGCTACGGACCGGACAGGGACCGGGGTTCGGCTAACCGTTTGATAATAACTTTATTTTAAATGAATCGCAATCGCTAATTGATTTCTTGAACGATTCATTTAATTTGAGTACATATGTAATTCTCCATTTGAATCAACATCGAGACATGGCTCCAAAATTGACGCAATTTTTTTTTTTCCACAAATTTACAACGAGAAACCAAAATTTGTTTCCTATATTTTCGTTTCGTTCGTAAATTATAACGTACCGAGTGACGAATTTAATTGAACGAATCGATAATTTATTGGCCGCATTGTTCGTTTGTAAATTTGTATTTTAATGCTCACTGTAATTTTAATCTCAAAAAATTTAATCTCGTCAGAATTTCAGTAACTTCTCGCTATGTGACAAAGATCTGAAAAAAAATCAATGATATGGAATACGTTTGAAACATCGATTTTCAGTAATAACAATGCTGAAAAATCATTGAAAAATAAGAAAAATAAACATTATTCAACAAATTAGCGGTAAAATTTATTTTTCGTCACATATGAAAGTGTTGATTTTTTTTTCATACTTTCATCCCATTGCGAAGCGCTTAAAAATTCTCATCGAATCTTACTTTCGGCTGAGAATGCAGACTCGAAGTATCCTTAAGGGGTTAGGTACACTTGCAAGACAAGAAAAAACGCTTTTTTTGAGATTTTTTTTTTTTAAGATAGTTTTCATCATTCATTGATCAATATTTACCAGTTCAAAAGATACACATTTCAAGAAGTTACAGCAATTTTTTCATGTCAAAAAAGAGTGATAAGCAACCGAGTTACAGCGAATCTCCCAGAGGCCCAAAAAAAAAAAAAAAATCTTGTTTTGCGGTGCGTAACGTAACTCTCGATTGGATCATCCAAAACAAACTAAATCGTTGGAATTAGTTAAAAACAATATTCTCTTGTACTTGACGGCGATATTTTATAAAAATTTATTTTTTTGACAAAATGGCGGATGTTCAAAGTAAAAAATGTTTTTTTCACGTTAAAAAATCGTTGATTTTTCGGTTGTATGAAAAAAAAAAATAAAGCGAAAATTCAAAATGTTTCACCGTCAAGTACAAGAGAATATTGTTTTCAACTAATTCCAACGATTTAGTTTGTTGCAAATGATCCAGCCATGGAGTTACGTTACGCGCCGCAAAACAACTTTTTTTTTTTTTTTTTTTGGCCTCCGGAAGATTGGCTGTAACTCGATTGCTTATCACTCTTTTGACATGAAAAAATTACTGTAACTTCTCGAGATGTGTATCTTTTGAACTGATAAATATTTATCAATGAATAATGAAAACTGTCTTCAAAAAAAAAATCTCAAACAAAAAAGTTTTTTTTTGGCCTTATGCAAGTGTACCTAACCCCTTAAGACCTATTCCGCTTATCCTATTCCGCTTATCTTATTCCGTTTATCCTATTCCGCTTATCCTATTCCGCTTGAAGGATAATATCGAATCTATAGCGAAGAATTTTCACTGGAATAAGTATGCATATATATATATATATTTTTGTTTTTTTTGTTTTTTTTTAAATCTTTTTCAGGACGTCTGCATCTGGTTGATGCGGACAGGCTCGGTTGGTGGCTCTGCGAGAGGCAATTGCCATCGGGTGGCCTTAACGGTAGACCTGAAAAATTGCCCGACGTGTGTTATTCCTGGTGGGTCCTTTCGTCGCTGACGATACTGGGACGACTCCACTGGATAAACAAGGAACGCTTGGTACGTCGTCAATTCAGAATACGAGAATATTTTATCCGTGCTCACTGTGTTTCGTGAATTTGAAAATTTCCCCCCCCCCCCCCCTCCCCATCCCTCCGCTCTAGCTTAAATTTATCTTAGCTTGCCAGGACGCGGAGGCTGGCGGTTTCAGCGATCGACCCGGTGACATGGTCGATCCGTTTCACACTCTCTTCGGTCTCGGTGCTATATCGTTACTGGAGGCTGATTCAGTACTGAAACCGATTAATCCAACTTACTGCATGCCCGAATACGTCATAGAACGCTTAGGTCTCAGGCCGATGCGTCTCGACAGATGATCGATGATGATTAAAAATATTATCTCCCCTTCTATGATAATGCCGATATCGTAAATTTTCAAGAGAAATACTGAATTTTCAAAAGTATAATCGAAACTTTTGTAAAAAATTTTTTTCATTTTCCCTACAGCGAGTGCCGTTGAGTTCATAGGAGGGGGGGGGGGGGGGGGATTCAAATTTTCATCGGACCCTCCTTGAATTACGAACGCCTAAAGCTTGCGTTCCAAAATATTGAGTCCCCTGGATTCTGTTTTTTTTTAGATCTCTCTTGGATGAACGCCGTTGTTCTCGATCCGGTGTTGTAATTTTTATTAAATATATATATATATATATAAGAAAATATGCTCCGGGAAGAAATGTTCCATCCAGCCTACGCTAAATCCGTCCTTATCATTGCAACTATGGTACTTATAATAATGTGGGAGTTTTACTTGTGTACCCCTGCTCGGGGTTTTTTACAAGGTCGGAGTCTTTTTGGCCACTCTACTTTGACCAAACCGTTAATACCGTATTAAACTGCCTCTATTTCCTTTCTACTCCGCAATTATTATTCGCCCTTCCTCCGTGTGTTCCACGGCCGCAGCCGCTTCACCTCCCCTTTTGTCCCTTGTATCGCATTCGCCGTAGACAGGAGGGAAACTGCAGAAAACCTTCCGTCGATACAGGTCGGCTTCTATCTAGTCTCCCCGGTGGCCGCGCGAGTAAACTCAAGCGCGGTCTCCCCCCGAGGTGCGATTCCTCCTTTGCTGCGATACAGTGGGGTAAGTCAGTGCACGGCTAAGCGCGAGCCACCTTCCGAGCGATAAGAACCGCTACGGGAGTCCTCCAAAGCCGTTAACCCGACCACCCATCCATCACAGAAAGGTGTTTTTTTCGGACATTTGTATTGGGATGGGATATCCGAAAACCATCGGGATTGCAGATTAAACACATAGAAAAATTTCCATTGGTCTCGGCTGTGGGGCTCGAATCCGGGTCCGCTGCGCTCCCTTAACTAGTACTTAATTATCAAAAACGCTCCTTGCGTAAGAAGATCGTTACAATTGGGAGTATAAATGAAACTTTTTTTTATTTCAAAATCTGGTAGTTTAGGAAAAATTATTTAGCACGTATTTTTTATTTTTTTATTTGAATCAAAATTGCCGTTAATATAACAAATTGAAAAATATAACATTAATGACGTCACACATGTTACGCTATATATCTATATATATATATCAAAATCCGTGAAATTAAATTGCCTATAACAGGTGCATCTGTCATTTTTAACGAAAAAATAAACAAATACGTCCTCATTATTTTTACCTACTCTGCATTATGCGCCCCAATGATGGAAAAAAAAAATTTCATTCGTACTCCTAATTGAATAATTTACTGTAAGCAATGAGATCTCGAGGATCCGAGATAGGGATTTGATACAGCGTTGCGCCGTCGGTCTCGTCGGGAGCATTACTGAGCCTTTGCGGATCTTTGGCTCGGATAAACCTCAGCGCCGCTTCGTCGCTGATGCGGAGGAGGAAATTGGAACGAAGGGGCAATATAATTTGAAATACTTTTTTTTTTTTTTTTTTATGGCGATAACGCCCAAAAGCTGGGTTAAATTAAGGTTCCTTGGACTTTTTTTTTCAAATGGATTCGAATCCCGTGGCCGGCCACCAATGGATCATTCCAAATGCTTTTTTTCTGCGAGCTCGGTGGTTCGAGATCCACTTGAAATTTCAGGTTCTCCCGAATAGACTGGGCTCGGTATCGAAGAGGTTGCAAAATAAACGGAAACTAATAGTTCCGTAAATGAACAGAAAAAATTATGCGCCCGGTTTACGGAGGAGCCTTTAAGCCTGACAGTAGCAAGGCAGAGGTGCCCCCATCAGCATCGGTATCATTACCCTGGTCTCGGATTTCATCGGTTCATAAAAAAAAAAGGGCTCGGAAACCTGTCAAAGACCGAAACACGCATTCCCATGTATACTTTGTCTTTACTTTTTTTCAGGCGGTTTGTCCTTAAATTTTTAAGAGCATATTATGCGAAAGTTCAACATAGACTCGTCAATTTTTCGGAAAAATAATTCTCAGGGATGTCGAATATTTTGGGCAAAAGCGAATCATTGACACACGTCACGCGGTGCACTTTTCACGCGTTAAAAAAAAAAAACATGTAGCCAAGTGGCCATTTCGCTCTACAAAGAAATTCCGGACTTGAGAATTCAAATTGAAATACCAAAAGAAATGGAAGAAAAAAAAAAACAGTGCCTGAATCGATCGTGTTTATGATTGCCTTTGCTTCAATCTCCGAGCAGAGTCCAATAAGCGCAGCCTCCGTGTCCCGAAAACCAATTATTTTATCGTCGTTAATTGATAATCAGTGCGGAAAAACACGAACGGGAACGAATCGTTTTCTCCGTTGCTATCTCGACTTTCGTGTTCGTCAGACGCGCTTTCCAGTAGCCCTCATCACTTTTACAACTATAACCGCGTATAACTATGTATAATTTGCCTATAAGCCAGTGAAGATAGATTTTCTTTAATTAAATTGCATATGAGCTCGCGGGGGCGGGGGGGCATCTCTTGATACATTCAATATTTTCTTCTCATTGCTGCATTGTACTTGTCGATAAATTTTCCAATATTGTGTAAAATTACGTATGTCCCCCCCCAACACTCGATGTGAAAATAGATTAGCAAAAGTTTAGGCAAAAAATTGAATAGAAATCTAACCTTAATGTAAAATTTCATTGATACAAGCAGAGCAGCGATACCGTAAAAGATTTTAGTGACTTTTATGTAGAACAAATTCACATAAGTATATATGGCGTATCAAATGGAAATTGATATCCATTGCAGTAAAGTTTCAATAGGAAATCGTATACAAAAATTAGGAAATTTTTATATTAAAACTAAAACGTAAGAAAACAGAAAAATTATTAAACTTGCTCAACACGGTAACGGGCGGCAGTTTCAGTGTGAATACAAAAGAGTCTCATATAGTTCGCCAAACTTATCGCTAGATGGCGAACGGACAAAGTCGTTCTTACACGAGCGATAACGACAACTGCGGTATTTATAGCCGAGTCAAAACCGCGCACACTTTTGTGGAGACTCTCGGCACGGATAAGAAGAGCATATATCCTCACGAATTGAACCATATCGGGGAGATACATTTTTTCATCCGTGATGAAAGACTCTGTTCTCTGCTGCCCCAGAACCACCTGAGCGCCCTCGCGCGGCTCATTTCTCATTCCAAGACATCGTATCCTAACCTCTTATTATCCCTCATCACTACCCTAGCGCGACCGCATGAAACCACCTTGGAAACCACCTAAAAACGACGGTGTTTTTGTGCCAAATTTATACCGACCAAACCACCGCGGAGACCACTGTCCCGGGGGTCCCAATTTTTCGAGTGGAGCTTACGGCAAAGTGGATTTCAAAATAACGACTGGCAAAACCACCGTAAAACGAGCACTGACACTCGAGCAGTCGTTTAATGGTCGTTTTAACGGTTGTCATTTGTAAAAACCACCATGCCGTAAGCTCCGTTAAAAAAAGTGGGACCGTGGTTTCCACAGTGGTTTGGTCCGTATAAATTTGGCACAAAAACACCGTCGCTTTTATGGTGTTTTGTATGGTCGCACAGACTGCTAGGGTATAGAAAGTGTTTCTATATTTTTGCATTTATTTTCGAAGCGCACGCGGGTATGAAAATTAATTGTACACGTATACATGAGAGATTATGCCTTGCAAATCCAGTGGAAATTTTTATATGCACCAGAGTTGTAAACAAAATGCATTGTCTAAATAATGCATTTTTTTGCATTATATATATAATTATATATATATATATATATATATATATATATATATATATATATATATAATATTATTATATATATAATATATTATACATTATATATATATTATATATAATAAAAATAATATATTATATATATATAAAATAATGCATTATTTTGGTAATGGGTATAATGAAAGCAGTTAATCCCAGGATCCATTGGCCCTAAAACTAGACGATTCTCGATAATTTTATTCGCAAGGAAAGAGTTGCTCTAAATTTTTGACATTTTGACACAGTTTGATTTCAATATTTTTACAATTTGAGACAATTTTTTCGTTTTTTTTTTTTTCTACAAATTGGCGCTTTAAACGAGCTGTGTACATTTTGCGAAAAAAAAAGTGTTTCAAATAGTAAAAATATGAAGCAAAACTAGGACAAAATTTCAAAAATTTCGAGCAACTCCATCCTTATGAAAAAAATTCTCGCAAATCGCCAAGTTTTAGGCCTTGCACGCATTGTATTTTGCCTCCGTATGCGTATGAGAAGCCCCGCGAAGCACCTGTTGCACACGTTTATACCGAAACCGGACCTGTTTCACTCGCAAAGCCCGCGATCGTCGGAATCCGTTTGCTCGCTCGGTAAATAACCCCCCCGTCTTGGACCTCGGACCCCCCTCCCCCCCTAAGAGCATACACCGACTAAACAGGAAAAAAGCAAACCGCGATTCAGTACGACGCACGGTGTGTCCTCCGGTGCACCAGCTCCGACGACTTAAAGCGTCGGTGGCTCCTTAAACACGAGTTTGTGACTCAAAAAAAAAAAAAAAAATAGAAAAAAAAAAGTAAACAAATACGCGACGTGATTTCAACAATGAGAATACACGTATATATCGATTTGTGAGCAAAAACAAAAACGTAAAAATAAAAAAAAAAAAAAAGAAACCGATAAATAATAATACGAGTATATGAAAATGATATGAGAAGCCGAAGAATTTAGCACACTGACACGTAACAATGATATACAGATTTTTTGTTTTTTTACCAGCATGCGCGAGGTCCAGTGAGTGCAAGATAAAAAAAATTTAACAAATATAATAATAACAACGCGAATGACATTTCGTGATGTGTTCCCCATCGCGATATTAATCGCGGGCAATTATAAAGATTTGCCAAAATTTCAATTTTACATACGTACGTGAGTACATTAATTTAAAGAAAAAAAATATTAAAAAAAAAATATATATATATATATATATATTATATAGTCATGCCATTCTGCGGTCATAATATGCGTTTGTGGAAAAAATGATCGATAATGATTGGCCCATAGTACGAAAAATCTTGTCGAGTATCGCGAGTGCAACAGTTAATTTTGTGTGTTTTAAACCATATCGAGGATAATACGAGAATAAATTGAATAAAATTAAGAGGTAGAGAAGAATATGGATGGTGAAGGCATAATGAGCACGCAGGATAGCTGTTACGGCGGTGGGAGCCTGGCAGGGGCTGTAATTGGCACGTTCCTCACGACGATTCTTTTACTCGCCGTTGCAGCCTTCGCATACAGGCAATGGCGGCGTCACAAGGGTGAGTTCTAAATCTTGATCTGCCTAGATCAAAATTATCGATCGACGTAATTATTTTTTTTTTGGTTCTACGTAGATATAAATTTTGATCTGGCGTACTTATTTCTTCGGGTCCACGTAGATCCAAATTAGATCTACCTGGATGCTGTACGTTAAATCTACTCAAATCCAAGTGAATTTACCTGGAAAATAATAGTTTAGATCTGCATAGATCATGTTTATCATCTACGCAGATCAAATTTACATCTGCGCAGATCAAATTTAGATTTACGTAGATCGAAAATTTTGAAAATCGTAGATCTACCGAGATTTCAATCAGATCTACTCAACTCTAAGTAAATCTACCCGAGAAAAAATCATTTGGATGTGCGCAGATCAAATTTACATCTACGCAGATTAAAATTTTTGACAAATTGTAGATCTACTGAGATTTCAATTAGATCTACTCAGGCTCTAAATAAATCCACCCGGGAAAATATAATTTGGATCTACATAGATCATACTTAGATCGGCGTGGCTCGAAATTTTGGAAAATCGTAGATCTACCGAGATTAAAATTAGATCTACTCAGCTTCAAGTAAATCCACCCGGGAAAATATAATTGAGATCTACATAGATCATATTTAGATCAACGTAGATCGAAATTTTGAAAAATCGTAGATCTACCGAGATTTCAATTAGATATATACGTAGATCTATCTAGATATCCGTTAAATCTACTCAAATCCAAGTGAATGTACCCGGGAAAAAATTGTTTAAATCTACATAGATCCTATTTAGATCTACGTAGATCCAAGTTTCGGAAAATCGTAGATTTACCTACATTTAAATTAGATATGCGCAGATCTCATGCAGATTTATCTAGATCTCTGTTAGATCTACTCAAATTCAAGTGAATTTACCCGGGAAAAAATAGTTTTGATCTGCATAGATTATATTTGGATCTACAAAGGTCATATTTACGTGTACGTAGATCAAATTTTGATCTACGTACCTAGTTGTTGTTTTTTTTTAGATCTACGTAGATCGAAGTTTTGGAAAATCGTAAATGTACCCAGATTGATATTAGACATACGTAGATCTTAATTAGATCTACCTAGATCTCCGTTAGATCTACCCAAATCAAAGTGAATTTACTCGGGAAACAATAATTTGCATCTGCACATAGATCATATATTTATATCTGGCGTAGATCTAAATTTTTGAAAATCGTAGATCAACCGAGATCTCCATTAGATCTACCTAGATCTCCGTTCCCATCAAAATTTCAATCCCCCTTCTTGATATCTCATATTCGTCGTCATTTTTAATTTCGACATTTTGACGTTCATCTCGTATGAGCCCAAATATTTTTTTTCCTTGATTAAAAGTCACGTGACCTCGTGAAGTCTGGTAGAGTGAAAAAATCCTAAAAATTACGGTTGAAGGAAAAAAAAAAAACAAACTTTTCGAGAATTCGAGTTGTACGAACAAAAAATGAAATTTTCTCAATGGCCGCGGGAAAGTTTTGGGTCGATGGGGGGGGGGATGGAAAGCACGAATTCGTCTACCTGCCCGAGAGCCCATAATCATAATAGCGGTATACAAGAAAGATTCTTCGATGGCATTTTCCCCCATGCTCCCGTATATATATACACCTTTCCCTTTGCGGATCACAGTCCGACACATTCCGTTGGAATTTATGTGACGATTTTCCTGTTCTCCTGCTCGTTGCTTTAGGTTTTACAAATATTTCGTTCCCTCGGCAATGTGTGCGCTACATAAAATGTGTCGTTAGCAATATAAGCAGTAAAAGCATGTTCCCCTCGGCGTGCGCGAGATATTTATTTTGTACGATATATGAGCAATACCTCGGAATTTTTGTAGCAAAAATTTACGACAATCAAAATGGATTTTCGTGAGTCAGAAAAATTCGTCAAGTACAAATCGATGAATCCAAGTGATACGAGCGTTAGAATTGTCAATGATAGCACGGTTGAAGAATGTTGAAACGTTTTTTTTTTTTTTTTTTTTTTTTCAATCGATCATCCATTATCATAATGTATCGTCGATCGTTCGATAATTTTCATTCAAACTCCAAGTCGTATGCACAGAAAAAGTGTTTTCTTTTTTTTTTTCCCAATTCGTTCGACTCCAATTAACATTTTGAAACGTTAATTTAATTTTTTTTCTTACATTCTCTTGTTAATTAATTTGTTTTTATTTAAAAAAAAAAATTTAATTGCATTCACTATTTTTCGTCATTTAAAAAAATTGTTTTTATTTTCTTTTTTTTTTTTTTCGTCCTTATGCATTCGATCCTTATGCATATCACGAGAAATTTTTTCGCTTCAGGGTCAAGTTGCATATTATATATTAATGCGAATTAGCGGAGTTCACGGAAGAGTTCTCATTTTTCTATTGCGTCGCGACGAGAGCAGAGGGTCTCTTTGCGCGATATAATAGTACAACTGCGTTGCACAAATGCCCTCTCTTCCTCTCGCTCTTTGCTCAGATGTGTATATACGTCAGGTGCGTGACCTTCGCTCATTTGATCTCCCGACGATGATGCTACCGAGAAAATTTTCTTATCCATGGTTGCACTTCGTTGCACTTCGAGACAAAACGCACACGCATAAATCAGGAAGAAAAAAAAATTAGAAACTTGCACACGTATTGTTTACTCATTTTTTTTTTTTTTTTAATCTTTCTCACAAAGATTCTTCGATGAGCAAATTGCACGAAAGCCAAAAGGAGGAAGCCAAATTTCGTGCAATTTTTTCTAAATTGCACAATTTGCCAAATTCAATGCCAACCATGCCTGCGACTGAGTCTATTTGGGTTAATAAAAAAATTACACGGACATTTTTTTTTTTTTTTTTCGAAAAATTCAAAATCCCGCGAAATAAAAAATTGCGAAGGAATTAAAACGAAAATCGATGTAAATAAAGGTGGGTACAGGGTTTACCTGTGTACCGATTTCAGTTTGATTGCTCAAGTGGGTCTCCAGATAAATGGATTCTAATTTTTCGAGGCCGGAACATGTACACACGCACATACGTCCGGACGTTGCTTTTTTTTTTTTTTTTTTTTTTTCGAAACATGATTTCTCGACGTTTTGGGCCATTCTGCACGTACCGGACATGAAAGCCTCGATTTTTTTGTTTTTCCATGAAAACAAAGCTTCTATTATGAAGCAAGATCAATATTTAATTAAATAAAATTGATGACGAATTAAAAATTATTTTAATTGCATACAATGAGTTGGCAAAAAAAAAATCTAGAGTTCTGATGAACTTTTATCCACTATTTGAATTAAATTTAAACTTAAATAACGTTTATTGTTATTTTATTTATATTTATTTATTTATTTATTTATTTATGGTTGATCTGATCGATTTATAAATTTTACAATCATCGTCCTACTAACTATTATTTAACTTGAATTTTTTTTTCCTTTTTTTTTCCTATTCAGTCCATACACACCGTGTGCATTATCTACTGCACGTATAACGAGCGATTTATATAACACAAGCTCGCGATAACAATAAAGGTAAATTCGTTCTTGAACGCGATTGCACTGTAGGATGCATCTGAAACGAGACTCGTGCAAAGTTTATTTAAAAAAAAAAAACGTGTCTATTTATAAATTCACCAATCGCAGGGAAATATACTTTTGTAGTATATCGTGACAGAAGTAATTTATAATGTTCGCTGTACACTCGTTAATTCGTACATGAGGTATTTTAATGTACTTTTTTACGAAATTTTGGGTCTTCGATTTTATCCATTTACTTCGCTGTTGATTTTTCATTCGATGATGTGTGCATTCGGGATTTTTTTTTTTTTTTTAATTTCCAAATTTTCAAAATTTGACTGGAAATATAAAGAAAAGAAAAAAATACATACTCTGAGCTATAGTTGAAATTTTGTTTCGCTTTATCTCGCTGAGCTTTTTACAAAAAAAAATCACAATAATCCCAATAAAATTATGAACTTTTCTCTGTGAGGAGGCAAAATTTAAATCCAGCGTATGTCGCTTATAGCGGTGCCTTTAACAGCCGATAACCATTAACGAGGGAATTGAAGTAGATCAGCTAGTTATATATATATATATATATATATATATATATTTTTTTTTTTTTTTTTCGTTATTGTACATGGCATTCCAAGTCAGCCTGAGCATCCGAATATAATTTTGCATTTTGGCAATGATTTTTTTTTTAAATTACATATTTCAATTGAATCCAACGGTGGGGATGAATTATGAAATCTGAAAAATTTCACAAAATTCCTTCGTCGGACATTATTTAGAAATTCATTTAGGTAATTTATAATCTCGTGATGATTCTTTTGTATAGTGATAGGAGCATGTTTTTTTTTTTAATTTTAATTTCGAAATTTTGTTTGAAAAAAAAAGATAATTATAAAAAAATCGACGTTAACGACGGATCAGAAGCGTGAAAATTTTTGACAGGTGAGAAATTTCTTTTAAAAATTGTTTAGAACTTTTCGATACGGATTTGGATTTATTTTGAAAAATCTTAGGATTAAAAAACGACTGGGAGAAAGCTCTAATTTGAAAACAATAAAAAAAAAATTTTTGAAAAAATGTAAAAATTATTTTTAAAGAAAAAAATTGAAACGCGAACATCCTCTCTCTCTCTCTCTCTCTTTCTCTTTGGGCTGTGTCTTAAGGACCTTGAAAAATTTTAAGGTCGTTTCCGACCGGTTTCTCAGATATATCTTCTTTAAAGTCTTGAAAAATTTTCATTTACACGATTTGTCAAGCATCCTGGCTATTTAACGAAAATGATAAAATTTGTTAAAAATTCTTTAAAATGGAACAATGTCATTGCGGCATAGAAAAAATTGAAGCAATATTTTTTCCTGGAAAAATTCAATCTATATAACTATTAAAATATAAAAAATTAAGAGAAATTTATGGGAAACGTGTGCGAAAAAAAAAGATCGGTTATTACAATTTATGAAAAATTTTCCGAATACTTTGACGAAAAAAAAATTTTTTTTTCATTCTTTGCTCATAACTTTTCAATATTATTGACGTTAGAACTCGATAAACTTGCTGTGATCGATGGTGTTGATTTTTTGTTTTTTTTTTTAAATTATATTGACTCATCGCGATCTATACTGCAATTCACAACGATCTTTTCCTGTTCGATGGGAACGTAAATGCAAAAGATCCTTAAAAATGTATAAATGACACTCAACTCTGGCGAAATTTGTTTAAATTTTTCCTAATTTCGGGATAAATTTCATTAATAATAAGTTTAAACAAAAAAAAATCATTGTTAGGTCGACTAAAAAATTTTTTATTTAAATGTATATATAAAACTCAAGTAAAGCCGTATAATTTAATAAAAAAAAAAATAATAATCATGAATCAAGTGCAATAAGGGTAAAAAGAATTCATCCAAGATCGAGTCGACGTGGAATGTCTCATGCGCATGAAATACACCGTAAGTCAATACGGGCTATCCGTAAAGTTTGGTCTGATGCGCACAGCGAGTTCGGATCAGTCATACGTAACTCATTGCTTGTCGGACTCCCGCGAGTCTCGTAGTCACGTCTGTCAAAGCGAAATTGGAGTTTTTTTTTTATCTGCCTGTGTAACGTTACGACACGCGCGAATGAGATGGGAAAAGTCTCCATGCGTGTATACCATGGTACACGACTCAGTATACATCGATATATTGACTCGTGTACAATTCATATATATATATATATACAGCTGCTTGTACGTGTACTCGATGACTCGGCTTTGTTCGATATTTTCAACGACTTCGTAACAATCAAATGTTCTCTTCTCGCACTGACCATTTTCAAGAAAATATTGACGAGAAAAAGAGAGTTTTTGTTTTGTTTTAAATATCGAATATATTCTTCGTATATTTACGATAAATGATTCAATATATTATTTTAAATATAATTACTATTGATGTATGAATTTATTTTTTATTAATGACAGACAATTTGATGATTTTTTATAACAATATTATTATTATATTTATTATTAACGGAATATTGTTGCTTATTTTGACTTTATATTGAAATTTTTTGCATCCGGATGAAAAAAAAAACTTTGTTTCAATGGCAAAACACAACTGGAATTTCGTATAAATTTTCGAAATTACACTCGGTCTTATCCAGATGATGACGTTTTTGTTTTTGTTTTTATCGAATATGTGTCAAAAATTCCTAAATTTTTTTCAATTTAATGAAATTGATTTCGTTTTTTTGTCATTGTCCGTTGTTAAATGAGATATTCGTAAACTTTGAGCTGTTGAGCATGGAAATTCGAGGCAAATTTTTCTGCATAAATCAAGCATAAGGTGAATGTCCCAGTTAGTGATCATTTAACGGAGGATCCACGTTCTTTTTATATTTTTCAAACATACCTGAGCACGATATACAAAAACTTTCGTTTCATATTAACAATTTCGTTCATGCTGAATGTAATAATATTGAATTTTTTTTTTTTTGTAAATACGTTGAAAAATCAGGATAAATAAGCAAATTAAAAATGCGTGTTTGAATGACCGAGTTACCGACAGCCTGCCGATTTTCTGGCCCGGATAATGACACACGACAGAGTCCCAGTTAATGAACAGTTGGGAATCAATTCGAAAAAATAATTGTTATACTTTTATTTTACATTTACTCATGTCAGTTCCATTTACATTTATTTGATGAATAAATGAAAAAAAATGCAATACATTGCCCAGAATTTCTAAGGGGATTGGATAAAACTGAAAACTGTTTAAGGTTATGGAACACCAATCGACAACTCGGACACGTCCTAAATTCGTTGTCCTGGTTAATGACAGAATCGATGAAAGTGAGGATTTTTAATGCTAAATTCATAATATATATATATATATCGAAAATAGTAACTAACTGTGAACTTTTTCTAGCCGGAAAGTTTAAAACTGAACCTTTATTTGCGGGTATTGAATCAACGATTCGATAAAAATGAATGTAAACTATCATTAAATATATATCGGATTGTTCAACAACTGGGACGCGTTCGCTATCTGGGCCGTTTACCTTAAATGTTTTTTTTTTTAATTCGCCAAAAATTTACCAAGTCCCTTAGATTTTATTTAGAATATAAAAGCCGAAAACCCACACACATAAACCATAAGGTATTTACATATTACATGACATATTGATACGGTAATGAGTACGAAGCGTTTATTCGATGTATCTTTCTCGACTTTTACATAAAAATAAAAAAAAAAACCTTTTTCTTCATTTTCGTCATTCTAAAAAGAATTATGGATTAAAAAAAAATCAAAACATATAAATAAAAATGAATACGTATATGTATGGATATGTATTTTTATTTTTAAACGAGATAAATAAGATCCACGATTCTGGAGATAACAGTAGAAATAATTAACGATGAGAATTCGATTCCCATAATTTTTTTGCAATCATAAAACGTGATTTTTCGGAATTTTTTTCCGATGCTATGTTGTTTTTTTTACTGGCTGAGTAGCATGGAATTCCTCATACACACACACACACATATATATACGCACAATAATACCTACACACGATATCCCGCGAGTTTCTTTTCCGCTCTCTCTCTCACTCCCTCTCTCCACGGATTCGAGATGGGAATTCTCCGCGTGTCCGAAATGCATACCCCCGGTGCATGAATGCACACGAGGCTCGTGTATGTAAACTCGCCTTGTTGCACGCTGCATCGCACAATTTGCAGCGTTCCACGCGTATATATATATATATATATATATATATATATATATATATATATACATGTATATAATATAACAAGGCAAAGACATAATACACTCACGCATCGTATAACCAGGCTGTACCGTGAATGTGCATATATATATATATATATAGGTATACGCGTATTACACGTATATCATATACTGGTTTCGAGGCACGGTTGAATATGTTGGTGGACTAAGACTGCGGCGTGCGAAATCGTTCGAAGGCCTTTAGAAAGTGCGCGTGGCTCCTCTGCATCAGCACGAGAACGCCGTTGTACCGGTACAACACCGTACGATCAACAAGTTTACGTACATATATGTATATCTATAGAGGTATCCATAACAATGGTTGATAGGAACAGAAGGAAAACAAAAAAAAACTCTAAAGTTTGAATTAAAACGAAATTGTGATATTACAAACCTATTATTATTATGAATTTATCTATCAACATTATTATTTTGTTCTTCAATCGCCGTAAGCTTATACTTGCAGCCATAAATTCACTTTGAGATGCTCAATTCACAGAATCAAAATACATTTATAATTCATGCATTGTTTGTAAAAACATCGTATGTCCGGCAAAGAAATCAGAGTGCATTGGTCATGTGATTTAAAAAAAAATATATATATATACAATTTTCACGGGAAATATTCATGCACATGCATGGGTGTGTATTATACTCGCGGTGCTGTTTTCCTCGCGCGAGATATTGGCTCCGCGACCGCGTAATTCGGTCGTGCGCATGCTCCATGGATCCTTAAAGTCGCGTGCGGACCCGTTGCGCGCGCCGGCCCAGCGTGTTAAGCGCGAAGCTGTCGCGCTCCGAGAAACCCGCGGTGAGCAAAAATACATAATAAGTTTTCGCCGACGAGGTTTTCGTAGAAGCGATATTTCAAAGCATTGCCGGGACGGTCTCGGATCCCGTGGGAGAGCAAAGAGAGGAGAAAGAATTCTGAAACCTGATTTATGCCGTGGATCTTTTGATAAAGCAATCCCGATTGCGAGGGAATTCATCTTGAAAATAAAAAATAAAAAAAGTATATACGACGATTCAACCTTCATTCTATACACACGTTGTAGATCCAGCGAGGGTGTTTTATTTAATTCAAATAAAATTTTGCGATTTCAATACCGGTGCATTTGGAAATGGCCCACAACGTCGAGTAATGGTATTTGGATAGAAACAAAAAAGAGAATTTCTCGGTGCATTGAAACGTCCATAGGTCGAAAAATACTGAATCAATCGTGAGAGAACTTTGCACACGACTTGAGCATATGAGGCCCCTCTCGTTCGTTAAAATTTTCGCCGCAATCCGTAACGGTTGTCCCCACTTGCATGATTTTGAAAATTTTCCTAAAATTTCTCTCATCGCTCTGACTTTTGTACATCTTAATTTATCGGCTCGATAATTTTGCATACAAGTAGGTCAGGGGACAAGGATGTTTGGCATTGAATTTGGCAAGAATCGCTCAAGGAGTTCCAATTTTAAAAAATTTTTATTAAAAAAAAATCTGTAATCGCTTTGATTTGCGCAAATTTCGACACATCGGGATTATATTTTCGACGCAAATAGAATATTATAGGAGGGTGATTTGCGGTAAATTTCGTAAAAATAATTTTTAAAAACTTTGGATTGTATTAATTTTTTTTCTGTTTTTCAAATGTTATCGAAAAATAAAAAAAATGAAACAAAAATTCAAGAAGAAGCGAGATAATCCTCGGTTTTTTTTTCTTAATTCGAGACACTACTATAGCGTATCATCGTCGCCAGGCATTATAACAAGAGGTCCTTCGAACCCGTGCATTTTTTCGAATCTCGTTTGACGAGGGACCTCGATATATACGTCAGCAGAGAAGAGACGCTGTAACGATCGAGTGTTGGGCTGTGTGCAGCTCTTGTATTTTTTTTTTCCACGTGTGCGAGGCACACGATTTAATCTCAGAGGAGGGCGCAATGCTAGCCAGGTGAAACCGTTCGAGAGTTTCGCGTGTACATCTACATACAACAGTGTATCTATATACACCGGTATACGCCTCTCCGTTGTAAAAGCACCTTTGTACACGATGCTTTTTTTATACAAATATACGTTATACGTCTATACGTATATATTTTCATGCGTATACGTATACGGGTTCATGTTTCCCCGTCATAACAGTTAAGGTTCGAGAGAAAACAAAAAACAAAACGTAAAAATAAAACAAACGACGGTACGGAGACAAAAAAATTTTGTGCTGCACTCTTTCTCTTGCATACTTTAAGGTGGTTGCATGATAGGTAAATTGTCGTTGTCGGATATTCCGTTTATCTTGTACCTTTTCCAAAGAAAACACGCCTAAATTCGTTTCGATCCTTTGAAAACGATTTTTGAACAATACTTTTGATAAATATGTTTTTCCCCTCGAAGGCAACTCGATACCGGACTCATATTTTTGCCTTCATTACTTCGGATGTTTTTTTCATCATTTTTCCTATTAATTAGTGCTCCAATACTCGAGTTTACTAAGAGGAATACTCAGGAATGATACACGGAGCTATATGGGCACGTTGATTTCCATCGTTTCCCCGTATCCTCGTGCAAATTCTCAATATGAAAAGTATTCATGAAAGACCACGCCTCTTAACGGCGTTCCCGACGTTACAATTGGCTGACGCGTTCGGCTGGTCGCCGATCGTCCCCGAAGACTGCCGATACGAGCGCTCACGTGGTATCGATCGCCGACGACGCGGTCGTGCGCCTCTCGTGAACACGATACTTTTAAAATCACAATGAAATACGATTTGTAATGCTCGTGTATCAAGACGTACCCATGACTTTTCAAAGACATTATGGATGCCTTGGTTTTTTTTTTTTTTTTTTACTTTGACATCCTTGAAAACGACTAAAAGTGTAAGTTGTCTAAATCTAACCGAAAAAAAAATGACCGATCTTGGGTCATTGAGGGACTCTATGCAGACGTCCTTGCGATATTTCATTGCTGTGTGTGTGTGAGACATACGCATATTTGTTATATTATCGGCTAGACCATGGAAAATATACTATACGGGTGAAAGCCCGTGCAGGTAGCGGCGAAATTCCGATTTCACGGTGATCGACGACGACTCGACGAAAGATCGGAGCTCGTACATCCATCATGCATGGTGCATGTAAGCGGACGCAACAAGCCTATCTCATACCGAGTGGTCCCACAAGCGGGAGAGCCTTAACAAATCTGGGACGTTCGAGCCGTGAATGAGAATGCGTATTACACTGGGACCTCGATTTAACGGCCAGTGGCGGGACCGGCTCCGCATCGCACCTTGTTAAATCGAGGTAGCGTATGCCCGCCCATGCTGTATCTGCGCATCGGCACTCCGTGCTACGGGCCTGATCGGGGAGACTTTAAGCGTCCCCCACCATCTCCCACCACGCGAAAAACCGATCGATAAATGCGGCATGGTGGGGACTGTCTATTAAATCGAGGGCCATTAAATCGAGGTCCTAGTGTATACTACCACTTTGCTATTATATTACAAATGACTCCTCCGATAGTGCAGTCTACCATCAAACGGTGAATGCGTCTCACGCTTTCCTTATTCCGACGACTACTGAAGGTGAAACACCATCATTCGGAATCGGGCATCATTCCAGTTAAAAAAAAAAAACTATTAAAATTCATTTTATAACGAAGTTAGTTCGACTAGACTAACAATACTCACGAAAAATCATACTGAACAATGTTAAAGCGCCCAGGGCATTTTAACAGGGGAAACCTTGTTTGGGATCTTGAAAAAAGTGATTTTCAGAAATTTTCGTTTACAAAAAATCCACGAACAAAAAATAAAGCCTACTTTCTGGAATTTTAAGGATGATTCAGTATAAATTTAAAGGATGCAGATTAGATTTTCTTAAAGTATAGAAAATGCAGGATATCCTCCATCCTCTCTTCGACCTGAACGTCACCCTCGCGCTCAACCTAAACATCGACCTCCTCTCAATCTAAATTTCAGCCTCATTTTAGCCTACGTTTTATCCTCCTTTCAGCCTAAATCTCAACTTCCTTTCAACCTTAATTTCATTCCCCTTTTTAGCCTAAATTTCACCCCTCATTTCAGTCCAAATTCCATCCTCATTTCAGCCTTGTATGTGACCCTCGATTCTGCCTACCATATCTCTCATTTCTCGACTTAAATTTCACTCTCCTCTTAGTCGAGAATTCCTTCGAAATAATTTTCCGACGACTCTGTTCAATTTGAGTTCAATTTTGCAAATTTCACAATTATGCAGTCTCGCGGGTCCATCGCCGGGTATAAAGACGCGCGACGAGACAATTTTTTTTTTATTTTCTGGATACTTTTTATGCGTATGCATGTGGATGTGTGTCAGTAACGAAGCATTGAGAAACTTACAGAGTCTTTTGTCATTTAGAAAAATTTCAACACTCAGAGGCTACAACTTTTGTCGCACAAGCATATAATATTCATGTATAATTGTGCGTAAAAGATTTTGAGCCAGTATTTACACACAGGCAGGTCATATATATACATCCATGCAAAGTGGCATCGAAATTTCACAAGCATTTATCTGAGTGAAGCACTGATTGCGCCCACGACACGACGAAGCTCATGTTTAACGATGAAACGACGAGGACGACTGCCTCAGTGAACAAGACGGCGTGTACTACGTCACCTGACTTCTCTCGTACTGAGAGAAAAGGAGAGGTATACTGAAAAAAAAAGAAAAAAAAATCGCGTCCCATGAATGTTTTCTCTCGCCTATATATACATATATATATATATATACACTTATATACAGTCACTCTTACTCCTTTTCCCTCTCTGGCCATTGTTCCACAGCACTTTTGCTTTCTCCCTCGCATGTGCAATCAATCTTCCATTGCCATTATCTCGACCTTCCGATATCAAATTTTTTTATTCTTTCGTCGTTTTTTAATCTTATGCAAACCAATTTTTTAAAAATTAACAAAATTTTAAAAGTTTCAAATTTCATAACGGCGTTTTATTCGCCAAAAATCTGAAAAAAAAAACGTTTGCACGAAAAGTCAATGGCAATCGGGAGTTTTTTGGAATCGCTCGTTTCAAGTCCCGAAGTCTTTGCATGAAAATTCAAAATGATTGTCGGAATGTTATAAGAGAGAATAGTGCTGGTTTCGACATTAAAGATGAGACGCTATAAGATAAAAATCGCATCTTCAATATATGACGAATTAAAGTTCAATTTTGTGGTCAGCTGTTCTGCGTCGGATATTTTTAATTTAGTCATTCTCTACTTCGGATTCGGAGGGAGTTATTAAACAAACAAAAAAACCCCGAGTATACCGCGTTTCATGAAAATCAGCAAAAATTTTTTAAAATATATCCGCCATTTTGAAAACTCTTGTTTCAAGTTCAAGATCGAATATCCAAATATCTCTACTTTGGAATTTCATAGAAATAAGACTTGAGAAAATCTTGATTTTTTTGTTATTTTAAAACTTAGGCTTCAAAATCAGCGTTCAGGCAAAGTTTTTTTTTCCCCTGTAAATTAACATTTTTTTTTGTTTTCAAGCATTGATCGTATATTTTCGAAACGCCCGAAATTGATACTAAATTATTAAAACACAATTATTAATAATTGTGTTTTTTAAATTAGTTTGATGAGGCATCATACGGCGCAATTACGCAGTTTCATGCTAAAGTTGTTCGTCCAAATTTTATTTTTATTAATTTCTGTGGAATTAAGCGTCATTAAGATATTCGCGATTTTATGAAATCAGTTTTCGTCCCCCTTAATTTAAGATGAGCATTATCAAGGTCGTTTCTCTCTCTCTCTCTTTTATTGTTATATATGTGTTACACAATTCACAGAGAATACAGAGATTCAGATTCATCGAGAGATAATAATATAAAAGGCGTCAGCTAGTCGTATTCAGATAAAGCCATGATCAAACAAACGTCGAGGCATTTAATCGAGTATACAAGGAGATGTACCTACTGCATACATAGTATATATTGCCACATAAGTGTAGTGACTCGGCAACACTCATAGGTATACATATATACATATTTGTATCACGAGCAGACAAGTACATGACATCTCTCGTATCATGCACGTTAGTATTAGTGATGAAGTGATCTCGTGACTCGTCAAATCTCTCGATAAAAAATAACATATCGTATACCTACGTATAAAGCGATTAGTAAATTTTTTAGTGCCTGAGAATTTCTACGCCTCTGAAAATTCACACGATAGACAAAAATCAGAAATTTAATTTTTAGGCGATCTTTCGTTCGTTATGCCAACAAGAAAAAAATGCAAAAGAACTTCTTCGTGAATAAAAGAAAGAAAAAAAAAGGAGAAAAAACTCGGCCGTATGAACGTAGAAATAAACACGAAAAAAGTGCACCGTGAGGCAGAGCCCGAGCTGTGAAATTAGTCGCAGATCACCGCGTGAAGTTGCGCACGCTCGGATCGGCTGCGATATTTCGATAATTACAAAAAACCGAGCTGTTACGTTCTTTCATCTCTACGATCTTTCATCTCTACGAGCTCGCGTCTGATCGTAACTATTTATGGCCACGAACGCCCATATGTCACGAAGAATCGGTCAGTCAAGTTTACTCAAGTAATTTTATGCCATTTGGAAAATCGAGACGATCAGCTAATCATACGCATAATGATACTTGAAAAGGATAAAATCTATTTTATAAAAGACAAAAAAGTTTGTTAAAAAATATATTATATTTCTGTTGTGCATTGACACCACGAAAAGTTCGATATTTTGGATAAGTATTTAAGCGAATTATTTTTTTTTCTAAATTTTGTTTCCTCGGTTTGGCATACGAGGCAATCTCTCCCCAGTTGCTGAGGCTAGAGAAATTTTTCCAAGCCTCTCAACAGCTTCTCAAAATACTTCGTCTGAAGTATTTTTAATTCTGCAGCATGGTCAATCTGACGAAAAAAAGTTTCAGTGACATTGGGAACCCGAATGCTCCAATCCGTGTTGGAGAAATTATGGCGAAGTGCAAATTATTCAATAAAGTGATGGTATCTCACGTTTTAGAGAGAAGGATCCTTCTTCAGGAGGATTTTATCCGCCAACTTTCCATACGATTAACGAAATTCCCGGGACACGTTACATGTATACATGGATATCCTGAGGCACTCATTAATTGTATGGAAAGTCAACGGATGTTATATATATGAAGATGAGTAGGTGCGTTGACCCCGTTAAAGCTGGGTGCGTATGCCTATACATTTTTCTCGTATATACAGGAATCATTTCGTGCCAGCACAATCTTACTGGGACCGTTGCCATTGTCTTTTTTTTCCCCCAATTAGTATACCGCATGGTGTCACGAAAAAGGAACTACCCAAAAAATAACAAGTAAAAGTTCAAATTCATTTTCCTGCAATCAACAAAAGTAGCGAATTAAAAAAAGTGTATTTCTGTCGGGCTACGTAGGACTGATAGGATGAAAAAAAAATCGTAAGCTTAGTAAAAGATGATCCGTAATGAAGTGGAAGGATCTGTGACGAAAGGAATGTTCGTCTATTGTGGGCGTAAATAAAAAAAAATTGCAGTCTAAAAATAATAATTAATTTTCTTCTCGAAGACATCTTTCGTAAATTAGGCGTGGGTTCCAAAAAATCTTTTCAAATTTACAAAGAAAACAATTTATCTTTCACACCATCCTCTTAGATTGTAGCTCTCGAGATCGTACAGCGCATGCGCGTGATCAATTGGGCGCGAAATTTAGCAATCGTCAGGCGATTTTCTAACTATTATGTCTATAAGTATGAAAAAAAGAGAGGGATATAGCGATTCACAGAAAGGATAAAGAGAAAGAGAAAGGGAGAGAGAGAGGGAGAGAGAGAGAACGGGAAATACATCTTCTCTCGCATCTTCTCAAGTTGGTTATGCCACCTCGAGTCACCTTACTTTACGAACGCCACGCCTCGCATTTCTGCATAATATCATCCTCAACAAGGTAGACGGACGTCGTCGAGATAGCCTCGACCATTTTGTCATTCGTTCGCCCATCTCGCGTCGTTGATTCACTCCTTTTCTTTTTTTTTTTCTTTCTATATTATACTTTATCATCGCAAGCCTAATTATTGCGCATTATTTTTCTCATCTTACGAAATACTATTTTTCCATTATTATATCTATGCATACGATAAACGAAAAAAAAAAACAAAACTCTAATCGATATATCACTGATAAGCTCGGAATCAACGAATTCCTCAGATAATATCTCGATATATACATCGATATGGCGATTCGTAGAGATTATAGGATATTCCGGTAGTGTTATTTATATGGATAAGCTAGTGTAGTTTTGTGAACTCGATTACGATTTCACAGATTTTAATCCCAAAATTTTTACGTTGTAGTAAAATAAGTTGAACATTTTTAATCGAATTATTTGCTTATCATTTTATAGTTAATAAATGAGCATAATATTGAAACGATAAATGTTCCTGGGGAAAAAATCGTTTAAACCTACATATAGATAATCTAATTTACAATCACGTAGTTATTTTTTTGGATCAAATTTGATCTGGGCAGAACTAAATTTTGCAAAATCGTAGGTCTACTTGAATCTCAGTAGATTTACTCAGATTTAAGTAAATCTAACGGAGATCTAGGTAGATTTAATTGTGATCCAGGTAAATCTACGATTTTCAAAAATTTTGATTCACGCAGATCTAAATTTGATCTAAGTAGATCTGAACTATTTTTTCCCACAGGCTATAACAAACCTGCTAGCCGATGAATCAATAGAATCGCAATTGTTGAATTAAAGACCTCCAGACATTAATTTATATTCGAATTGAAGCAATTTTGTGATTGTTTTTTCTCTGGATCCGCCATTTTAAACTTCGAAATTATTATTGCACATTTCGCTTTCGCGTTCATAAGCGAATTCTTCGATTAAGCTATCGTGATTTTTCGTGCTTAACGCCAACCACACAACGTTGTTGGAAAGGTCCTTCGAGAATTGGAAATCAATATAGGCATGTGGATGTAGGAAGAGGGATGATATTGCCGATTACTGTTCATTTTTACCCCCTTTTTCGGCATCTTAGATCGACGGATTAACGTGCGAAGCTCAAATGAACTCGGAAAGGCATCTTTCAGAATGAAAGTACCTTGCCGCTGGCTTGATTCGTTATTGCTCTATAGGTTTGCTTCGATGCACAAAAAAAGGCATTGCAAAGATTCCCACGTTACTCAACCAAACCCAAATCAAAGTCTAGACTATTCCAGGCACCCTCAGCTCGCTTCAAATGGATAAAAGCTATGCCACTTTCGGGAATCAAAAATAGGCTCCTGAGCCTCCTTACCTTCCTGAGGGGAGAACGGGACTAGTGCCCGTGGATTATACCGACCCCGAACGCTGGCGCCCAGCGCATTAAAAATCTGCAATTAATCAGAAGAGCTCTTCCAACGAATCACAGCTATATATAAATCCTGGATGAACCTATCTGACTTCCCACACATACAAGTTTCCTTCTGTACCGAACCTCCGAAATCTTTATTTTTCGGATGATTCCAAGCTTTCAAAATATCGCAGTAGTCCCAAACAGATACACATCCGAAGAAAAGTTTCAAAAGATTCAAACTACGTCTCAGTTTCATCCTAAATCGATGTATCCACTCGCTGACAGGACGCATCGGATATCTGACCTTAGCAATTAGTTGAAGTTTCGGATTATTGATGACGTTTAAAAAATGATTATTTCGAAGACTGCAAGCTCGAAAGCTTGGATCATTCGAACAATCTTCGTTGAAGTGAGGAGCAGCCTTTTTTTTTTGCTTCGTGCACAATTCCAATGGATGAAAAAGTTTTCGAAACGTTTATGATGCTTGTGTGAGTAGCGAAGAAATCGATTTCAAAACTATATAACTGGAAACGCCAAAGTCCAGAATTCTCGGGGCGCCTGGTAGAAGAAAAACCGGCCTGTGTTCCAGTCACGTCGTTGTATTAGGAGATAAACAACTCGAAATCCATGATACCCGTTTGCGTTCGAGGCGCGCGCTAGGGACGATTCACGTATATAATAGATATCGACTGCTCGTAGGCAAAAGGACATAAACCACATACCATTACGCATCAGATCCTGTATAGGTTATGGCCTTTCGTTTGTTAACAATCGATCGTCTAAATATATAGAATCATGGAACGAAGATCATTACAAGCTTAAAACAGTTTATCGCTGTTCGCAGCTGCTCTCGAGCCCTGCGGCATAAAGCGTCTTCAGCTTGATTCTCGCAAAAGGCGAAAAAAAAAACGAAGAAAATAAGAACTTTAAGATGGAGTTACGCGCCTTCAGCTCTCGTGCCAAGCGGGCATATCCACTATAAGCGGATAGTGTCGTGACGAGCGTCAGGGCACACACTTGATATTGTTTCGCATGTTTGGACATTGGTTTCAACTTATCGGACGCATTCGCGCGAGTGCGCATACGCAGTGCTTATTCCAAAAAGGAATCGCGACTCTCTTTGCTTCAGCGATTCTTACGTTCCTCCAGAATTAACGTCTTCTTTACCATCTCTGCCTAAACGTAATATATTTCCACTAAAACATTCAAAAAAATCAGCGCCTAAAACGCTCGCTCTCAACGTATGCCGAGTATCCACAATTCGACAAAGAACTTTCCCCAAATCTAAACGGCGCGCAAAAATGCTCGCTGACAAAATGGCCGATCTCAGGAAGGCTTGGACACAAAATGGTGGCGCTCCCAAAGACTCCTCTCTCTCTCTCTCTCTCTTTCTCTCTCGTAATACCGGCATGCACCAAAAGTGTCCTCGACATTATTAACCGTCTGTGCAGTTCTCATCAGGTTACACTGCTTGAATGAGGTTTGAGGTTACAAATAATCTGGAGAAATGTCACGGAAGAGTCTCATCTGGACCAAAGATCCTTACATAGGCCCTGTGAACTTTGTTCTTCTTTTGAATGTTTTTTTTTTCTTTTTTCAATCAATGAAAGAGCGTTCACGACAGTGCCATTAAGGAATTACACTATCTATTTCTCGCTTGGGCATTGCTCATCTCGCCTGTCGGCGAATCGCCCAACGAGAGTGCGCGCGCGCCAGCTCAAGAAGGCCCCAAGACGACGTTTACGTGTTGAAGGTGCGGTGGGCACAAGCGCGATCCACGCGCGGGGCAAGGTGGGAAAGGCAGCGAGCCAGCTCACCTTGGCGCTCATGGTATGCGTCCAATGGCGTCTTCCCCAAAGGCGTAGCCTCATCGTCGTATTATGCACTGTATGGAGACGTGGGCTCTTGCGGTCGTGGGTTAGTTTGGACAAACGGAATTATATACGCGCGTGCATATATATATATATATACGTATTTACTACTACGATCCAGAGATAAAAGAGAACCAAAGAGACCACTTGCACCGTTCTCGCTTGTTTTGATGCTTCGTTTTCAGTACCTACAGGTAGACGCACCTCTTAAACATATATACATATGTACATTGAATGGATAGTGAGTGTATAAGCGTAGCCCTTGAATACTTCGAGACGAACCGAGAGGCAAAAGTAAAATGAAAAACAAAGTAGAATGAAAATTGGTGACTGAGATTAGGATGATGATGAATTGAATGGTGTACTCGAGGCAGAGCCCGTGTGTGTCACACACGATGATGATCAAGGGGCTATCATATTATATATTCGAAAACTATCATAACATATATGGGCCATTCCACCAATTGTTGGATCCTAAAAATTTGATTAACGATATAAGAAGAAAAAAAACGTGAAAAAATTCGCTTCCTCGCTCATACCGGCCCGCAAATACCTCTATCCGATTCTATTCCAAATTTATTTTTTTTTTTTTTTTGCTGATTTCCAGTTGGATTTGTTCTGTGGTATTCAAAATTCGCAGTATCTGATTTCAATTACTCGGTAAATGAAAGACGAATTTCCGAATGTACCATACTTTTGTAGAGACATTTGTAGGCACTTTTCTGGCTGGTTAACGTATTTTGATGATTGATGCATCACATCAATGTGCGTCTTGGAAGGTTTTTTCGTCAGAGGTACTTTTTGGGGTGGACATCATAACAATATATCGTTGAGACTCAAAAGGTTGAGGCACTGCCCACGCGAGATCGTGCAGCTATCTCTTAAAATTTGGGCTTCTTACTGAAAAAAATCTCCAGCTTATTTCAGATAAAGAATCGAAAGGAATGATAAAGTATTGAGGCGCATGAGAAATCACTGTTTTTCGTCCAAAAAAAAAAAAAAAAAAACGTATTTTTCAGGTAGATATTGAGGAGCTAATGAAAAATGTATTCGAAAAGCTCAAAGTTTTTTACATATTTTTACATTTTTATTAAAGATACGATAAAAATTCGCATTTGAATTTTGTCCTTGAAATTGGATGTTGCTTTCCTCATGAAAAGCACCGTCCTATTGGGCTGAAGCTTGATGAATTTACCAAGCTTGGTGCACAAAATGTGAGAAAAAAATTTAACGCAAATCAAATTTTTAGGGCCCAAACGTTGGTTGATAATTAATGGAATGGTCCATATATATATAGGGGATACCGAGGCAAAGTGGGCACCTCAGCTGAAAATTTGAAAAAAAAAAAAAAAAAAAATCGAATGAAACGATCTGTCACACGTGATCCCCTTCGCTCCGAACACCACTCTCTCTAGCTTCAACGCTGTGGCTTCGAAGTACATTACCTTAAGTTCGATCGAAAATGTCCAACAGCGTGTTTACTCTGGAGACAATAGTTCTGTGGAAATCAGTCACATTTTTTCATGGAAATTCTTAGTTCATAGATCAATTTGATCTGAATCACCGCCGTCTTCGTGTGTATTTTTGATATTATGAAAAATGTAGGATCGACGTTGCTCCTTTTTTTTTTTTCAAGGAACAAAAAGAAGCTTTATTAATACATTGACGTATGACTCAGTGCATGAAACTTGAGAAAGAGTATCGACTTTGCGGCATTCCATTCGACTGGGTTCGTCACTTTTGGGCCTTTTATCATGTTTGAAGAAACGTTATATTGAAAGAAAATGCGCGGTATATTCATCGGATCGCCATATGAAAACGAGCGAAGATTTCTTTATTTTAGTTCGATTCCTCACTGATTAGCGACTATAGGCGATGATGACGCAGGCTCAACGAGGAATTTAACGTTTCGAATGGAAATTGAAGAAAACACACGGCGTGTTATCGTCACGAGCTCTAATGACGCTGATAAACTCTATACGACTGATTTTCGACTAAATGGAATGCGTAACTGTTATCAGAGATGTGTTTTTGGCGGCGTGGATTGATGCCCAGATGTGTGGCCTATTATAATAATACATAGCATAGGAAACTATCATAATCCAAATTACTTGCGTGGAAAGTTCCTCCATCAACGAAGCAAACTTTCAGCTCTGTATGATAAGTCATATATAGCCTCGGTTCATTGATTCATGCCCATATACTCGCAGAATCCATATTTGGCTTGGGCTGACATGATCATGGGTCCGTTGATGTTGAGGGAAGTTCACAACACACACACACACACATACGTTTATTAGGCATTTCACGCCGACTCGTCTCGCGTGTTTTTTAGTTTCGGTGTGTACACATTTTTATGCGTACAATTCGGTTAATCTTCGGCGCGGAAAAAACGAGCGATATAAATAATTTCGACTGGAATAGGATGGGAGAATGCTGATTCGTAGTGTGAATCATTTCGCATTTACAACATCAGTTGTTTACGATATTCTAAGAACTGGCAGTCAAATCCTTAGCAGGATTAGCTCATGTGTAAACTGACGAGTCCATGCAGTAATGCCGTGAACAATAACGGTCGAAATATACCGATCGCAACGTTGACAACCAATCACAATGAACCCGAGGGCCAATGAACGGGAAGAAACGAAAAAAAAAAAACGCGTGCAAATTGGAATCGTGAGTAAATGATTTTGTGAATGTGGAAATGGCTTTCGTAATTTGGGCTTCCTCATTAGGGAAATCTTTTTAACGACGAAGCAATGTGGAAGATTTCAATTTTCACGCTCTTGTTTTCTAAATTCCTAGCGTACTTGGGGACATTTTTTTCGGCTGATAGTCTCAAATTTGCGACAGTCAGAGCAATCGCAGATATTTTTCGAAAATTTCAAAACTTTATGAAATCCGAAGCCCTTCAGCGATTCTTGACAAATTAAATAATAAACATATCCTTGTACTATAGTGCATTTATAATAAGAATTTTCGGCTGAATAACCTCAAATTTACGAACGTTATAGAGCATTCACAGACGATTTTCGAAAATTTCAAAATTTTATGAACTCTTTGTCTCTTAAGGAGGTACGATCACTTCTGTGGGCGGGGGGAATAAGCGGAAACGTTGGCGCGAATGAGCGCGGCGAGCGAGAGAGGCATGCATGAAACAAGAGAGAGTCGGAGTTCTGACCATTTTCAATCGAAAAATTGAAACTTTTTTGTGATGTAGTGCTTGAATTACACGGTGAAGAATAATTTTTCAATTTTTTACAATATCTATCATATCTGATCGATCAAATTTCGGTTTTCCAACGGGCGTAGTTGGATGCGTGAGCAGAAAAACCGTGATCACCGCACTTTTGGTTGACCATCTCCAATAAGACAACGTGCTTTAGTAACTCAAACTGCTCGACTTTGCAATTTTATCACGAAAAAACTAAACGGTCAATATAGCTCAAATTTTGTCAATATGCGCATAAACTATTCATCAAAAACATATAAAAATTTCAAGTACGAAAGTTGGATTCGTAGCAATGATCGTACCTCCTTAAGCGATTCTTGCCAAATTCAATACCAAACATGTTTGTCCCATAGCCTATTTGTACAAAAAGTTTTAAAAAAATATCCTCAAATTTACCGAAGTTAGAACGACAACAGACAATTTTGAAAAAATGTAAAATCATCTAAAATCAGATGACGGTTATAAATTTTTTTGGAAAATTTCAGCAAAATATGGGGGCTTTATGTTTCAGTTGTGTGAAAAATTTCAGCGCGGTAGCTCAAGCAGTTCAAGAAATATTTCAATTTTTCGAATGCCTGTCTGCACATGCACACGCACAGACATTCTTTAAAACGTATTTTCTCGATGTTTTTGCACATTTTCAACACATTGGCATAAAAAAATCGATTTTTTTTTTTTCAAGAAAAGAAAAGCTTCCTCCGTAGCAAAAGAACCAATAACCTCCCACAAAGCACAAAGATAGTCTTAGGACTATAATCAAGCGATCGACTGTTGTAGCAATAAGATCGTTGGAGTGTGACATCTATTGGTAACGTGATTATTGATTAATGAGAAGGTTCATTTCTCAATTAAACTTGTGAGTTGATTTTTTTTTCGTATAACCTTCGAACTAAAGGGGTATCTATAAAATAATAATTTCTCGCCAAAATAGTTGGTGTCGCGATTTGAGGCTTGGTTATATAGTCTTGAACTAAAGTGTTAGAGGATTACAAAAGGTACAAGTACTGTGAAAATTTTATTGAGCTCAAGTACATTTGTATAGTGAATACCGCATGCACGAGTACACACACGCATATATATATATATATATATATATATATAGAAAATAAGGCGCAGCGCAGTCCTTCCGCGTTCCCGACCGCAGCAAAATTATCTTGAGATTCTATTTTTTTTTTTTTTTTCTGGCATTTCTCGCTCATTGCTTCTCGTGCATTATTCCACTCGACATCGAAGCAGTTTTGTCCATTTCAAAGTACCGCCCCGATACCCTACACCAAGGAACAATATCGAATTACACCCTGAATCGTAAATGTCAGTAATAAAACAAGTGGAAAATGTTGTATTTCCATTTGCGTTCTAAATAAAACATTCGGTTTTGCTACCTCGCGCGAACCGAGCATGCATGCACCGCGATGGAAAGAGAAAATGTTATCTCGAGGTTTCAACGCCTTGAAAAGGTATCAGAGACCAGCGGAAAGTGATATTTGGAAAAAGCTAGTTTTGGAAAATTTTTAATCTACTTCCATTAAAGGTTGAAGATCGAGACGAAATTTGGCGTAAGCGCGAGGAGAGCAAAGCGCATATGGGTCTTCGGTTAATGTGCCTTAAGTTATAATGATCGATGAACGCGCATAGAATTGATGAGAAGTCAAGTTTTTTTTTCTATTATTAACCGTCAATGCTTCGCAATGTACGTGCACATTTGAAGCAATCTGGCTAAACCACACGAAAGGATAAACTTCCCCGTAAAAAATAATTTAGATCTATACGTAGATCAAATTTATACCTACGCAGTTATTTTTCAGATCTGCGTGGATATAAATTATTTTAAATTGTAGATTTATCTAGCTGTCAATTGGATCTACCTAGATCTCCATTAGACCTACCTAAATCTGTATTAGATCTACCTAGATCTCCACTAGATTCACCTCTAGATCTCAATTAGATCTACCAAAGTCTGAATTCAATCTACCCAGATCTTCCCGTTAGGTATACTCAGATTTAAATCTACCGTTGCATACGGAGATCTGGATGGATCTATGATTTTCCAAAATTTAGACCTACTTGAAGAAGGAGAGAGATATAAATTAAATTGACACATTATTTAAACTATGCCAGCTCTCATTGCTATTATGCTATTATTACAATTATTGTTGCTGCTGTTCTCGTTGTTGTTGGTGTTGATGCTGTTGTTGGAGTTATTTATGGAAAAATTTTAACAATAAAATCCAATCTTGAAACTTGAAAATCGCTACCTCGTATCGTAATTTTGTTTTTTTTTTTTCGTTTCGAAATACTGCGTCGTCATTTTTATCGGGCCACAAGTTGAAAGATTCCTTCAGAAGGTAATAAAAGTTTAACAAGCTACTGACAGGCATAGGGATTTTACGAGGGACGAAAAATGATGATGAAGCAGGTGTGCAAGTTTAAATCACCATGGTATTTTCCCTTTTAAAATTTACGCTCATAGACACAGGTAGAGATTACTTTTGGTACATATACATCTGTTAATTATACCGGTAGGAGAATAAACATAATACGTTAATAATGTGTTATGCGTCCAAGAGCATGGACAGAGAGAGAGAGAGAGAGAGAGAGAGAGAGAGAGAGAGAGAGAGAGAGAGAGAGAGAGAGAGAGTCTACACACGTCATAGGGAGACGAGCTCGCATCGTCGTAGTCTCCGGTCGCGCCGTGCTACCTTTCAAAGAATGTACTTCCTTCCTGTCGGTATTGTAATGTGTGCAGCGTATTTCTACATATATTATATCCAACACGAAGGACCAAACATGGCCTTGCCCGCGGTTCGATCGTCGGCGGATGACACAATGACGTTATTTCATATTACCAGCGCCAAAACGCGCTCGCTTCGCTCACGCTACAGTGAACTTTTCGTCATACGAAAACGTGTTTTCTCGTGAGTTAAAAAATATCCTGTTCGAAATACGCGCAGTTACGTGCGCATGCGACCAACGAGGGGAGCACGTGCGCGCGCATATCGACTGTCATCGGCGATTATCGGGCATCACCGAACGCGACAGCCAATCATAACGTCGGAAATGCGAAACAGGGCGTGGTCTTGCATATTATTTTTTATAAAGAAATAATACACATCGTAATATTACAATGAGATATTACCAACCTTATATTTGATGATTCACAATTAATTAAACCCACTTTTACGGCGATTCTTCTCGATTTTCTCGAAACTCGGTTATCTATAATTAGGTTTATCGAGTTCATGGATTTTAAAAAATCATTTTTTTTATTCGAAAAGACGCTCATTTGCCCATCGTGATATTCCTTGAATAGTAAAATATCGTTTCAACGATATCATAGTCTTGTATGAGTTCGACTAGTCTGAATTATCCAGCAATTGACCCCATCGAAGTATCCGACGACAGTTCAATAAAAAATTGTTTGTTTTCGGTTTTTTAAATGACGATTTTGCGTCGTATTTTTTTTTTTTTTAGGAAAACACTTGGTCCTCGTGACAAATCCCGAGATCGTCGAGGACGCTTATGCCTTTGACAATCCATGCTTCAAGGACGCAACACCGGCTGTCAATAGGAATAACGACAGCCGACCATTGTCCACTGCGAGTCTCGTAGTCGAGACATCACCGGCTACCAAGGACTCTGCCAGATGGTCGAGTCCATGGTCCTCGCTGGGACTACCGTCGGTTAACAAGAACGACAGGAGACGAACTCTCGATGACTCTTGTCTCGGGGTAAGAAAAATTAAAATTCTATTCCTCCGATTTTCCGTTAATTTTCGATAATTACGTAGTGCCGGAAAATCATTTTTAAGGACTTTGAAGATCCGTAGGCGATTTTTTTTTCTGTTAAAGCAAAAATTTATGTGCAAAAATGTTGTTTAACGTTCAGTCGAAGGCAACGAGGGTAAGTGTCGTGAGTCTGAGAAGCCGCGACTTCACTGGCCTCGGCTTCAACGTCTGTGGCAACATGAGGGAAGGAATATTCGTCAAGGATCTGCTTCATCGTGGTCCTGCCTCGGAATCTGGTCGGATTCATCCGGGTCAGTACCATATTTTTCAAGAGTTTCGCTAATATTATTTTTTTTTTTACCTAAAAAAAGCAGTCAGATTTTGAAAATAGTTTATACATATTTTCCAAAGGTCGTAATTTGAAAAAAAAAAAAAAAAAAAACTGAAGATTTCATTAACCTGAAACTTAGCAAGTGTCACGCATTTCTCCTAATTATCATCGAATCAAAGTTTTGTACAAAATTTCATTGATAGATTTGAGCTTGAATCGATCATTTTTCTAAAAATTAAAAAAAAGAAAAATCTCGTGTCGAGGCGGAGCTCGTTTTTACGAAACTCTCGTGACAGTCCGCAATTCCAGAAAGTTCATTATCACGTATATTTTATTCATGCATGTATCAGCGGTAATTAGGTTTATCGGGCAAAGTAATTGGAGTGAATCGCGAGAAGTATGCTCACTCTCGTAAAATTTTATTCGCTCTATCCCATATACATACATTGAATGGATTTATATGTACAGAACTTTCTGCCTCGACGCGAGATCTTTCAGAGCAGCTGCATCTCCTACCAGTTAGTTGATCATTACATAAATATATATTTTTTAAAAATAATTATTGCAAACTTTTGTCGATCGATCGATGCGTGATGGCCTTTATATTCTTCTATCCTACCCCTCCAATAATCCCACGAGTTTATTCATCCCGAGCACCGGATCTAAAAAACCCACCCGACCATATCAGAGAATCCACAAGATGATCTCCTCAAGGTAACCAATATCCAGCTGATCCAGCACCCAAACCTCAACATATTATATACTTTTCGCAAGGAAAAGTCCCTATGTTTCCATAAATCTTATCCCAGGAAAAAAAAAATAGTGTAGATCTACGTTGATCTAAATTTTGGAAAATCGTATATTTACCTAGATCTCCGTTAGATTCAGATCTAAGTAAATTTACTGAGAATTAAGTTTAAAAAAACGGAGATCTAATAAGGAAAAGTGTTTGAACATAACGTAGGACGAACTCGAATTTTTATAAATCTACCGTCATATACAGAGATCTGGGTGGATCTACGATTTTACAAAATTCAGTTCTACGTAGATCAAGTTTGAACTAAAGAATAACTACCTAGATCTGATTGATTTTTTCCCTGTGATCTATCCAATCTATCCGCAAATCCCTGACTATTTCTCTACCCAACATTTGGGTAATCTACCCACGTAGGTTGGACATGGAAAAATTCCAACCCACGAGCTCTAGGTAGACTACTCAAAAAAACCGGAAGTGACGTCACTGTACAACTGGTGGGTTGTTCATACCCACGGAGGTGGTTTTCTACCGACTGGACTGTCCCGCTTATTGTTAGTTTTCTACCCACCACCGACCGAGTTCTGGCCACCCCACCGCTCGCGTTCAGTGGGTTTTCTACCCACCAACAATCGAGTTCTACCCATCTGGCCGCTCGCGCTCAGCAGGTTTTCTACCCACCACCGGGAGAGTTCTACCCATCCGGCCGCTCGCGCTCAGTGAGTATGGGTAGAACTCGGTCGGTGGTGGATAGAAAACCAACAAGTGGGACAGTCCAGTCGGTAGAAAACCATCGCCATGGCTAGACAACCCACCAGCAAGATTGTGGGAAGATGACGTCACTTCCGGTTTTGTAGGCAGTCTACCTAGCGCTCGTGAGTTGGAATTTTTTCATTTCCAACCCACCGAACGGGTAGAGAAACATGATTCGACGTTGACAATTTTGTGTCAAAATCAAACTCATATTTCCTAGTCCAAAGATCACATATAATTGTCGATGGATCTACCAAAGTTTACAAAGTTCATGTACCTTTCAATTAATCAATCGCTCCACCAGTTACGCTGTCACCTCTCGATGACGATCAACCTCGTAACTGCCCTAGCAGTCTGTGCGACCATACAAAACACCATAAAAGCGACGGTGTTTTTGTGCCAAATTTATACGGACCAAACCACTGTGGAAACCACGGTCCCACTTTTTTTAACGGAGCTTACGGCATGGTGGTTTGTACAAATGACAACCGTTAAAACGACCATTAAACGACTGCTCGAGTGTCAGTGCTCGTTTTACGGTGGTTTTGCCAGTCGTTATTTTGAAATCCACTTTGCCGTAAGCTCCACTCGAAAAATTGGGACCCCCGGGACAGTGGTCTCCGCGGTGGTTTGGTCGGTATAAATTTGGCACAAAAACACCGTCGTTTTTAGGTGGTTTCCAAGGTGGTTTCATGCGGTCGCTCAATACGCTAGGGTGGTACTCAATAACTGACGCATATGTATA
Source organism: Rhorus exstirpatorius (assembly GCA_963564615.1). Taxonomy (NCBI): domain Eukaryota; kingdom Metazoa; phylum Arthropoda; class Insecta; order Hymenoptera; family Ichneumonidae; genus Rhorus; species Rhorus exstirpatorius. Next base: position 19,631,225 of record OY751318.1, read on the forward strand.
ACCATTTTCCTGTGTGATTCATTCGCCAGGCGATCGAATAGGAAGCGTCAAGATAAGCTTCCGTAGCATGGTCTACGAGGACGCCCTGACGATACTGAGCTACGCGTCGCCATACGACGTCGAGCTCGAGGTCGAGAACGGTGGTAGCGTGGCCGGTTCGCGTCCGGCAACCCTATTAAAAAAAACCGTTGGACCTAGTCCCTCGAGGATCTGTCATCCGTTGTATCGTAGTCAGTCGATACCCGAATTGTCGCAGACCCACAAGACCTCGGCAAAGAGGCTGTTCATTGCCGATCCAAACGAATCACTCGGTTCCAATTATTCAACCATGAATTCGACGATGAAATCGTCAAAATCGACACCGGGTAGTCATACACCGGAGCGACGTCAGGACGACGCTAAATCATCCAACAACTCGCATCATCACAAATTTGGTATAAAGGTATTGCCGGCCCTCGATGGCACTGTCCACAGAATCGAGAATCAGAACGAGCACAATACGAATCTCGAGAGAAGAAATTCACGCAGACTGGATATTGACGATGTCACGAGGGAAGAATCTACGAATTCTCATGGCATCAGGAACATTGAGAATTTCATGAGAATCAGGAAGAACGATGATGACGATACCCGCGACAGGATAAACGAGAATCATCAGAAGCATTCTGATAATCCGAGACAGCGCAACGACAAGAATCCCGAAACGAGAAACATTGAGGCGTTTGATCGCGAATCCAGCATGACAAGATCCATAACCAATGGTCACGACGCAACGGACACATCGGTATTGACCGAAGCGTCGCCCGAATCGTTGGAAATGATCAACATACCGTCGGAAGTACCGGCCGAGGTTCACAACGCAGCGATGGCTGCCCGAAGGAATCGCAAGAGCAGTTTGGAACTTTTGAACGTTTCGCAATCAGCGAACATCGATGCACCGTCTCTGGAAACGTTGGATCACAAGAGCCCGCAGAAGAACAAGAGAAAAGCACCGGCACCACCGATCACAACGAACGACGAACAAACGGATAGGTTCATGGATGCCACGAAGATTCGCGACACCGATGAATCGATCTCCCGCTCGTCCGTAAGAAACGACAGTGAAATTGCGAACGATGGTATCGAGATTATCACGGATTACACCGAGTTCATCGCCGATGAGCCCGTCCCTCGGAGCAGCAAGGCCGATAAGGACGATCGAAGAACGTCGATGAGGCTTCGCGCAACGGACGATGATGCAGCCAAAGGATCCCAGACGGATTCCGACAATGAGAGCGAGATTCACGATAGCTTCACGACGATCGAGCTCAAACCGGCTGACATAACGATACATCATGGGCCGATTATCGATGATCCGGCAAACGTCGAGTCGAGCAACGAAGCGCGTTACGACGACGATGATGTTTATCGCAAAGCGGCGAGTCTCGGCGATCTTTCGAGATACGAGAACAAAACATTGGCAATTCTCGAACGGGCCAAGAGCCTCGATATGGCAGATGCAGCGACGAAAAAACGCAAACACGGTACCACGGATGACATGCTGAACGAGTCAACGGAGGATCTTACGAGGATCGATGATTCGTTTGATGCTCGTAAATTGCGAAAATCAAACGAGTGGGGCAATCTGGAGGATGCGATATGGAAGAAGAGACGAACGTGCGAGATTGCCGCGATGGACAGCGAAGGTTCGGGGAATAATACGAAAGACGATGCGGCAAGTTTCGAAATTTTGAATGACGCTGCGCCATCGAGAAGAATCGATTCGCCGGGACGTCTCGGGCCGATCGAGATGCCAGACGAAACGAGCATGGAACTGTATGATTTGCCGCTGAGCATACGTATGAGCGATGAATTCATCGGTACGGAGAGAATTTTCGATCCCGACGTGGACGATTCATTGGCGAGAATCGTTAATGACGCTAGAATCGTCAAGAGCCCGACGCCTATGGAAGCCGAACGGGATTTACGGAGATTCGAACTTGGGGATTCGTCGAGAGACGACGGGAAAAGTTGCGACAATCCGGAGACCGGAATTACAAAGTTGGAGAGCAGTGACGCAACGCTGACTCGTCGTCGGGACGTAGAATTGGAAAAAGCGTTGCGTTGCCTCGATCGTGAAACAAGCGTTGCGTCGATCGGTGAGGAGGCTACCGGCCGGAGTCTCGTCGATGAAACGACGAGGAGGCCGGAAATCTTGATGAATGAAGCCGAGGCGAGATTGACGGTTTCGCCGTATGCGGGCCTCAGAGAAGTTGAGGAGGAACCGATGCGTCGGATAAACGTTGTCACGGGATGCCCCGGTTGCGATCGCAAACATTCGCGAAACGAGCACAGCTGTCGGAGTCGGCTGACCGCGAATGATAACGACGATGGGGTGGCGAAAAAACGCGATAACTTGGATTGGCAGCCACAAAAATTGTATCCGGAAAGGCCACAATCGGCGGTGAACGACGATATCCCAATGTCGGCATACGAAATTGGCATCACGAAGTTCGAGAAGATCCGCGACGATGAAACGAGATCACCAACGAAATCGCCGATCGAGAAGAAATTAATGCGAGAACGCGGCATCGAGATTGACGAAACGAACGAGACGAGAGAACACAATGAATCCAAGATGGCCGACAGAGAGACAGGGACGAAGCGCGATTTCACTGAGACGGATGAGGATACGGAGGATCGTGAATTGGAACGTGACAATGTCGGTAACGTAAGCGTTTTAAGCGTTGACAAGAGCGACGATAGCGGTTTGGTCGATGAATCCGGTGATTATGATCGTCGTGATTACGACTCGAGGCCACCGTTGCCCGTAACACCGATGCCCAGTTCTGGGCCAATCCAGAAACTCGCTTACATCACGGAAATCAGCGTAAGTCCGGAAAATTTGCCGGTCAAGCAGCACGAACGTGGCAATAATTCGCCTGTCGCGCGACGCGACAGTAATGTCAAACCACCGAGAATGGAGGCGAATCTTTCGTCGAATGGCAGAACAACGACGACGAACAAAAAACCACCGGTACCACCGCGCAGAAACGACAGCTCGAGGATAATACAATCGAGGGAAAACGAGAACAGCGATAAACAGGCGGTTTACGTTCAAAGCGAGTACAGGACATCCGGTGGCAGGGACAAAAATGAGAATACGGAAAAAATAATGAGCCTGAATCAGGTGGCGGACGTGGGCAGGCCGAGTGACGGTAAAAAAATTGAAAATTGGATATATCTGGGCGACAATGGTGAACAAAATCCTTGGGGCAATGGCTCGAGTCAGCAGCAGCAGCAGCAGCAGCAGCAGCAGCAGCAGATTACGAGCATCATTGTCACCGCTGTGGATGACAAGAAGAAGGCTCATCATCAGTGAAGGCGATCGATCGAGTATGAAAAAGGAGCTAAAATTTTTTGGTCTATCGCAATTCTCATTTTGTGATTATGTCTCGGACGACAGCGTCGCGGGAAAGAAAAATTTCCAGATCGCCGTCGATTTCATACTTGCAAAAGCTTGTAATTTTTGTTTCCATTCCTCCTATAACCTGACGAAAAAACAATTGGGCGCGTTCTTGAGAAATTAAAGAATGAGAAAACGACGTTTATTATTGTCGCAAAGTTAATATAATGTGCCATAGAGACGAATCCTCGGGTCTTCGCATGAAGAGAAACGTGAAAATGAGAGACATATGTAGGTTAGGTTTGACGGTGAGCTCCTAAAAATGACGGACTCACGGAGCGATGCATGGGCCTGCGCGCGCACACTTGTATATCCCTTCCATCGATACACGGACCAATAGAACGACCCTAAACGCATCACCGATAGATGTCGCGTTGCTTGAACTTTGCATATATATATCCCGTGAACGAAGAGTGAAATTACGAGGGCGGGAATTTTTTTTTTTTTTTTTTACGAAAGCAATAATCGGCCAGTCGATTGAACACAAACGCCACACACACGCAAACTGCTACCGATTTTGAATATAGCTCGTGGTTGAAAATAACTCTTGACATATTATATATACACGAAAAATATTCAGATTTTTGTTTATGTCCAACGGAATTTGAAGGGAGAAAAAATAATTATGCATGACGAAAGGACAGTTGGCATCGAAAGTATCACGATGTCTGTATTCGGGCTTATATATGCACAGACAGAAAATAAAAAATAACCGGTTTAACGCGTTTTTATGTATGTACCACTACGAGACTTCACTAACAGTATGAATTTATTCGTTCGAATCGACTATTTCGCAAAATCGGTAGTATTTTTTTTTTCACGGTTTTAGCTGAAAGTTTGAACTTTATGTTTTTTTTTAACGAATAATTATTCGAAAAATGCCTCTGTCGTAAGAGTGATCATTTTGATATTTCGCGATCGACAGCCAATAAGGTATTAGAATTGAATCTGGATTTTTATTTAATTGATCGCTCGTGTCCGTATTGTTGAAATTACCGAATAATTTCACAAACGAAAATTTCATATAAAATGTTTGTCTCAAAACAGCTTAACGCACTTGAATATTTCTTAAAAAAAAAAAAAATAATAATGATAATGATGATAATTAATTTGATAATATATGTATAAATACCAATCCCTTAATTCATCCTTGCATAAATATATAATACATTGTATATTATAATATACTTATCGAAGTATAACTTCGCCCAAGTATATGATAAAGATTTTTTTTTTTTTTTCGCGAACTAATAAGATACGTGTACATTTATCTCAAACGTTTTTGGTGCCGCAAATATATATTTTATTAACTCTGGTTTAAAACGCTCCTGGGTAAATATATAATATCGTTAAAAATTAAAAAAAAAATCTCAGGCAAAAAAACGTGCAATGTCCCCCGGAAGATCTATGATTAATTTTATTTTTGTAAAAATAAAAATAAAGAATGAACAGTTATCGGCAGAAATGTGCAAAAAGGAATTTCCCAATTTCATTTGAAGAGCTCCCATTTCAAATATCGCGCCGATCATGGCTCATTGAATTTTTGTAAACTATAATCGATTAGTTGGTAATATATTTTTTTTTCTTTTTTTTTTAAGAATGTGGTAAATGGCAGGAAGAATTTAATTAATCGTACGATACGAATTGATACTTTTGGCATTTGAGATGAAATTGGGAAATTATTTTTTTGGTTAATTTATCGTTCTATAATAATTGTATTATTTTTTTCGGTACATACGTTTTCTTATTCATGATAGCTGTTCCACGGAGGCCTGATTAATTTTTTTAATCAACGCGACATTTACTATCACATTTTTTTCAACGAATATACATATATACGTATCAGGGCGTTGATGAAAAGTAATTTTTTGGTGTTCAACGAGTCTCTCGTTGATTTTTTTATATAAAAATAAGGTTTGCAAAAGCTGATACTCGTGGAGCAATATTTCCTACTGCCTCATTGGCATTTAAATTTATTAAACTTCAAAATTAAATTTGGAAAAAAATGTTTATCCTAAAGTGTTCATCGAGTCATTCGTTTTACTTTTTCATAAAAATCAATTCTGTAAAACGCAGAGTATATACCCTAATATTTACTACTGCCTCATCGTTTTGAAGATTCAATTTTTTTTTTTTTTTAATCCTCAATATTAAAATATTTAATTGTTCATCGATTTTCTCGGGTATGCCGATTGAAATAATGAATTTTCAAACAAAAAATGCCAGTCACATTTTTTTACGCCACCCCAATGATTTTGGAGTTATAAAAAAAAAATTATGTCAATGAGGCTGCAGTGAAGTTGCCCGAAAAGACGTTTTTAGACTTCTCTAAATTTCAAAACCCCTTTTTTTCTAGCGCTCTAATATATATTTATATCATTCTCTTTCGTTAACGAGAAAGTTAGAGAGGAATTAGGAATTGATAATAAAAAAAATAATGAAAAAAATCAAATTAGCAATTGGACATACTTTAAGGATCGTCGTCCGTATCCAGCGAAATGGACGAATGGATGATCATATCCATGGATCAACTTCCATGGACATAAACATACGTAAAATGTTAGATAATATTTTCTATGAACGAACAATCGAATTATTCGTTTTTCAAATGCGCTCGAACGATTCCAGATTGAACAATATTAATGATAAACACGTGTTTTCTATTTTTTTTTTTTTCTTTCTTTTTAACCATCCAACTAGCTGTTGAATCATCGTAGGTATTATGAACTGTTGTACATTTTATTTTTTATCAAAATAATCGGATATTATTATAATAGAAGATCAATTATAAATATTTGAAATAAAAATTATTGTTTATTGTACGTGTTTTCGTGTTTATCTAGTGCATAAATTTATAGTAGCAATGAATTCGGGGTTATATTTACATCACTACCAGTTATAACCCTACCAACGAAAATCTCTGCCAAAACAGGCGTGCGAGAAAAAATTTACCAAATAAAAACTCTACAAGATTATCATTGAACCAAATAACAAACTCTGCCAGTTTAAATTCTATCGCATAACAACTCTACCAGTTTACCACTCAAACAGATCAGTTTAACTCTATCAGTTTAACACTAACAGATTCTAACACTACCAAATAACAATTCTACCAAATGAAAATTCCACCAATTAATAATACTGCCAAATAACAGCTCTACTAGCTTAACGCTCTAAAAGATTCTAAAACTACCAAATAACACTTCTACCAGATTATAATTCTACCAAATAACAACTCCACCAATTCATAACACTGCCAAAAATAAAAACTCTACCAGACAGAGCTGGGCGGTGCTTCGAGTACCCGGTACTTGCGATGTACTGGAAGTATGTACAATACTTGATTTAAAAAGCACTTCAAAAGTATTTCAAGTATTGTTCTTAAACTCCCAACTACTCGACCTGTACTTCAAGTATTTGTACTTAAATTTTCAAGTACATATGCCATGTACTTAAAGTATTTGCAATGAAAATTTCAAGTACTTTCCTGTAGTTCAAGTATCAAGTATAAAGTACTTTTGAATACGTCTTGCTAATGGTTACATGTAATATAACGCCTTTGAATATATAATTGAGGAACGTTCTGCGCCATTTTTTATTAAGATTGTAAGGCACATGACCGTTCAAAAAGGCTCAAGCTACGACGGTAGTTACCGGTGTAATTGTCAATGAATGGCTCCGTTTTTAACAATCCGTGTATTATATTCTTTATTTTTTCTTTTTCAAACCCGAAGCTAAATAAATCTTGATTACAATCGTCAATGCTATTTTTTAAAATTATTTATAATTCTTCGTTTAAATATTTCTGTTCCATTCTGCCTAACCTGAGTGAACTGCGCAATGTGAAAAATATGTTTTGATACAAAAAGTACTCGAATCTAAATCAAATGAGTTCAAAGAGTACGTAAAAAATCAAATATAAGTACTGGAACTTACGAGATGTATACCTAAAAACTTGAAAAGTTATTTGATACTTTATACTTGACGTATTTCAAGTATTTGATACCTCAAGTACTTGGTACTTCAAGTATTTATGGTACTAGATACTTGAAATACACGAGTAGTTCAAGTACCTGCAGTACTTCGTACTTGAAGTACTTTCTCGTACTTTGCCCAGCTCTGCTACCAGATTATAATTCTACTAAATTAAAACTCTACCAGCTTATAATTCTACCAAATAACAACTCCGCTAGTTTATAACACTGCCAAATAACAACTCTACCAGATTGCAATTCTATCAAATAAGAACTCTAACGGTTTATAATTCCATCACGTAACAATTCTGCCAGCTTAAAAATCTAACAGATTCTAACACTACCAAATAACAACTCTACCAGAGTTTATAATACTACCACATAACAACTCTACCAGATTACAGTTCTACCAAATTACAACTCTACTAGTTTATACCACTACCCAATAAAAAGTGTACCGGTTTATACCATTACCCAATAAAAAAAAAGTCTACCAGATTATAATCCTATCAAATAACAACTCTACCAGTTTATAACACTACCGAATAACATCTCTACCAGTTTATAATATGGTAGAGTTTTTATTTCGTAGTAGTATTATAATCTGGCAGAGTTGTTCTGGAAGGTCTGTTTTTTTTTTGGTACAGTTGTTCGTTGGTAGGGTTTTATCTGGTGGAGATGTAAATGTGCCCTACTCGGGAATACAGAACCCGAGCGATTGTGCTGGATATACCGAAGACTGAAAACATCTACCATGGCGACGTAAAAAAATATATATATATATATATATATATATATATATATATATTATATATGTCCCAAGCAGTTTCGATTTTATATATATATATATAATCAAAACTGCTTGGGACACTCAATGTAGCTCCATTTATGTCGTTTTTTTTTAAATTTTTATTAACAGAAATTCACAAGCAGAGAATCGCAATTATTCATCTACGATGTATTATTCAAAAAAAATCCCTTGTCACAAACGCGCGTTGCCTCCCATCGATATGAACTTGATCACACACAATTATTCTTGACGAGGGTAAACTGCAATCTCGATTAAATGTATTTACATTGTCGGATAGCTCTCGACATAAATGCGTCATGCTCTCATCCAATGTCCAAACATAATTTACTTTCTGGATAAAAAAATAATTTTAAAAAAAATATTCCCTCTGGTTCCGTCGATCATCGCACCTATAGTAATACGTAAAATAACATATTTGCCTAACGCATAAGGTATGAGACGCTTTTGACAAGTAAATCGAACATGCCCATCGGTATACATACACATCGTTCGGATCTTAAAATCTGATGAATCAGTGCGTTTGACGTGAACCTTCGATCGTACTCGAATCTACCACATACTCGCTCCCCAACCATATCGCAGTTAATACGGTTCCGACGAGGGAGTAGGAACTTTGAACGAGAAAAAAAAAGTCGATTTTTATTCTAAGCGCAAACGATTATTATGGCAGGGAATAAAATTGATTAAATTGGCAAAAAATTAGATAACGATACACGTGCATAGAAATGGCATATCCGGTCCATATTTGTCTTGTACTGTTTGTCATCATCGGTGGCACAGTGCCATGTGCCGATGCATTTTTAGGAAGATACGTCTCGTTGATATGCGATCTTTACGATTACTACAGTACATCGGGCGTCAATTTCCTAATGTCGTACCAAAATCCCGGTAAGTTCAATTTTACTTTGACAAGAAAGAACCTCCCAATAAGAACAAACGTATAAAATCAAGAAGAATGTCCGCCTAGAAAACGTTTATTATACGTATATACGTATAATGAACGTTTTCTAGGCGGACATTCTTCCTAAATTTATACGTTTGTTCTTATTGGGTTGGTATATAGATTTAACTTTTTATATTTTTCTTATTCTTATATTCTTTTATTTTTCAAGAGCGACAGAGATTATCAAAATACTATTCGCTCTATCTTTTTTAATAAAATCGTTTTGAAAATTAGACGATTTTACAAGATACTTGAAGACTTTTTGACATAAATTGCGGTACGCAGAATTAAATTTTAATGTTTACGTCATCGTTGTTTCTTTTTTCTTTCGATCGTTGTCCGAACAATTATTTTTGTTTTCATTTAAAAAATGAACTGTTCAGTGAACGTATAATCAAAGATAAAAACCGCGTTCAAGCATCATATATTCATGAATCATTGACAATAATGGAAAATCCATAAATTGCGATTTTTTATTATTTTAATTTGGCCTATGATAATAATAATATTAATAATACACCGAGAAAAGAGAATGTATTGAACTGTTCATCTTATTATAGGATATGTATATCGATAATTTTTAACGGTTTAATCAACAATTTTTTATTAGCAGTTGTTGTTAATATAACAAAAAAAAATTATAATTCCTCGATAAACAGATATACGACAATACACGCTGGCGTATGACCTGACGCGTAGACTTTCGAAAAATGGCGTGGCAATGGTAACGATAAATTCCGAAGATTTTGAAAACCGTACGAAACAATATTATTACAAGCGAGCGCCACGACCTCTCGTCGTTCTATTGCTGACGAGCATCGACGACGTAAATTATTTTAGCCAAAGATCACGAAAATATAATTTATTTCATTGGTTTTGGTTGATAATATTTGCGAACGATTTGGACTCAGCGGTATGCGAATATTGCAATGGAACGATTAAAAATATATTTCATCTGCGCTTCGATTCGAATGTGTTGGTCGTGTGCTGTGAAGATCCATTGGTGAAGGAATGGTGGGCATTTCGCGAGAATAGTATGGAAACGGCAGTTTTCGGCAGATGGACGATCGACGATGGTCTCGAATTAATCGCGAAAGGAAGTCTTTACGAGAGACGCAGTGACCTCAATGGCACGGAACTTCGTATAGCCATTGTCACGGTGAGTTTTTTATTTTTTTTTTAATTTTTTTTCTGTTTGTTTGCTTCTACAGATCTAAATTCAGAATAAATTCTACAGATCCGCGGACGTAAATGAGATTTACGAGGTGCAAGAGACATATTTTGGATCAAATGTACTGAATGCCTAAGCCTATAACAATTTGTACTTTTATTTATTTTTATTTTTATTTTTTTAATTATTTTATCCATTGTTATATAATACATTTTTCAGGGTTTTCCGTTTCTTCTCCTTTGTTTCCATTTCCATTCGGTTGCTTGGCAACCTCCCGGAGCATTGTTTACAGTCATTTTAGTCCTTATAATCAACTATTGTATCGAATTTGCACGTGGGCACGGGGAAACTGCGAAAAACCTGGCCGAGATGACTATATCTTATCGAGTTTCAGTTCTATTGCAATCAGAGACTCGAAAAAAATCCTGTTGAATGTTAAAACTGAGAGTTTGTGCTTAAAAAAAATTATTCACCAATTTTTTTCGCATTAATTTTTCCTTCCTTCTGCATTAAAATTTTTCCCGTCCTTCCCCTCCGTTGGCATTACCATTCTACTCTCTGATAACCTCCCGAAGTGTTATCCACAGTCATTTTAGACCTTATAATCCACTATTGTATCAAATTTGCATGTGGGCACGGGGAAACTGCGAAAAACCTGGCCGAGATGACTGTATCTTATCGATTTTCAGTTCTATTGCAACTGGAGACTCGAAAAAAATCCTATTGAATACTAAAACTGAGAGTTTGTACTTAAAAAGAAATTTTAATCATTTTGTTTGCATTAATGTTTCCTTCCTTTTGCATTTTTAGGAGTTTTCCGTCCTTCCCCTCTGTTACCATTGCCATTCTACTCTCTGATAAACTCCCGGAGTGTTGTCCACAGTCATTTGAGTCCTTATAATTCACTATTGCATCGAATTTGCACGTGGGCACGGGGAAACTGCGAAAAACCTGGCGAAAATGACTGCATTTTATCGAGTTTCAGTTATAATATACTATTACGATCAAAGTCTCGGTAAAGGTGACTCCCGCTTAGTAATCGCGACGTGCAAAAGCTTCTGTACGGCTAAACGGTCATCGATCCCAGTACTGGCCGCGCAATTTTGGGAAATTGGAAATTTCAGCTTGTCACTGAAGAAAAACAAATTTTGATGTTTCTTTTTTACAGAACGTTTTATTTATTTATTTTTATTTATTTTTTTTATTTTTACATCGACTGTGCTGTGGGTTTGTTGCTGAGAAGATTGAAAAGACGAAAAAAAAATGGACATAGAAAAATAAATAAAAACAGGAATTCTTGTAATTTTTCTTTCCACGGAAACTGGGGTCTCTGTGTCTTACAGTTTACTATGATTTTTTTTGTTTTGTTTTTGTTTTCCCTACGAATTGAGCGTGTATGTGTTGTGTCGTTGATTTTACATTTTTAAAATAATTTCATATTTTGCTATCACACCGACCGATAACCATCCAAGTCCTTGAACGATCGAAAATTTCTTGCGGATCACGAAAACACACTGAAACCTTTCTTGTTTTCATTTGAAAAGTAAAAAAAACACAGCAAGTAAAAAAAATAAATAAATAAAAAATCGAAAAACTTTGTCGCGGTTTCTTCGATCCACGAATTTAATCGCGTAAACGATAAAGATAAATAAGAAAAAAAATAAAAAAGAAATTCGTCTCGCAGAATTCGGTTTTTCTCGCTGATGAAGACGACAAGATGGATGGATATTTCATTGCCGTAATGACGGAGCTAAAGAGCGTTATGAATTTTGATATTTCGTTGATAATACGGGACGAGCGATTCGGCAGTTGGAACTCAACGACGCGAAATTGGTCGGGTATAATTGGCAAAATTAACAGAGGCGAGGCCGATCTTGGCGTTGGGGATTTTACCATTACGACACGTCGCCTCGAAGTCGTTGATTTTACATTGCCACTGATGCTATCGCGAACACAGGTGTATTTAAAAACGCTGGACGGTGAGGGAGTACATCAGTGGTTCGCTTATTTCAAGGTATGCCGAATTTCGTTTAAAAAATAATAATCAAAGATCATGATTTTTTTTTAACGGAGGGGAGGGGGGGATGATGATACGAGAGAGTCATTGAAATGAAAATTTGCTTTTTTCGCTTGAAAAACAAAATTATTTTAATGCAAAAAAATAATACATTTGTATGATGAGCATTTATCTGCGAAAGGCTTTTGGGCATGAAATTTGGTTGTCGATAATTCTTCTCACGATCACAACGACGACATTGATGGCTCTGATAAAAACGGGGACACGAATAAATTCGTTTCCATATCACTTTTTCGAGCAGTATCTACGTATCTGGGGTATATTCTGTCAGCAAACACTGTCCGGTAAGAAAATGAAAAAAAAGGTAGAAAAAAAAATCCGCTACATATTTGTCATCGGTATGAAAATAATTGTTGACAGAAGACTTGTGAAACAAAAATTTTAATATCACATTATTATTGCCATAAGGCGTCCATATTTTTCGTTCGTGAATCGATATATGTCAAAGCGTTATTGCCAAAATTTTTGTTTCCCAACTTTTTCGATACGCCTGAAGGATCGGGTCGGCATTTTTTTTTTTTTTTTCTTTTTTTTTTAGCTAAAACGAATAATTCATACGCATAAATTTTTATGCAATATATAAATATTGCATAAAAATATATAATATATATATATAAATATATATATATATATTTATATATATAATAAATATATATATATAAATATTGCATAAATTTTTATGCAATATATAAATATTGCATAAAAATTTATATATTTACATAATAAAATATATTACGCGTAAATATATTTGCAGTGTTGCAAATATCTTTATTATGTTGATTTATAATCGGTTAAATTAATTAAACCGGAGGATTCGAAGTCATTGGAGGTAACTTTGAGACGTATTTATCACGGAGATTTCAGAAGAAATTTTCGATAAAATCCTTTAAAGACCTTCTCATCAATGATATCTTCAAGCGATGTATGAATTAACAACGATAGATTGAACACTTTTGATTAAACACTTTTAGATTGAACACATTTGGATTGAACACATTACTCTTAAGAGTAATCAAAAGTGTTCGAAATAGTCGAAATAGTCGTCCGAAAGTTTTCGGACGACTATCATTACCCAGCGGTATATTTATTTCCTCTATTGTTTTTACCAATTATAACCCCCAATCTCTGTAACATCAACGTACACTACCCGCGGGCAATTCTATATTTTAATTGTGCAATTTTTATCCAACGAATCGATCGTAGAAAATTTTTAACGATTCACTATAACGTCGTTACAGAATTTCCGGTCGAAACACCGCTGAGAATAGCTTATTTTTCGGTATTTCTCTCGGCCATAGTCGTTCTGGCTTCTTATTCCGCCTCGCTAACGAGTTTTCTTGCCGTAACGAGCGCTGCTTTGCCATTCTCGACCATCGAAGAATACGCTAATGACGGCTCATACCGTCTCATAGTGGTTCAGGATACTTCGGATTGGGATTTTGTGCATGTGAGCCGAAAACCTCGATACCTTTATTTATTTACATATGTATAAGTTTAAACTGGAAAATCAATTGTAAATGTCTCATTATCTTTGTGGGCTTTGGATTTATAATCGTTTATAATCGTAGACCTCGTCCGATCCTGTCATATCAAAAATGATGACTATGCTGAAGCCCTTGAATGATCTTCCGCGAAATATATACGAAGCATTGGAACAAGTACGTTTACCTTTTCATACAATTGTAATTTAGCACATTTAAAATAGAATAATTATTATTTTTTGATCCCCCTTAAATCGGAATGTAATGAAATTTTTATGGATTATCCTCTGGAATTGTCCCATGCTGAATTCTAAAATTGTCAAATTTATGAATTACCGAAATTATGTAGATACACAAATACCGAACTTGATTAGCTTGATTTTCAAGTATGCATGTGTAAAATTTAAATTTAATAAGATTTATATATTTTGACGTAATTTTTATGTCCGAATTGAGTTTAGAGTTTTAATTTATTCAAAATTGAGTTTTAACTCATTCAAACTTGAGTTACGCTGAAGCTTTGCGCCGACGAGAGAGTTGGGTTTATCATAAACGAAGCGGTGTTGACATCATATAGCCTATCCTTGCCTTGCAAAATTAGTAAAATTGAGACCGGACGAATGGACAGTTTCGGAATGATAATGCCAGCCGGAAGTCAGTACACCGACCTTGTGAATTATCAGTAAGTTGTCTACACGAAGAAATTAATATTTTTTATTTTATTTTTTTGTAGATCTACGCAGATCTGAATTTTGGAAAATTGTATGCTTACCAATATCTCAATTAGATGTAGCTAGATTTCCGTTAGATTCTACTCGGATCTTATTAGTAAATTCGCTGAGATTCAAGCGGATAAATGGAGATTTGATGAACAAAAGTGTGAACATAATTATTAGGTCGACTCGATAGTATATATCCACGATATATATTATATAATATATAATATATTATATATATACTCGATAGTATATGTTATATAATCCAGGGTCCACTGTTATATACGGAGATCGGGTGGATCTACGATTTTACAAAATTTATATCTACGCAGATCAAATTTGATCCGAAAGATAGCTACGTAGATCTAAATCAAATCTACGTAGACGTAAACGATTCATTTTCGAATATATAATTTTACCATTGAAATACTTACATTGCGCACATTGCGCAAAAGTCGTTCGTTCAATCGAAACTTTTTTTTTCTATGTTCATAGTATTCATCATTTCCAAAGCAGCGGAATTATGAGTCGTCTGAAAGACAAGTATTTAATGAAGCTGGATTCACCCGAGGGGAAATACCATGTAGTGTGTCTTCGGAGCATTGCGCCGATACTCTTTATATTGGCCAGCGGCATTATTCTCTCTCTCGTCGTCTTGTTGTGCGAAAAATTGTACAAAAAATTTGGTAAATCGGCGCGAATGCCGCGCAAGATTGATACGGGAAGGAAAAATAATTTACGAATGATAAAAATCCTCAAGTGGTACAGCGATCACGAGAAACAACGAACCTCGAAAAGTTTCGAATGATTCGATGTACAATTGCACGGCAGGCTATACCATCGCCGATGTATTATTTTTTTTTTTTTATTTGACTCAATTAATTTAAAGAGGATAAATGTGAAATAACAGTAGTGTCCTGCTTCCCTCTAGCGGGACGATGCAATCGTTACATAAATTAAGAGACACCGGTCGTTTTGAAACATTATTTTTAGGTCTCTCGGATAATATCACACGGCGGCCCAAGATTTGAATCCGTGCCAATACCAAATGTTTATATCCGTTTTTTTTTTCTCTTTTTTTTTCCATTCAATTCTCAGGTGGTTCAAATTCTACCTTTATCAAAAGTTAGATTCCTTCTTCAGAAACAAAAGCTCAAATGAGGCTCGATAGTCTTCAAAGTCAATATAATTTCATGAATAATTTTTCAAACTTATATACCATAATGTTGCTCGCGAATCTAGCGATAAAGCTCATATGCATTTTATAATAAGTTACGTTTTACCGTGTATCAAATTTTCCTGCGGTTCGGTTCCGTGAAAAATGCACTAAAGTATAATCGCACAACTGCACACGATCATTCACATTTAGAATTTTCATAATGCAAGTCTAATTTGATTCTACTTATTCGTAAACGTGTGTTAATCGCTGTGAGTAGCATCAAATCATCCGCTGGTGCTTAACGGAGATTATAAATTTTGAGGATAAAATTTTTATGACGTCTGTAGCATTTTAAATCATTCAATGGACGAGAACAGGCCAAAAAAAGACTGCACTGGAACTTTTTTTCTACCTATATATCCGTGATCAATGAAAAATTTATAAACCGAGTAAAGCCACGGGATTCCCCCAATTTATTGATATACTCAAACCGATTGTAATGGCCCAACGATAGAATAGAGTGGCGACTTGCAAGCGGGAGTGCTAACCACTGCGCTATGGCCATCGATTATTCTCTCTCTCTCTCTCTTTCTTTCGTGTCGTCTGCTTGTATGGAATATGCTATACCCTCGCACGATCCATTCAATTAAAAAAATATTTACAAAATATTCGGACGTTCGGCTCTAACAAGGAGTATCAGGCCTCCGGATCATGGATTCTGCTCAAACTTGCAGATGTGTTTCGTTAGCCCTAAGAATCAAGCCTCACATCCGTAGTTCCATCCAATAGGCATTTTGTCGCTCGCTTCATGACATAAAATACCATTTTTAACCAATTTATCAGTCAACTTGGATATGTTATTGAAACTTTGTTGGCCGATCATAAAAATGAATATTCAACGTGTTAATTTACTGTATTCAATGTTGTTCGCTGCCGCTAGGCCAATACACGCTACGCGCAAGCAAAGAAAAGCATAGTATATTATTATACTACTCCTATACTATTATAAGAGTATACTATTATTTTATATATTTTATATACTATATAAATTATATATATTATATTATATATATATATATATATATAACATATATATATATATAATATATAAATTATATTCATATATTATATAAAATATATTATATTATTTATATATATAATGTATATAACATATGTTTACTTATCTTTGTTTTTAACTGTTTATATGTTGGGTATCTTTATTCTTTATATAGTTATATCGCGCACTGTACCAAAACAACACACTTTCTAAACTGTATTTATGTAAAAGGGCTTGTCCCGTGAATAAATAAATAAATAAATATATAATATATATAAAACATATAATATATATAATATATATAAATTATATATATATATTATATAAAATATATTATATATTATATATATTATATATTAATAAGAGTATACTATTATTATAAGTATAATATTATTATACTACTCCTATACTTGGGTGTGGCAAGAGGAACGTATAGCACGGGACAGGCAACGTGCGGGGCAGGTTGCGTTCGACATTTGTTTCACCAAATATAGTAGTTTTCATTTTATTAATTTGCCATTATTCAAGCATGGTGAATCTCGTCCATTTTTCTCTAGGGCTTTGTAATAGATAAGTTTGTACTCTCCTGAAATTTTTAAACAGCCGCTACTTTTTTACGCATCTGATATCGAACGATTCTTCACGTCATAACGATTGATGCCATAAAGACCCTATGCATTTCAAGAGCATCTGTACGAATTTTTATCACGAAAAGTGGGCGGTGAATCTCATTGAAATTTTTTCATGTACACGAAGTGCACCTTTACAAAACACGCTGTTAAAATTTCAAGTCGCTGTAACTTTTTTTAGGTTCGAGCAGAACCTCCTTAATGATAGAAAATGATGAAACTTTGAAAAAATATTTATTTTGGTTTTTTTTTGTTTGTTTTTTCATTAACTATACAACTTGTACAAGTAGCGATAATAACGCGCGTCGCAACACGATCACATTATGTGTTTGAAGTCTTTCAAAAAAATCATTAATCCTGTCGAATTCCCCCAAATCTCGCAAGGTTTTTTTTTTTCAATTCACGTAGCGGATTGCTTGTAATTCTTGGTGCTCATGAGCTTCTTGCCGCACATTGCGCATATGGCTTTTTTGTAAGCGCACGCTTGACAATAATGCGAACCAACCTGATGAACTTTTTGTCTGCATATCCTGCAGATCTCGAATTTAGCGGTGTAGGGATTATAACGAGCTTTCGACGACGACAGAGCCTTGTTCTCGCCAACTTTACGACCGCCACTTTCCACGGTGTTGCGAGCTCCGGATTTCCATGGATCGGGAGTTATGACTTTTCCCAATTTTTTCTCGCACTTCTCGCAAACCATCGCTGATTTTTTAAAAAGGAGCAGAAAATATTTTCTACGATTTCTGATGTATTGGTCGGAATTGAAGCGTTTTTTTTTTATATAATTTTTTTGGAGGTTATGTTCGAAGAACGCCGAGATATTAAAATAGATTTTGGATGTTCGCGATTTATCGAATAACACAAAAAACAGCTTGAAAATCTTAGGATCCGAAGCTTCGGTAAACGAAGTAACGAACTCGTTGAATAATAGAAATTCGAACGTAACTTTTTGTTTTCCGAACACAATCATCCAAATGACAGAACTCCGAGGAAAATAAATGAAAATATATATACATATTTTACCGAGGCGGTCTGGCTAGGAAACTGTTTTGACGACAACCATTAATTTGCTACGCCCGCGCGTGCGCATCCGTATATCCGTAATAAAAGTAATAACCTCTCCCGGCCAACAGTGAGACAGTACACATTAATTAACTTTTGTAACCTATCGAAGATCGTGGTTCGTAGTATTCGCGATTTTACATTAAAAAAATAATTACGAAAATATATTTCATCGACACGAGTATAGGATAGTTGAGAATGTCACTCTGCGCACGTAAGTTTTTTTTTTACATCGAATTTTCGTAATTCTTGATTATATTCTACTCGCAGACACCGTATATTCGTACAAATCCATCGAATTTACACGACTGAATATAACAGCGTTTCAATTATCTGATTGTTTATCTTTTATCGTAATACTTTGTTGGAAGTTGAAATCTGTTAGAAAAACGAACAAGTCGCAGGCAAAATGTTAATACTCAAATATTATAACATTCTTGGACAGATCGAATACTGCAGCGTGATACTTTATTTTCAACACTCCGTTGTCCTCGTTGACAGTAAAAATAAGAAAGCTGAGATGCAAAATTTCTCATGTCAATGCAAAATCCATTACAAGAGTACTGTTTTACAATTTTTTAATCTTCCAACCGCTGCATTCTTCATATTGATTTTACTAAAGGTGTCGCGATCTATATCACAGCGAACATATAATAATTATCAATAATTTTGGCCAATTTAAGAAGTTTGGACCAGAACTATAAAAAGATCCTTGGAATTGTAACTTGGCTAGAACTTGATTTTTTTTGGAGATTAATTTGAAAACCTCTTTTTTTTTAATATTTCAAACTAAAAAATGAAGGATGTGTTTTTTTTTTTAGTCGGAAAAATTATGTCGTACAATAATCTTATTTAGAAAGCGGATGACGAATATTGTCACTATTTTAAAAGATTTTACAATTTGAAAAAATTCCCATCGACGCTCTACCTAGTTCGATCGGTCTTCGAGTTATCGTACATGAGTTTCGAGCTACCGTACGAGCAAGCTTAAATCGATCGAAGGAGCAAAATGATAAATTTAACTATTCAAAGTCCTTTGCGCGAAAATTCATTTCCATAACTATCACATATTCCCCATCGGAAGTGTAAAATTCATCAAAAAATGAAAGCTCTCGAGGAGTACAGCGAGGAACTCAAATATACCCAAAATATCGGAGCAATGTGTGTTTTTTTCTCTCATTAACCAAATTGCTCCGTTGAAAAAATGTCTCGCTCGAAATTTCAATGTCCCCCTGCGAAATTGCATGCCCTTTTTTTCACGTCCCTTTGCACTTTTTTTTTTTTTTTCTTTTCGAATCCAAAACAAAATTTCAGAGCTTCTACGCCCGGCGCTCTTGCGCTCGTCTGTGGTGCGAAAATTAAGCGCCAGCGCAGAAGCAGCTCCTCATATTACGGAAGAACCGCTGCAGGCTTTTCGCACGCTCGAGAACAATCCGGCCAATCATAATTCGGATCATCTTAACAGATTTTATACGGTACCGCCCAAAACGAAGGAGCATGTCTTTCGTCATGGCGGATTGCCAAAATCATTTGCAATTCAAGCGGATACGTTTTGCGAGTGCTCCTTTCTAGTTAGATCTCCGGTGCTCGAAGTTATTTCGTATCTCAAACAGACGGACTACACGAGACCGCCGAACAAATATGTCTTATGTATCCTTTGAAGATTCAGGTATCCCCAAACGATTTAACTCTAGCATCGATCGCCGCTTCAACTTTTCATCAAAGAATATTATATACGGGGTATTCCAGGACATTTTCGAAAGCTCCCGAACCCTTACCCTCGGCCGATTTCAAAATGAATTTTTTTTTTGGTGATAGTCCCAGATCTTTGCAGTTACAATTTTTACAAAATTGTAACTAGCGAACGGCTGTTCTTAAAAAAAATCTGAAAAAATTCATGAACCCTTCAAAGATCTAGGACTATCACCAAAAAAACAATTAATTTTGAAATCGGCCGAGGCTAAGGGTTCGGGATCGTTCGAAAATTCCTGGAATACCCCATATATAAATATAATATTTTTTTTGCATTATAAATAAAAAAAAAACAAAGGAAAATCTATTTTCTCGCACATTTCATACAAAATGAAGAAATCTCAATGACCTTGACTCGCGCAACTAGACGGCGCAATTGGAACTGGAAAAAGCATCGCCATTGCGCACCTGTTACACTACGCGGCTGTGACAAAGAAAATTATCGTGCACGTACCTTGGGGTATATAAACGAATATGCAAAGTTTCTCGTATTTCGAGCGATAATTTTTACGTTTCGAGAAAAAAAATTGAAAAAAAAAAAATGCTTTTCTCATTTCCAGTTCCGCATTGGTTCAAATATCCCAAAGAATTTTCAGCGTCGCAGACCAGAGAAGGATTCTACGATTTGCCTCTGGACGGCGCCGCTTGGCTCGTTCATTTCAAGCATCAAAATAGCGCCCTTCTGGCAGAACTCGATGTACGCTCCATCGGCGATAAGTATAAAAGCCAATGAAACAAGCCGGCGAGCCGCTGTCGTTTCTTTTTTTTTTTTTCAAATTTTACGGATAAATTTAATTGTCTTGGAAAAAAAAAAAAAAAAGTAAGAGGCCTTTGATAAAAAATTCCCTGCGTCGGGCGAGACTGATTTTCTCTGAAAAAAAAAAAAAAAAAAAAAAAAAAAAAAACGATCTTTCTCATCCCAATCGGATGTATACTTTTTTTTCCCCCTTCATTTGTCGAATTTTCAATCTGATCTTAAAAATAAGGAATAATAAAATATGCAACAGGTGAGAGTATCGAAAGATTACGAATGGAGTTCGCGGGAAACAACGAAAGCCGGGGTTCCCCTTATTCAGCTGATCGATCTTGGCATAAGTCGAGTAAAATACTCGTGCGACATTATACACGCTCTTACGGAAGAACTTAAATTCGCCAGTACAGCCGGAAAATGCAACACCCTCGTTGCGATCGATGGATTCAACGCGTTTTACAGCGATAGATCGAAAATCAAGAATGATGATAAAAAGTGGGTAAAGCCGATCAAAGTTTCGCTGAGCGAAGCATTTTTGAATATGACAAAGTACGACTGGTGCAACGGATCAATCGTGTTAACCGTCGATCCGATAGCGACTATGGTGAGTAAGCGCAAAACCGCGAGAATTAGGAGCATGAATGAAAATTTTTTTTTTTTTTCAATCATTGGGGCGCATAATGTAGAAGAAAGTAAAAATAATGAGGACGTATTTTTTATTTTTCGTTAAAAATGACAGAGATGCACCTGTTATAGGCAATTTAATTTCACGGATTTATATATATATATATATATATATATATATATATATATATATATATAGATATAGCGTAACATGTGTGACGTCATAATGTTATATTTTTCAATTTGTTATATCAACGGAAATTTTGATTCAAATAAAAAATAAAAAATACGTACTAAATATTTTTTCCTAAACTATCAGATTTTGAAATGAAAAAAATTTCATTTATACATGTAATATATGCTTTACTTCGATGCCCAGGAGGGCGGCTACGATTTGAATGACGGACTGCCGAGATGCTTGCTCGGCAAGGAGGGCTTCGAGCATCTCGATCCTTTCTTGCCAATTAAATTGGCAAATTACACGGCCGAGGAGTACGATTCGGTAATGGAATATTACAAGGAACGAAAATTAATTGGTAACATAACGAACGAGGCACAGCGAGAATTGGAATTGTTGACCGCTCGTAATCCATACAATTTGATGCAACGTTGTAACTCTCTATAAGATTAATAATAATGATAATAATAATACAAGAGCTTTGTAACATTTGTATCGTTTTTTCGCAGTGTAAATATACAATTTTTTCTAGTTAAAGAAAATATTTAAGGAGTGAATATCAATGGCGTTTGTTATAAGTAGAAAATATTGGAAATTGTAGCACATCCGGGATCCAATCGCATAAAACTCGAGAATTATCCGTTTCGGAAGCGATTTTATATCATATGAAACGCATGGTGTAAATTCGAAAAAAAAGAAAAATGCGGTTCAATAGATCGGTCAATTATGAACAATTTTTGTCGTGAACACAATTTTTACGTGCGGGCTCTCGCTTCAAGCGGAGGTATACATGTCAATCTGAAAAATTAGAGAATCACGAAAACTGGATTTTTTTTTTTTTTGAAAATTCACAGAACAAAAGCGACTGCTTCGAAAATTTAAAAAAAAAAAAAAATTCTTAATCATCTTTCGAAGTATAGCACTTCGAACATAAAAAAATCAAAATAGGGTCAGGGAAAAATTCGTATTTTTTCGTTTGATTTGCAGAAGCTGTTTTCCCATAAGCAACCGTGTTAAATTCATAAATTTGTAACTATTCAATTATTTAGTGAAAAATTCTGAAATAATTCATGTATTATTATTATTATTATTATTCTATATGAAGAAGTATAATTTGTCAAATTTTCACGAATTTTAGCGATTTTTTAAATATCCATTCGGTAATACCTTAATTCAACAGTCGGCGCATCTAAAAAAATACGTGAAAATTGTCTGGAGACTGAAAAAGCCTGTGTAAGCCACGCTCGTTTGGGTCTATAAGTGGCGCCGCGCCGGTGAAACATTTGCGAACTATCCTCACAGCTAATTATTATGTGTGAATTTTTGGCTCGCAATGCCATTTCTAAAATTTTCCACGTCTATAGGAACAAAAAAAAATGCTCGTTGGTCAGGGTTTTTATCCGTCCAGAGGCTAATCGTCAGATTTTTCGTAATTAATAGCCATGCAATAAGCGATACACATCCATTTTCGTTTAAGACCTCTCGAAATTTAGCCGTAAACTTCAACACCAGCGCTGCCGTGGCCAGCTCGGGAATAACTCTTTGGCTTTTCGCTGTACGTAAAACGTATATATTATTGCTATAAGTAATAAAAAATATGAACTCCAATGGGGAAAAAAAACCGCATTATAAAGTGATAAAGTGCGGCAATACTAGTTCGAATTCAAATAGTAACTTTTACATATTTCCTCTGGGCATGACGTCTTTGATCAATCTGTAAAATATTTTGGTGCTGCTGACACATAAGTTACCTACTTAAATCGAAAAAAAAAAAAAATAGAGGAAACTTTGGGGTCTATCAATTGCGTAGAATACCCCACTATTCTTTTTTTATTCCGTCAAACCGTCTACGAGAAAAATGGGTTAGAATTTTTTTTGAGATAATGTTTACCTGACGCCTCACTTTTAAGATTATATATTTATAAGATAGTACAGAGCAAGAACCAATTATTCATCAATATATTTTGAATTTTGTTAGAGATAACCGAGATCAACATTATGTATTATATTCTTTATACTTACTTTCGCACTTGTACTTTATACGGTGGCAATGTGAGACTGGTCTGCCTGATCACGCTGCACCTAATTAATTAACTATTCCTTGGGGATTAAATGGTAATTGCATGTGTTAAGGTGCCTTTTCATGCGCAGCAAAGCAGCAGCCGCAAAATGCTTTGATTGGTCAATTCACCAAAATCACCATCTCGCGCTTGGTAATTTTGATGAATTGACCAATCAAAGCATTTTGCTGCTGCTGCTCGCTGCCCATGAAATGGCACCTTAATGCTTTGAAACCCTGTCCTCATCGCTACGTCCATCCTCTTGTCACTTGCCGTGTTGGAATGACTGTTTTTTCACTCAATATATTCAGCCGATATATCGGCTAACTAATATATTCTTCAACTATAAAATGATTCTACAATATATTGCACAATTTGTAACAATATATTGATTTATTTAAAAAAAAATTAAATTAATTTTTCCCTAAACTATATATATATATATATATTCGACTATTCGGGACATGTTATCCACTCTGGCATAGATCTTTCGATGTTAAAAAAAAAAAAATAATAATCTCGTGCAAAACTATGAAAAAACAAGAGCAAAACAATATTCTTCACGAGGCGTTAATGACGCCCTGCTACTTTATTTAGTCATACAATATCAATAGAAACTGCCACCACATCGAATGCAAGGATAGATTTGCGTTTTTTTTTTTAAATATATATCTTTCCTCAAGGAATGTATATGCGTTGTAACAACTAATAATCCTAATTGAATATGAATTGAACGCGTCGATACCACATGAATTATTATTTAGAGTCGTACAACAGGCGAGAGAGCGTCCAGAGCAGCGGCGATGTCACCGCCCTTGGATACCAATAGATTCGTCAACCAGCCACCCTCGTTGGAGAATCCCATTTGAATCATGCTCTCCACAGATTTTTGTATCGTCGGATTTGAATGATAGATAATGGGTATTTCCTGGGATTTTTTCGGCGGTTCATCCGTTAACTTGGGATAGATTGATTTGGATGTCGCTTCGACGGGAGCAGTCGGCTGTACCTGAGAATGAATTTACGTTACGAAATATCTTTGATGAAAAAAAAAAAAAAAAAAAAAAAATCATTGTTCATACGTTTTTCGGGATAGCGCCTGCGGACGTTGAGACGGGCGGTGCGATCAAGCTCGCTGTTGGACTCTCGGTTCTATTCAGCAAAGTCCATCCTTCGTTCTCGAAGGAAATCTTCTCGGTCCGCGACGAAGCTTCCTTGGCCTCCTCGCTCGTGGTTTCCTGAAGTTTTTTACCCTTGCCGGGAAACTTGTCGGACGATTCGTCGCTGGCGCGCGGGCAGGTGACTTCCTTCTCGCTGTCGCGCGTAACGGACGCGGAAGCCGAAGCGGATGAAGCGGCATTTGCCGATTTATCATTGTTGGCTTGTATGTGCGCAAGGGGATCCAAGAGTTGGGTCAGGAAATTCTCGCCAACGGCCAGGCCAACGTTCGTCAAAAGTCGGATCTGCTCGACGGGGCTTTTCTCGTTTTCGCGCGACTTCGTGGACGGATCAGCCGAAGCGGAGGAGGAGGAGCCCGGTGTTACGGTATCCTTGGTTTCCTTCGTCGTTTCCTTCGTTGGACATTCCCCGGGAATATTGGCCCATTCGTCCAAATAAGTTGCGAAAGTGTCTATCCACGATGGCGCTTCGTTGCCATGACGTGATTTTCCATGATGCTTGCCGCTCTTGAAGGGGCATTCCTTTGTCTCGTCATTTTTCGCCGCGTGAGACTGGGCCTTCTTCACGAATCTGTTTACCTGAGTCGCGAGCCGCTTGCCATAATGCGGCTTCCATTGCAACGGTACGGACAAACGTATCATGCAGTGCTCGGGATGCATTCCGCGAGCCTCGCAATCGTTGCAAAGATCGTAATCGGCGCACTGGACGCATTTGTAGCGAAAGCCTCGTATCTGCTTGTCGCAACCGTCGCAATCGACGCCCACGTGAATGGGTCCCGAGTCGCACGGAATGTGCGTCGCGGGATTCTTCGAGGATGAATATTCGGAGCGTAGGATAACGTAAAGCTTGCGTATATCGCTCGAGGCTGTCTCGCTCAGAGCAATCTGTAATTCCTCGTCGCTCGAGATTACAACGTCGTCGCCGTCCGAATCTGGAAATAACGACGATGTTTCCGGGGCTCGGTATTATATACGGGCTGCGCAGGCTCATATTTCTTCGATAACGAAAAAAAACGAGCGGCATGCGAGCATTTATACATTCGATTCTTGAACAGCGGAAATTGGAAGAAGAAAAATATGATATACCCGATCGAAGCAATACGAGATAGAGTAACAACGATCAGGGACAATAATTCACGTGAAACGTTTAGCGGGACAGAGAAATTACAAATTGCACTAAAGTTCAGTTGAGGATAAATTAAAAAAAAAAATTTCGTGAAATTATTCATTTATTATGTTTAAGAATTTATGGGAGATAAGATCACATGAGAAATTTAATTTCAATTAGATTCGTTGATCGCCGCGATGACCGATAATGTGGGAAAAATCGATGGCTTTTTTTTTTTTGTTAAAAAGTTATTAATATAATAATGAAAAACGGAGGGCAATGGACGCGCGGTTCGAGGGTAGCGGATCACCGTCCGAATCTGGAAATAACGACGAGTTTCCGGGGCTCGGTATTATATCCGGGCTGCGCAGGCTCATATTTCTTCGATAACGAAAAAAAAACGAGCGGCATGCGAGAGCATTTACATTCGATTCTTGAACAGCGAAAATTAGAAGAAGAAAAATATGATATACCCGATCGAAGCAATACGAGATAGAGTAAACGATCAGGGACAATAATTCACGTGAAACGTTTAGCGGAACAGAGAAATTACAAATTGCACTACAGTTAAATTGACGGTAAAGTTAAAAAAAAAAATTTCGTGAAATTGTTAATTTATTATGTTTAAGAATTTATGGGAGATAAGATCACATGAGAAATTTAATTTCAATTACATTCGTTGATCGCCGCGATGACCGATAATGTGGGAAAAATCGATGGCTTTTTTTTTTTGTTAAAAAGTTATTAATATAATAATGAAAAACGGAGGGCAATGGACGCGTGGTCCGAGGGTAGTGGATCACCGTCCAAATCTGGAAATAACGACGATGTTTCCGGGGCTCGGTATTATATCCGGGCTGCGCAGGCTCATATTTCTTCGATAACGAAAAAAAACGAGCGGCATGCGAGCATTTATACATTCGATTCTTGAACAGCGGAAATTGGAAGAAGAAAAATATGATATACCCGATCGAAGCAATACGAGATAGAGTAACAACGATCAGGGACAATAATTCACGTGAAACGTTTAGCGGGACAGAGAAATTACAAATTGCACTAAAGTTCAGTTGAGGATAAATTTAAAAAAAAAATTTCGTGAAATTATTCATTTATTATGTTTAAGAATTTATGGGAGATAAGATCACATGAGAAATTTAATTTCAATTAGATTCGTTGATCGCCGCGATGACCGATAATGTGGGAAAAATCAATGGTTTTTTTTTTTTGTTAAAAAGTTATTAATATAATAATGAAAAACCAAGGGCAATGGACGCGCGATCCGAGGGTAGCGGATCGCCGTCCGAATCTGGAAATAACGACGATGTTTCCGGGGCTCGGTATTATATCCGGGCTGCGCAGGCTCATATTTCTTCGATAACGAAAAAAAACGAGCGGCATGCGAGAGCATTTACATTCGATTCTTGAACAGCGGAAATTGGAAGAAAAAAAATATGATATACCCGATCGAAGCAATACGAGATAGAGTAACAACGATCAGGGACAATAATTCACGTGAAACGTTTAGCGGGACAGAGAAATTACAAATTACACTAAAGTTCAGTTGAGGATAAATTAAAAAAAAAAATTTCGTGAAATTATCAATTTATTATGTTTAAGAATTTATGGGAGATAAGATCACATGAGAAATTTAATTTTAATTAGATTCGTTAATTGCAGCGATGACCGATAATGTGGGAAAAATCAATGGCTTTTTTTTTTGTTAAAAATTTTTTAACGTAATAATGAAAAACTGAGGATAGTGGACGCCCGGTCGGTGCTCGGCTCTGGCGAACACCGAAGTTAAGCAGGCCTGTTACTTGGATGGGTGACCGCTTAGCCGTGCACTGGCTTGGCGCGCCGACTACCCGGTGGGAGGCAATTTTACTGAGATTTTGATGGCAACGCATCAGAAACTCAGTAAAAAAAAATAAAGCTGATGAAAATCATGCGATACAGTGTAGCTGAAAAGCAGCTGCGGATTCTACGGAAGTTAGTTTAGCTCAGTGAAGCGCGGATAGGGAGAGATAGAAGGGGAAAATTGGGACGGGCTGTGCTTAAAAATTTGCAAGGGTATACGTTGGAACACAAATTAAAAAAAAAAAAAAATAATGTGAAAAAAACATTTGTTTCGGTCAATCTTTGGATACTTTTTTTTTTGTTGTATCTTTGGAATGGCTGATATCTTTGTGAATATGCACCATTTTTCGTGCGATTATTGAACACTTTGTTTGATATCAGTCGTTGAAAAATTCGAAATTCCGCGTATTAAATTAAATCAATTAATGAAATTAATTTCTGTTTTTTATCGCATACCCGAAATTCTATTGTCCCAAAGAATTTTCAACAACTTTTACATTTCAATTATAATAATGCCGATATTAATTAGGAACATTGTAAATCCTTTTTTTTTTGCAAAATGAAAAATTTAAAAAAATGAATTGTCTTTATTTTTTTTTTATGAAGATTTTGTAAAATTAAGACTCCATGATGTAAATTATTACTTTCCCAGTGCAAGGAAAAAAATTATTAAAATAAATCGTTAATTTCGTTGTGAAAGGAAAATAATAATCACTTGCATAAAAAAAGTAACAAACGTATGCAGTTAAAAGTAATGTAACTTTTGTAAAATAATTCATAACGAATTACAAAGAAAATAAACTTATGTTTTTTTTTTTTTTCAAATATCACAAGAACTGCCTATTTCTGCTTATATATTGACAAATTTCTGTATATACATATACATATATATATATATTCGTTTATATAATGACTCGACACGACTCTCGAGTTTGCGGGCTTTCACTTTCATCGATGGCCACATCGTCGAGTTCTCGATATTTCCATTGCCAGTGAGACAGTCATATTGAACGATAAATATACAATGACATAACATAAACACGAAAAAAAAAGAAATAATCGATTGCGTGTACGTACCCTTCCAAGATATGACGAAGTGTCTGCCCCTCAGTGTGGGAAAGATCGTTTGCATTTTTTCACGAAGATAAACGAAATTCGTTACAACATCGGCTTCTACGCCAAAACGTCGAACTTCCTTCGACGATTCGTCCTCCGTTGACATATAAACCTTGAAGCTCACCGTTCCAGCCATTTTAATCCTCTTTTGCTCTTCCGATATAATTAACTCCTGCGACCCCTTGAGATACTTCGTCGTTGTAATAATAATCGGTGAAACGCGCAATTTGCAATCGAAATGAAATACACTACTCAGAAATGCGTTGAAAATAAAACTCGATTTTTTCGATAACGAAAACTGGAAACTTGACGTGTGTACTGAACCAAGAACGGCGATCGTTTAATGCGTCGCAGAGACTCTACGGTGGTTTTATAGTAAGGTAATGGACGAACGAAGCGCCATACGGTGACTTGTCTGACAAACAAACTTTAAAGATGCTGACGCAAGGGCGCGCGATGATTTTCACACGGGCGCGAACATTGCCATGAACTCTTCGAACGTTCCAGAAATTTTTACGAGATTTATTATTATTATTATTAATATTATTATTGTTTGTACAACAAAATCGTCATTTCTTGAGAATATAAAGTTTTTTCGGCTGTTTTTTTTTTAATTACAACGATTTCGAAACGAGTTTTTTCTTTAAATTTTTCGTACGAGTAAAATTCATGGAAACGTGAGAATTTAAATCGTATATTCGGTATATATATATTCGAATCGTGTGTAGCGCCACCATCGCGACGCCATGTTTGAATGAGATGTGGATATTTTCGAAGGAAAGTCACGTGACCTGATATCCGC
The DNA here is from genome assembly GCA_963564615.1 of Rhorus exstirpatorius. Taxonomy (NCBI): domain Eukaryota; kingdom Metazoa; phylum Arthropoda; class Insecta; order Hymenoptera; family Ichneumonidae; genus Rhorus; species Rhorus exstirpatorius. Next base: position 19,661,179 of record OY751318.1, read on the forward strand.
TTCGAGAATGCAGACATTGCGTGGCTGTTTTTTTTTTCTTTTTTTTTTTTTTTATTGAAACGTTTCACAATGACTCACTCAAACGTTAACGAACGGAGATGAGTTCGAGAAACTCGAAAGTTCAATAATATAAGGTACTTAATCGTTATTCGCACAAAGTATTCATATACAACAAATTGACGGAAACAAAAAAATTATTTCACGCTTCATTTTTTTCTTGAAACTTTCAAACGTAACGATTTTTTTTAAATTATCTATCAGATATCTTGTAATTGTAGGATAATCGAATAAAGTAAGAATTCATCTTTGATAAATTGCCTAGAATTTTATTTTTCATTGGATCACAATTAACCGTGTAGTTCGTAAAATTAGTAAAAAAAAATGTATTTCTATTTTTTTTTTTTCAAATTACAAACGATAACAGAAAAGATAATACTTTTTCCTCATTCTCCTTTTTGCTGCTCCGCCGTTGTATAAAATAACGATTTGATGATTCAAACGCGCTGAACTTAATATAATACGTTGCATTATGCATGTAACATAAATAAGAGAGAAAATTATCCATTTTAAATAAATGTTTGATTTGAAAAATTATTTTGCATGAACTATTATTATATCTTTGTTTCCCCCCGCAAAAATTACTCCAGTAATTAATTGTAATTTCATTTTTAGTTTTACAATAACTAGACATAATTTGAATGAAATGAAAACGAGCTAAAATTATTTTGAGCATTTTTTAAATTCATAATTTTTGTACTGAAATTTTTCCCAACTCGCTGGTATAAGTGTGCCTGGAATACGGATCGTCGATTCGATATCGCGGATGGAGGACAGAAATTATAGTATGACATTACAATTTTGCCATTGATAATGATACAACTAATGAGTGCATGTAAGTGTGTGTGTGTGCGTGTGTATTTATTGGAAAGCGTTGCATCAGAATATCAATAATTAAAAATAGCGTTGGAAGGTTCTGGATTGTTCGAACGAACGGCGACGACACGATGCCTCATGCACCACGTAAGTCATTACAGAGCAATATTGGCCAGCTCTGTTATCGCGATGCTCTCTTCACTGCTCATGCGCGTTAATTAAAAATTAAATGGCGCTCGCATATATATATATATAGTTTACTGAATGCTCGAATTCTGTGGCGCTGGCTTCGATTACAACTTTTGCGCTTGAAAATTTTTCGGTCGGCAAAGAAACTGTCTGTCTTTACTCGTATCCGGTACAGTCAATTGCTCTATTACCTATAACCATATTCAGTGTGTTTTTTTATATTAATATTAAAGCGAGCTGTAATACCGCGATCGATAACAAAAAAGCAAATTCACACCCCACGTTCGTCTGTATCATAGTCAGAGGCCTTTAGCTCGATTGTTCTTATTATTCGGGAAGTGTAAATTAAAAAATTCGTAAAAATACTAAAATAAAATTAACTTTCCCACGACGAAATATTAAAAAAAACATCGAGTCAAATCTTCGGGAATTCGAATCAAGACGTTCCATGATAATTGAATGCATTTTAGTCCACTCGCTATACACACTTAAAATTGCATAAATAAAATACAAAATTTTTTTTTACTAATCGTGTTGTGGGGGGGGGGGGGGGGGGGTCATTAGTGGTATAAATCCCAGATTTTCGGGACTCCAACCCTGTTGCGTCAGTCTCCATCTTGATTTTAAGGGTGAATTTTTGTTTTTATTGAATAACTCGCTTATTTTAAACATGAAACTGAAAATGATAATGACATAACTTGTAAGAATTTAAATTCTCTGCGAGTTTGTTAATTATTATTTTTCCCCTAGGATCGATATTTTTCGACTTGGAGCTGAAATAGCGGGGGGATTTAATGATTGAATTATCTTGTTTATTTTATTTTTTTATTTTTTTATTTTATTATTATTTTATTAGCGTTACGAGAATATACAAATTTGTAGCATTGTCCCGAAACATCGAGAAATCGGAAAGAGAAAAAATAAAGCAGAGGACTCCTTGAATATTTTCAACACCATCGAATTTCCATGACGCTTATTTTGCCATTCTTGAAATGACGCTTCTCCGTCTTCTCATTTTTTTTTTGGTGATGCGCGACCGTGACTTCTTTACGAATCCGTTCAACCGAGTCGCAAAGTGCTCGCCTCAATGTGGCTTTTTCATTACGACGGTACGGACATACGGATCAGACAGTGCTCCGGATGCATACCGAGATCCTCGCAGTCGTCGCAAAGATCGTAATTCTCGCACTGGATGCATTCGTAGTAAACACCGGTTATATCCTTGTAGCAAACGTTGCAATCGAAGATTTCAATGGGTTTCGAGTCGCTGGAAATCTGGGTCTTAGGATTCACGGAACAGCGTATCTTCCAGTGCTCCGGATGCATACCGCGACTCTGGCAATCGTTGCAAAGATCGTAATTCGCGCAAACGACGCATTTGTAGCTGATACCTTGGAGTTCCTTGCCGCAAATGTCGCAATAGAGATCTATGCGAATGGGTACCAGGTCATCGAGCATCGGCGTCGTAGGATTCACGGAAAGACGTATCTTACAGTGCTCCGGATGAATATCGCGACGCTCGCAATCTCTGCAAAGATCGTAATTCGCACACTGGATGCATTTGTAGCGAATACCTTGTATCTCCTGGTCGCAACCGTCGCAAGTTATGTACGCCTCGCTGGATGCCGAGTCGCTAAGATTCTCTGACGATGAATATTCGGAGCGTAAGTTGACATAGAGCTTGCGCGTATCGCACGAGGCTGTCTTGTTCAGTGCAATCTTTAATTCCTCGTCGTTCGTTATTACAATGTCATCCCCGTCCGAATCTGGGAAATACGAGAAATTTTTTGGGGCTCAGCGAATATCGGCGAGGTGCGTGGATTCAAATTTTTTTTTTATCAATAACGAAAAATTCGAGCGGCATTTGAGGATATATTTTACATTCGATTCTTGAAGCGCGGAAATTGGAAGAAAAAATATGATATACGATGAAAAAAAAAAAAAAGTATCCATTCTTAACATCAATTTGGTGCGGCAAGGGGAACGTGATGGGGCGGCGCGGGCGACGTGCGGGACAGGTTGCGTTTGGCATTTGTTTCACCGAGCCATTACTCAAAAGCTCAATTCTGTTGACAAGTATATATTTCACAATCGGAACGGTGAAAAACTTTCTTTATGGGCAAATTATATCCACGAAGGTCTAATCTGTCGTTTAAGCCGTTCTTCGGGGAAATGTTACCGTTTTTTCACTCCTAAAATAATCTCCGATCATAACTTCGAATACTTCTCCCATAAGAGCCCGCGTATAAGCGGCATATTTAATGTTTTTTTTTTCTCCTCAGCTACGCGGTCAAAAAATCTGAAATAATTATGGTGTATTCCTAGTACCGGCACAAACCTCCCCTCAAATTTTACAATCATTCTTACCGTTTTTCTCTGGGTTAAGAACCTCCTTAACATATATGCCCGCTGCTATAAAAATACATCAAGTTCCAATCACAATACTTTCAGTAATTGCAACGAAGGTTTTAAACCACTGCGGAAGCTATTCCTGACATAGCTGCTTAAACGGCTGACGTCCATATTACGTCCATATTACGTCCTAGGACGTCCAGATTTTTGACTGGGTATAGTTCCAGCTGCACGCGCGTTATTTCGCATGGCATCATCCGTGCATCTGGTTATGAATTTTTTTTTTATGAACGCACGCAATTGACAGATCGTACAAACTCACTTTTGCTTGGCGTGCTCGTGCATTGATCATTTTGCTTTGTTGATCCGTTCGTACTTTATTACTTTCACTATTACAGAACAGGAAGTGGATAGCATATGGCTTTTCAATTATTGACGGATGATTTGAATATATAGTGACACATGATAATTTGTTTTCTTCTCGCCCAAAAGCTGCATATGCTAATTCCTTTGACACATCGTTATGTTTTGACACATCGTTAGTGAGGTTATGTGCGTATAATTATAATAGCCGGATCGGCGACGAAGATTTGCGACGTTGCCGTTTCGTATATTCGGATGGCTCACAACTCTAGTCAAAGTTGTGACTTTCGTCTCAAGAGTTTAAATTCGTAGGGAGTTACATTGGTCGCATATAACATAAAAAATGTGATAAACAATTGATTTAATTATAGACGAATTTTTATCGGACAAAAATGACGCATATTTTGCACTAATAAACATAATTTCCTCTCTGCTTAGCAAGTACTGCAAGAACCATACCACGGACTTTCGCGTGTTTCATACTACGTTCCAACCGTTCCAAAACTCACCCGCGCTTCGCGGCTTCGCCGCACCGACGTTTCCACGTATTCCCCGCCCCGAGTCGTGCAGGAACTACTTTAACAGCTGTTTTTTTATTTATCATTCATGGTTTTTACTTATTCTAATTACTCTTAATTAGTGGTGAATAAGGGTTTAACGTCAGGAGACCGGTTTTTCCATGTTGCGCAATATAATGTGACCCGAGTCACTTAGCATATAAACGGCTTTTTCTAAATAATATAATTTTTCATTCATATCTATATCTTTCCATTTTCCGACTTTACAGCTTGATTTTTTTTTTCATTCACAGGTTATACCCAATGCAAGGGCTTCGCCGTTTACGCTGGGACCGCGGTATACACCGCTACGCAAACCTGGACGAGCGAGGATACTCTACGGTAAGTACACGTTTCTCTGTCATTTTGGCTAGTATTTCGCTTTCCTTTTACTTTACAGGTACATTTGAGAAAAAGCGAGAGACTTTCTCTATTTTTTTGAAAAGGCACATGAGTCTCCGATGGTCTGCCGAAAGGGTTCCGATGGGGCGTCGGTGCCCACGAGTGGTATTTTTTATCCGCTTATATTTCCTATTTTTCAAACCACTATGATCAATTACGATCTATTCTGTTACAGGTTAAACTTTGTCGAGGGAGAATTAATTGAGTTATGCGTTGACACATGGACCTGCGTATAACATATAAATGATATTGATGATGAAAAGTCTGGAAAAAATTTGAAACATCTGTAAAGAATTTGTAAAAAAAAAAGGCATTAATTTATTTTTTTTCTAATACCTCTGCATCCACAACACAATTTCGAGACTATATTTATAAGTTTAGTTTGACCGCTAAAAAACGCACTCCTGCATTCGCAAATTGATTCTTTATTTCGACTGTTGCACACCGCGCATAAATCTTCGGAAAATATATAATATCCTTGTTGCACTGATCGAAACATATGATAGTTTGCGCGGGGATATAACCGAAACGTGCTAATCTTCGCGGCGAAATATCCGAATCGTGCTAGTTTTCGTGAAAAAGCCGAAACGTGCTAATCTTCGCGGCGAAATATCCGAATCGTGCTAGTTTTCGTGGTATAAATGCCGAATCGTGCTAGTTTTCGTAAAAAGCTTCGACATATACAGTGACACACAACATAAACACGAGAAAAAAAAAACACACACAACAATTGATTGTGTACATACCCTTCCAAGATATGATAAAGTGTCTGTCCCTCAGTGTGGGAAAGATCGTTTGCAATTTTTCACGAAGATAACAGAAATCCGTTGCAAGATCGGCTTTTATTTCAAAATGTCGAATTTCCTTCGACGATTCATCGTCCTCCGTTGACATATAAACCTTGAAGCTCACTGGTTCTGCCATTTTAGTGCTCTTTTGCCCTTCAAAATAATTCAAACTCCTGCGAGCCCTTGAAATACTTCGTCGCTGTAATAATAATCGGGGAAACGCGCAATTTGCAATCGAAATGAAATACGCTATTCGGAAAAATAACGCGTTGACAATAAAAACACTCGATTTTCTCGATAACGAAAACTGGAAACTTCACACGTCCGTATTAAGCCAAGAACGGCGATCGTTTAATGCGTCGTGGAGCTCTGACTCTGAGCGTGTTTCGTTATTCGGTTGAAGCGCTTGAAACACCCATTACGGTATATTAACAGTCACGTATACTGTACACTTTCGCGCATAAAGCGCGCTTCAAGCGAACATCGAAACACGCTCTGACGTGCTGCTTTTACACGTGTGACGCCTTCGTCACGTGATGCTGCGGGAACTTTAACTTTCAGGGTCATCGATGTCCCTCGGCGTTGCCCTCGGGTCGCGTGAGCTCTTTCTCTGATTAAGAATTGGACCTCTCACCTTGTGGACTTTCCTTATTATCGTTGTTGAATTTTTACTACGGGAAGGGGCTCCAAGGTTATAGAAATTATTGACGATATATATTTGTAAGTTTAAACTTGCATGAATTTTATTAAATAGAATTCGATTATCCCTTCGGTTTCGTCTGGTATAAAATTTCGTGCTCGCTGATGTGAGAGGCAAAGTTGAAGTTCGCGCCTTATTCTCGCAAGGAGGCGTCTCACATGCGCTCGCCTCACATCAAGGACTACGCACTCCCACACACCAATCTCATATCAGCCTCGAAGGGTTGCTCATGCACGCACGCACATATAATCTCCTGTAAATAAAAATATCTTCTGTATCGATTCGTCCATGAATTCTCCGTTCAACCATATACTTATAATATCAACTATTTTATGAGTGTCGCCAGTGTATGTATATAATAATTATACATTGATAAATTATTATTAACATTGTCACCATCAACTCGTTATCGATCCTCTCAGAGTTTTCCAGAACTATAGCGCATGTATTATTTAATTCCTGTTAATAATAGTTTTACCAATAAAATATAGATTTTATTATATGGCATATAAATATATATACATACATATAGATAACTAGAATATATAATTAGGCTTATATAACTAGAAAGAATTTCAATGAAATAAAAAAGAATTTAAAAGATTTGGAGTAATTTTTAAATTCATAAATTTTCATTGAAATTTTTCCCAACTTGCTGGTATAAAAGTGCCCGGAATGGGGATCGATTCAATATCGTGGATGGAGGACAGAAATTATAGTAATATTACAGTTTTGCGATTGGTAATGATACAATACTCGTATTCAGTACAGTCGACTGCTCTTACCTACCATCCTGACAACACTGTTTTTTTTACCATCATCCGTTATTAAAGCGAGATGTAATACCGCGATCGGTACAGGCCTTTAGCTCGATTGTTCTTATTCAGGAAGTGTCAATTAAAGAATTTGTAAACATTCTAAAAAAAAAATTAACTTTCCCATGACTAATGTTAAATAAATTCAAGTCAAATCTTTGGGAATTCGAATGAAGCGTCTATGTCCAATGAACACATTTTAGTCCAGTCGCTATATACATTCAAACTTGCATTAATTAAATACAGCAATTTTTTTTCTAATCGTTGTGGGAGGGGGGGGGGGGGTGAGGGGGTCTAAATCCCAGATTTTCGGAACCAACCCTGTTGCGTTTTTTTAAATTTTTAATCAATAATTCACTTATTTTTAACATTAAACTGAAAAGGGTATTAAGAAAACTTGTGAGAGTTTCAATTCTCTACCAGTTTCTTAATTATTATTTTTCCCCTAGGATCGATATTTTTCGACTTAGAGCTGAAATAAGGGTGGGGGGGGGGGGGTGATTTAATTATTGAATTATCTTGTTTATTTTTAACTTTAGCGTGACGACAATATAAAAATTTGTAACAATGTCCCAAAACATCGAGAAATCATGTTTAGAAAAAATGTCTGGACGTATTATTTCCGTTCTATCTGGAGAACTATTGACCAATAAAACTGAAATTTGGTACGCGGCTAGATCCTATGTATCCGCTTTTGTTTACTGAATTTTTTTTTCAAATTGCTTCAGAATTGTTCATTTCGCGAGATTTTGAATTTTTCGAAAAATGTCTGTGGCCGCTTTGAAGGGGCATATACGTCTCTAAGGCCTTTATTTTAGAGATCTATCAACAATTGGGATTAGGGTTGAAATAATACTTTCAGCTTGGATTATTGCCTAAAAAATACCTCATCGACATTTTTCAAATAAACCTAGTGTGGCTGCCATAGGGGATAGTTAGTAAGTCACTGCGAAAAAGTTGCGCGCAGGATTTCTCGAGATTATCCGATTGAGCTGAAATTTTAACCACACGTTGAAAGGATTTGGCGAATCAAAATCATGAATCAGTTTTGAATTTCACTGAGGATTGCCCAATTGGCAGAAGATTAAATGTTTGTTTCTTCATATTTTTATTTTTACTGATGCATAATATGCTGTATTTTAAAAATCGATCAATGGGTCAAGTTTCTGGTTTATCATTGCAAAGTCGATGACTTCAACAATTTTTGTGCAAAATTTAATCCAGATAGGTCCAACGGTTCTGGAGATATCCTGCGTGCATGCTTTTCGCAGTGACTTACTAACTTCCCCATTGCAGTTATACACTAATGTTTATTTGAAAAGCATCAATGAGGCATTTTGTAGGTAATTATCCGAGCTTTCTACTGAAAGTATCATTTCTGACCCAACTCCACCGCTATTGTTGCAATAGACCTCTGAAATAAAAGGCTTTAGAGATATATGTGCCCGCTTAACTTTCGAATTGAATCGATTGGAAGAGTTCAGATTGTAGAAAATTTTGAAATTTCCGAAAAAAAAACCATCGTTATTGTTTCAAATGTCATTGATAAGTTTGTGTTCGTTATTGTATTGTTATTCAAACCGAATTCAGAAAAAACGAAGCGTGCAAATTAGAAATTTGCTCATATCTTGCTTCCTCATTATTTTTTATCTCCCTCAAAAAAGCTTTCTCTATGAGGAAGTCAAATCTAGAAAATCCACTTGCTCACATAGAGGGACCTTTGTGAGCAAGATAAAATAATAATGAGGAAGTTATCGGAAAATTTCTAATTTGCACGCTTTTTTTCGATCTTGGTTTTACATTATTTTCTCTCTCTCTCTCTCTCTCTCTCTCTCTCTCTCTGTCTTTCGTTTACGAACTCATCTGAAAGTAACTTTTTCTTTGTCGTGTTGAGGGACGTGTGAACGTGAGATATACGATATACATAAATGCCAGAGTGAAATACTGTATCTGCATCTGCAATTTTCACGTACATGCAAAACGCTTTCCTGGACAAATTGTTCGTGACCCTCTGGAAATTTGTTTCAATTTCGTTTTTTTTTTATCGTTGCTTCAATCTCAAGGAGGCTCGTCGATTTTTAAAAAAAATATTTTCTTCGGAGCTATTTCGTAATAATTACAAAAAAAATTTCACAAGAACCAAAAATGTTGGACATGTTTTTTTTTTTTTTAATTCGAAAAAATTCAGAAAAATCTCGTATGGGATGAAAAAATCTTTGAGCCGCATCTCAGAAAGGACCGCGTTTACTTCTATATTTTCCGATTAGTTTCTGTTTTTTCTTCTTTCAAAAGAAGAACTAAAAAAATCATCATGAAAAAAGCCTAAAATAATCTACGAAAATCAATTTTCATGTCTTTTAGGATTGTAGTGACGATTTAAAAAATATGAATCTCAAGCAATTCTCACAGCTTATTAAGGCTCGGGAGTACTGTCTATTTGGCTTGGAAAGGCTCGTGGATCGACAATACAGGGAGCGAGGTTGTGCAAGCTTTTTTTTTTCAGGACAGTTACGATTGTGCACGGTATCGTCGATCGTTACCCAGTAATTTGTCCATAAGCGTAAAAAAAAAAAACATGGCTAATGGATAATATATGAGAACATGGACATCTGACCTGACATATGCGCATCGTCACATCGACTCGAAACAATTTAGATCTTAAAATCGGATAAATCGGTACGTTCGACGAGAAACTTTTAGTCGTGTATGAACTTATGCAACGCACGTTCGTCCATACCACCCCGAGGAATACGATTTCGTTGCGGTGTATTTGGAATGAACAGTTGAAGAGATGTTCTAAAAAATATAAATTACAAAAAAAAAAATTACAAAAATCATCAAATTGAAATAAAAAAAAAATTCGAATAAAATTTAAGAATAAATAATGTGGTAAAAAAATTAAACAAAAAAAAGTCGAAAAATCAGTAACAAAGGACAGATTGAGCCATGTCATCTCTGATCCACATTTCTCTCGTACTTTTTATTTTTATCGTTGTCACTGTGCCACGTGCCAATGCACTTTTAAGAGGATACCTCACATTGATATCGAACGTTCACGAACATTATGGAACTTCGAGCGTTTGTTTCGTAACGCCGCATAAAAATCGACGTAAGTTCGTTTTTTGGGCTACTACGAGACAACATTGTCCACGGCAAGTCAAGGCTTAGGTAGCTTTTAGTTTTTTTTTTTAATTTTTTGTAGGACATTCATAGGACATGATTTAAAGTTTTTTTTTTAAATGAAATCATTCTAAAAAGTAGAAAATATCTGTAACATATCATTCAATCTCGAATCCGAGTTCGAGTTTTCTCCACTTTCCCTGTGCCCCTGTGCAAACGCTATGGCGAATAGTGCATATATATAGCGAATAGCGAATATTTCTTAGGTCAGCTGCAGCCGCAACGGGGAGGGTTGAAAATTTTGAAAAAAAAAAAAAAAAACGAGAGGGATAATAGGGGATGGGTGCGTGGAAGGGAAAGTACTACCCGTGCATTAAAAAAAAAAGAATGAAAAATAGAAATAACAGTTATAATTATAAGACTCCGGGATAAAGTCGTATGTATCAATAATTTTTCCAATGTAAAACTAATTCATTAGTAACAATCAACAGTAATAATATAATGACGAAGAGCGAGCAGTGGCCCAGTTGGTCCGACTCTGGACTGCCACGCAGGCGGCCAGGGTTCGATCCCGCGGCCGGCACCAATGGATTTTTCCAGATGCTTTTTCTGCGAGCTCGGTGGTTCGAAACCCACCTTTAATTGTAGGTTCTCACAAATACACTGGGCCAATAGCAATGAGGTTGCAAAAATCGAGAGAGAAAAATAGTTCCGTAAATGAACAGAAAAACTAAAATAGTGGGCCCAGTGTAAGAGTGATGAAGTGAATGAAGTGTTGTAAAAAGCCGAAAAGGCTATGCAAGTAAAACTTACTACTACTAATATAATGACGATTTGTCCTATCGACAGACTCACACGGGTTCACGTTGGCTGGCGCCTTGACGCGTGAATTTTCACGCAAGGGCATAATGACACTGACAATAAATTCCGACGAGATGTTAAAGCGTCGTAATGCGTATGAAATACATGGTATTCGTTCACTGATAGTCGTTCTACTAACGAATATCGAGGACGTAGAAAATTTTCGCGACAATACACGAGACCTTAACATCTCATTTCCCATTTGGTTGTTGCTTTTCACGAACGTTTACGGCCCTCGGATATGCGAATATTGCAACGGCAGACCGATGAGAAATATCTTTCGTTTGCGTTTCAATACGGAAATGTTGGTATCGTGCTGCGATGATCCGGTGCTGAAGGAATGGTGGTCAATTCGCGATAATGAAACGGAAATGACGAAATTCGGCAGATGGACGGTGAATGATGGTTTGACGTTATTCATGAATCAGAGCTTATACGCCAGGCGTCATGAGATCAATGGCACGGGATTTCGAGTAGCTTTTATTAAGGTGAGTTGTTGTAATTGTTTTTATTTTTTTAGTTACAGATTTTAGCTTATCGGTTATCTATTTTATTTATTTATTTATTTCACGATGTCGTTAAAAATTTATAAGAGAAAGAAGAAAAAAAATTGAAAAACGCTTTTTTTTTCCGATGTGCGAAATTAAACCGGCTGGAGAGCCGCGCGGTTTAGTTTCGCATGATGTATGAAAATCCTCTCGCATGCATATAGAGTCCCACCATACAAGAGGGCCAAGATGTCGGTGGACTTTTCGGTGCTCTCTTGACGGAGCTGAAGCTCGTCATGAATTTTGAAATAACGTCGATATTGGTGGTGGAGGATTTCGGTAGTTGGGACACGGTGAAGCAAAGCTGGTCAGGTGTCATGGAACAGATAAGAAAAGGCAAGGCTGATCTTGGCGTTGCGGAATTCAGTATTACGAATCATCGACGCACCGTCGTTGATTTTACTTTACCCTTGATGGTATCGCGAATGCAATTATACTTGAAAGAATTGGACGATACGGCGGTTCAGTGGTCCGCTCATTTCAAGGTATATACACGCAAAATTCATTTATTCTCGCAATCTCGTGAGCCCCTTTTTTCCCCAAATTATTATCCAATGGCTGAGAAAAATTCTCAATAATGAGAATACTTTACGCTTCTATTCGCGAATTCGATGAATTTTTTTAGTATCTCCAACTTGACAATATTTCTTGAAACGCCAGTACTCGGTTGGGTGACCGCTTAGCCGTGCATTATGATTTTCTCCGTGACAACTGAAGGGGTGTGGCAGTTTTACTGACATTCCGATGTTAATATATGACTGAAAGTCAGTAAAGTAGATACCTCGGTTTTCTTAACTTTCCCCGTGCCCACGTGAAAATTCTATAAATTAATGCATTATATAGGAAAGCGTGGTTGCCCATAATATTCTAAAAACTCGACTAAAAACCTGAATAAACTGCACAATGAAAATAATTATAATAAATTTATAGCATATGAGATTTTACTAATGATGAAAAATTTCTTTTAATTAAAATGATTACGTCCATGTAAATTGTGTCTTTGCTCGTTAAAGGTATTCACTCTTAAAGTTTGGCTGACAATAGTGCTTCTCGTGATAACGAGCACGATATTGGTGGCTCTGATGAAAATGAGGACACGCGTAAATTCGTTTTCACATATATTATTCGAGCAATATCTCCATGTCTGGGGTATATTTTGTCAGCAGGGACTGGCCGGTAAGAAAACGTAAAACCCCACAGTAATATCATTGCAACAATAAATAAATTTATCATTACTATTATTCATCGACGTTATAACAGTATTTCCGGTCGAAACACCTCTGAGAATAGCTTATTGCTCGATATTTGTTTCGGCCTTGGTCGTATCGGCTGCTTATTCCGCCTCCTTGATAAGCTTCATCACCGTATCGTCCGACAGATTGCCATTCTCGACTGTCGAGGGATTCGTCAACGACGGATCTTACCGTCTCATAACCGTTCAAAATAGCGCGGATTGGGATTTTGTCACTGTGAGTCGAATGCTCGATACTTTTATAATGAAAAAAAAAAAAAAAAAAAGAAATCAACATAAAGATCTTGCCACCGTGTACAAAAATCAAGGGGCTCTCATATATATATATATGAGCACCGCAAATGCAGATGTGCATTTTCGGCATTTTGGCTATTCTCGGGTTATTTTAATTTTCGGGAAAAAAATTTTTTTTCGACGTTTTCAAATGAAATTCTTGAGTTTTAACGAGAATACCAAGCAAATTCGTGATCAGTGGGGAAAAAAAATACCTAGATCGATACGGAGTGCTAAATGAAATTTAAAAAATCCAAGGTTTTATTTTTCCATTTTTGCCAAAAATGAATGGATCCACTAAATTTGCTGTAACTTTCGCTTTTCGATGAAGTTGGGACTTATACTCTGTGCTAATTATCCTTGTGATCGAGCTACGATTTTTTTTTACAATTTTTTTTTTTTACTTTTTTTGAAAGAGTACTTTGCCGAATGTACCTGAATTGCTTCATAATTTTTCATCATATCCACTCGAAAAAAAATTATCTCCAGTTTTATTGACCAGGGCTATGGGACGAGTCCTGGCTCCCATTCCCATTGAATTCCTCCATTCAATTCAGCAATCTCATAAATATATCACTTATAGAATCTTTTAGAGTACAATCCACTGAGTATATCAGTAAAATATTTAAAGCAATACGTATATCCTTACGACTTACGAACAGCGGGTAAAAACAACAAATTTTTTCAATTAAATAACAACTCATCATAATTATTAATTACATAAAAAAAAATAAATATAAAAATGCTGGATAAAATTAAATATAAAAAGTTTACCCGAGTACTGTAAAATTCGTTCATTATTTTAAATGCTTCTTTTTCCTATATTATGATATATAAACTTTTCTTTCTCATAGCAAACGACGTCCGATCCTGTCACGACGAAAATGAAGACACTGATAAAACCCTGGAATGATCTTCCGCGAAGTATCGAAGAGGCATGCAAACAAGTACGTATGAATTTTCAATAAAATCAAAAATGGCATAAATTTTTCAAAAAAATAAAAATAAATAAAAGTAACGCCCTCAGCCTGTATTCAAATTTTGCTCCATAATCACGGAATTGTCAAATTTCAATATTGTCGTCTCGACAATTCGTTGACGAGACTTTTCTAACGTTAATTATCGTACGAAAAGTGTCTGCGGATTGAACGAAAAAAAAAAAAAAAAAAAAAAAAAAAAACAACGAATCTTCAAAAATCGAAATCTCGTCAAGGTTTGCACCGAGAGAGTTGCGCTTTTTACGAGCGAAGCGATGGTGAAAACGAGAAAAGCATATTTTCCCTGCAAAATTGCACAGATCGATACCGGGAGTGTCGACAATTTGGCGATGATAATGCCAGCTGAGAGCCAGTACACCGGACTCGTGAATTATCAGTAAGTTTATCTTCTTTAACGGATCGATTTATATTTTGTCGAAAAGAAAAAAAAGCGAATTTTTCAGATTAAAAAAATTTTTTTTTTTCTCTTTTGAACAATCACAATCATATTATTTGCACGGAAGTTTTGCTATTTTCGAAATTTTTCATATAATCCATCGAAAGCCCATAATTTCGTCAACAGATTGATTATCAATTGAATCATTTGTCCAGTATTTGAGCAGATTGATTTTTAAATTGAACCATGGATTTGCAAAACCATCAACGAATTAATGCAAATTTCGATAATTATATTTTTACCGATTTTAATGCATTACGGCCCCGTTATCGTTTCTCAAAAGTTTCTCTGCACATTCAAAACATAGATTTTCTCAAGGATGTATCGTTTGACAATTGCAGCCCCATTTGTTTAACCGGTGAAAAAATTCTTCCACGAAAAAAATCGATGCTACACGAGAAATCTACATGGTTTATAATTCGCGTTGAATACTTTTTGGAGCAAAAAAATAAACCGTGATGCATTAAAATTGGCAAAGAAAAAAAAAAAAAAAAAAAAAAAAAAAAAAAAAAAAAAAAAAGGATTATTCTTCGAAAAATCCCGATGAAAATGTATACCATAATGGAAATTTGCGTTTATCAGTCGATGATTTTGCAAATCCATCGTTATTGATATTTATTTTTTATGAGAAATCCATGCTGCAATACAAATCGATCTTCAAAACTGTCAATTATAGTGCAACTGAACTTTGCACGAACAGCTGTGTAGGCGATTTATAAATAATTTCACTAGTGTGAAACGCCGTAACTGCTGTAATATTCTAGTCGAAAACGAATGTCGAAGTGCAACCTCTGCACACCGCACATCGCCCACGCCTTCTATAGCGCTCGACCCTCCTCCGATAAACCTTGATCTATTCCCGATTGATCCTCAAATCGATATACCATCAATGTGCACATTTGTCACGTCTCTCGCCTTACGGCCATACTGCCCCATACGCACGGCATCATGTTTTTTTTTGTTTTGTTTTTTTGCCGAAAAAACAAAAACATTTCGAAATTTTTCGTAAAAATGATCGTGAAAAAAAAAAAAAAATAAGGATGATCGTTTGTAATTCAGTATTCAGCGTTTTCGTGACAACGGAATGATGAATCGTCTGAAGCAGATTTATCTGACGGAGACGTATGAGCTCGAGACAACGCCGAATCAGGTGAGTCTCGTCGGTATAGCGCCGATATTGTCGGTTCTGGCCGGTGGCATTGCACTCGCTAGCGTCGTTCTTTTGTGCGAAAAACTTTATCATCCATTTTGGAGATTCGACCGTAAGTGCCGAAAGCCGAACGATTTGAAAAGATTGCATTCGCGAAGAAAGAAACTCCAAGGATGCTTCGACGATCGCGAGAAACAACGAGCGTTGAATTTATCGTCCCGTTTTAGATGGCAAACCGAGTACTTTGGTAATTTACCCATGCCGTATTATCCGTAAAGTCGATAATTCCACGAGCCAAATTATCACGAATTGAAAAGACAGAATGAACGAAAGAACAACAGCAGAGAGACGAAACTATATGTCTCGTTGTGTGATTTTGTGGCTATTACTCTGGAGTGAGAAAAAAAAATTTACTGAATAAAAAATTAATACAGTTGTTTCGATTTATATGGAATTTGATCATTATTGTTTTTTGTTTGTTAATGTATTCCATGCCTTTTCAGATTTTTACGTCCCTTTGCTTCTCCATTTCCTTTTTCCTTGAGTCAACATTCGGAAGATTGTTGTCCGCAGCCACCTCTTTCCCGCAAATGCACTGTATAACGCATCGAATTTGCACGAGGGCACAGGGAAACTGCGCGGAAAACCTGGCCGATACAGACGACTATATATGTTTTACTGAGTTTCAGTTGTACAGTCGGACCTCAGGCACTGACTGAGCTTGAGCACAGGAGCCTCGGGCACTAACCGAAAGACCTAACCTTCTTACTAACCAATGCGAGAGTAAAGCAGCCAGGCCCGTATCTATATTCTTTATTTATATTCTATATTGAGGGGTTCTATATTTTAATATAGAACCCCTCATGAAAGAAAAAATTTATAATTTCAACGAGTGGAGGGTACCGATATACGTATGGTACCGAGGCACTGACCTCAGGCACTGACTGAGCTTGAGCACAGGAGCCTCGGGCACTAACCGAAAGACCTAACCTTCTTACTAACCAATGCGAGAGTAAAGCAGCCAGGCTCGTATCTATATTCTTTATTTATATTCTATTGAGGGGTTCTATATTGTAATATAGAACCCCTCATGAACGAAAAAATTTATAATTTCAACGAGTGGAGGGTACCGATATACGTATGGTAGGTACCGAGCACGGTCTTACATACAGGTCTTGCGACTCTGGTGGTGGGGGTTGACTCGCTTATTGAGGCTGTTATATAGCAATTCACGGCCCGGCCGCTAGAGTCGCTGTGATCGGATAGTGTCGTTTGTGCGACAGAGATCGAGAGAGATTTTTCCTGTAATGGCGCAGGCGCACTGTAATCTAACCTTAATTAGCCAAAATTATTATATATTGATGGATCTGAAATAAAAAGCCGTCAATGCTGAAGATAAAGAAAATTATTTGCAAAAATACAATATTTTAGGAAATATACATTGTGATTCGGATTAGTACACCATAAACCTGTGCACTGACCTCAGGCACTGACTGAGCTAGAGCACAGGAGCCTCGGGCACTAACCGAAAGACCTAACCTTCTTACTAACCAATTCGAGAGTAAAGCACCCAGGCCCGTATCATACGTATATCGGTACCCTCCACTCATTGAAATTATAAATTTTTTCATTCATGAGGTTCAAAACGTTCTATATTTCAATGAGGGGTTCTATATTACAATATAGAACCCCTCATGAACGTAAAAATTTATAATTTCACCGAGTGGAGGGTACCGATATACGGAATCCATATATAGTGCCGCTACAGCGTTGTCTTCATTGTCAGCTGACGTCAGTGCCTGGGGTTAGTCAGTGCCCGAGGTTTGACTATATTGCCGTCGAAAACTCAGAGAAACAGCGTGAAAATGAGAAATTTGCACATTTTTTGCTTGGTCATTATTTTTATCTCGGTCACAAAAGCTTCCCTATATGTGAGGCAAGTATATGGGTTTTTTTTGTTCAGTTTTGGCTGCTTACCTCAAAGACGAAGCTTTTCTGAGGAAGATAAAAAATAATGAGGAAGCAATCTCGAAATTTCTAATTCGCGTGTGCTTTTTCTTTCTGGATTCGATCTCAATAACGATACAACGTGTACAAATTTTTTCTGAAAAATAAAAGCCCTTCGACAAATGTTGGCTTGGGTGTAAGGTCAAAATGTGCATCAGTCAGAGCGATCACAGGCATTTTTTCGAAAATTTCAAAATTTCACGAAATCCAAACTCCATTGAGTGATTCTCGCCGAATTCAATACCAAACGTGCTCGTCGATGTTGTGGAAAAAAAAATTTTTTTTTTGGCTCAAAAACCTCAAATTTGCATCAGTTAGAGCAATCGCAGTGGTTTTTTTGCTTGTTTGAAAGTTTCGTACTTTTATGAAGTCCGAACCCCACAAGCGATTCTCGCCAAATTCGATATCAAATATGCCTGGCCGCAGGACTATTCGTATGAAAATTTATGCCTCTATGATCACAAATTTACAAAAATTAGTGCGATCACAGTGACTCTTTTCTTTGTTTTTTTTTTTTGCAAATTTCATAATTTTATAATTTTTTATGATCCCTCAAGGGATTCTTGCAAAATTCCATACCAAAGATGCTCGTCCCTTAGCCGATTTTTACAATAAGATTTGGCTCAAATTTACAAAAGTTATGAGCGATCACAGACGCGTTTTTTGAAAATTCCAAAATCACGTTATTTTTGGAATTGAATTTGGTGAAAACCCTTGAGTGTGGTTCGGATTTTACAAAATTTTGAAACTATCATAAAACGTACGTGCGTTCACGTAAATTTGAGGCGACCGAGCTAAAATATTAAATATAACAACAACAATAATAATAATAATAATAATAATATAAGGAAAAGTATTATGCTAATAATATTACGACTCTCGTCTCTCGTGACGATAATTTTTTTTTTCTTTTTTTAAAATTCCATTACACTTTTCGCAAATATCTCTGTCGTTATTTACTGCCGAGATACGCGACTGAGAATTATCTTTGCTCGGCAGGACGCAAGTCAATCGACGACCTAGGTGATGAAAAAAAAAAAAAAAAAAAAAAATCGCCCACATCACGGTGAATCCTACGTTAGCCTCTATAGCAGTGAGGTGTGTCAGAGATACAGCTACGTACAGTTGATTTTTTTTCTTCACACCGCCGAGAGACAATGCATCCAGTAATTTCGCCCCCCTCGGTTACCGGACATTCGTGGGATCAATGAGCATGCAACATATACATAAAGGGAATTACAGATGGACGAATCCCGAGTGGCTTGTATATGGCCGAGTTTTCCGCAGTTTCCCCGTGCCCTCGTGCGAAATAGACAATTGCGGGGGAAAAAAAAAAGTTAGGAAGGGACGTAAAAACCTTAAAAGTTTTACGATAAAAACATTCTAATGATGATAAAAAAAAAAAGTAAATCCATGGGGGGATTGAGCCTACCCACCCAAATCGGAGATGGCATCAACGATTTCCTGAAAAACTCTTCGCTAAATATACAACTCCCCCCCCCCCCCCCCTTTCCTCGTAACGCATGTACATAACCGTTCGGGCTTCTTACACCGGATATGGTTGAGCACGCGCGTGTGCTGCTGTTTCCGCTTTCCGTACGGACGGAAGTGACCTTTGCCTCATTAATAAAACACATAGGCATCGCGCTACGGGTCTGATTTGGTATCGTCAGGCGCCCGAAGATCTCACGTTGCATTTCTTCTTCTTCTTCTTCTTCTTCTTCTTCTTCTTCTTGTTCTTTAACAAAGCCTTCCCAAAAGCACGCTCTTGGTATTTTTTTATGAACAATAAATATAAATATGTGAGGAATAGTTTTTATAAAAAAAAAAAAAAAATTCAATTGCAAAGTTACAAATTGATCGCGTCACCTGCGAAAAGCATCCTCACAGACACGTTCGAAAATCAAGGTGTGGGAATTAAACTGATGTATATAGTACGTTTTTATTTTTAATTGTTATTTTATCTTTTTTATCTTCCACGGTCTCCGGAGTCTGGAAGGCTCTCTCTGAAAATCGCGTAAATTTACCGTAATCTGTAAATCACTGGCAGAATGACCAAACGGCGATGATAGTCAACCCTTAAATGGCGAACCCATCGAAGCGAGTAGCATATCTGGAATGTTTAGCAATAATTTTTTTTCCCTCTCTCTCTCTCCCTATACATATATACACACACACATATATATATATATATATATATATAAATATATATTTCTTATTTCACCAAAGCTGATGGCCTTGCACTGCTCTCCAAAGTCCCACTCATCGTTCCCGATCACTTCCACGCACGAGAGCGTCATGCGGATACTTTTTCTTTTTGCATTATCATCATATTTTTTTTGCGAAACTCTGAAAGTCTGCGCGCCTAAAAAAGTATTAAAAACTGAAAACTGTGAAAAGATTGAAATTAACAAAAAAAAAAAGTTATCGAATCGTTCTATGACTGGAGATAGATAGGAGGAGAAATTTGATAGTTTTAGAAATTTTGCCGAGCATATCGTTCCTTGCCAATCAGCCAATTACCAATTATTTTTTAAATTCAATGCGATCGATTTCGGGATCAAATTGATTATAAACAATTTTTTTTCCAGTATTCAAGTACCTGAGTTAATTTTTTTTTCAATTTTAGCGAACTCAAATTTCTGTCCTAAAATGACGTCTTTGAGGTAATCCTGTTATGGCAGACGATAATTGTGTAATATCGACTATTTTAGCTGTAAAATTGTTGACTATATAAAGCTATAAAATCTGATAATGCCTAAAATTAGTCGTCGGAATTTACAACTGTGAGATATCTTTTAGCACTTTGATTAATTTATTTTTAAAGTAATTTTAAATTTTCATCGTCCATTCGACTAGTTCGATGAACCATTTCATCTCGGTTAACCTCAAAACCGTTGCAAGTTTTGTAATAAATATATTCTACGATTACATTTTTTTACTCTTAATTAATTTTGATGATTGGACATAATTTCATATCACGCGTGGGAATAATAGGGGTGGATAGTTTTATATTGATTAAATACTTAAAATTTGTATGAATACTCGCACTCGTAGCAGAGAGGGCTGTCAGCTGATCGATTATGTCGTAAACTTATCGAGTTGTTCTGACACGTTAATTCGTAATTTCTTTATCAAACATTCCGCAACCCTACTATTTTATGTATCGCATCGAATGCTCATGATTTTGTAAAAAAAAAAAAAATTCATAATTAAAATAATCACTTCTAGTGTTTATAAGTTGATCCATGTTGTAATTGAACGATTTTAAAATCGTAATTGCTTGCGAATAATGTCGGCAATGTGATATGACTTTGTAGTCTGAGGAAAGATAAATTATCGAGGATTAATATATTTTTAAAGTTCACACAAAGTTCTCCGATATAATTGGCAAAACTGCATCAGGCTCTTTGGAAGAATCTTATAAAGGATCATTCCAGTGTGACTGATGGCTTGAAAAATACTGATTTTCATGATTTTTTTTTGTTTGAATAAAATTCGATAATCAGTCCAATTTTTTTTTTTTTTTTCGTTCACTCAAACGCCTTATGCTGTACATGAAAATATTTTTTAATCCTCCAGTTTTATTTTTTATATATTTTTTTTTGGCCACTGCAAAATGATGCCCAAAAAAATAGCGCCCAACAGCGGAAAGTCCTAATCCTCCAAAAATTGTCGGAAAGAAAAAAATCAAAAAGTTTATTAATCAGTATGAAAAACTGTAGAGGCGCATCTAGGTTTTGTTTTTTCGATGAAAATTAACAAAATGGCGGCCACTCAAAAATTAAGTGTCAAATTGTGCCTTTTTTTGACAGTTTTTCGTTAAAAAAAAAAGTGAAACTTTCAATTTGAGGCGGATAGCTTGAAAACTCTTCGTTCAAAATCTTTCACCTTTTTGAAAGCGACGCTAGGAGAAAAATGCGTTAAAAGCTTCGAGTTCTCACGCAGCTGTGGTCGAATCATTTTTTCTAAGAGCGTCTATAGCGACTGTGGAATAATTCGAATTTCGCGACCAAAATTTAACAGCATGTTTATGATAGTCCATATTTTTGGACAATGCAAAAAAAAAAGATTTTTGAAAAATTTTACACTCAACGGATCGGATGGTCTGTGATATATTTCATCGTGTCTTTCGTAAAAGTATATCGCGTCAAAACTCAGGGCTTATTGTCCAGGCCACGCTCAACAGTCACACAGTCAACCCTTGCACCCGCCTGAGACGCATTTCGGTTCGTTGAACAAGTGTCTCGTCCGAGTAATTTGTCCATTCACGCACAATGGAGATGTTTCGATCAGTCGCATATCTATTTTTTTTATTTTCATTTTTTCATCATCTAAGACACACAGTCGTGTCATAAACCTTGGGCTTGACTGCAATGCAAGTTTGACATCGCAGTCAACCCCCTCTCGCGCTACATTATAGTCTCGTTACGGATTCTTTCTTTCGCAACTTTGGCTTTCTTTTGTGTATATATTTCACGAGACCAATCACGCGAGACCGAGGACTTCCGGTTATGCTCATCGACTCGTCTTACGTAGCGGGAAACAACATATACGAGGCGAGAAATGCGATTTTTACGCTTCGGTGCAACACGACGACGCGAAATATCTCATTATCACGTATCCGAGGCTGATGCCGACACGCCATATTGGAATTACGTGTTGCATGATAATTGAACGAACTGGGACGAGATGATAATGTACATTTTAGTCGTCATTGTTGAGAGGACGAGTGACTGATTTCAAGATTTTATTAAATTTTTTTTTTTTTTAAATACAATATCGAAATTTTCGTTACTTTATGAAATTATTCTTTCGTTCGTATTGTGAAAATCTCGGCTTGGAATTGTCGCGTGCTAGCGCAGACAATTCACGTGAAGATAAATGATTCTCGTGAAAAATCAACGTTTCAACTCTTTCGTACGATCACGAGCAATAACATAAATTATTAAATATAGGTAATATTTACGAATAACAGAAGAATTATGACTCATTCATTTCATAAATCGCAATAATTCATATTTATTTGAATAAATATATATTTTATCGTCTGCTAATTCATCCGATCGCGCTGACGTACATGATGGAATCCGAATGAAGAATCGTGAAACCTCACGCGTTTAGAATTGCTTGCGTAAACAAAATAGCACGGGGGGGGGGGGGGAGGGAGGTACACCAACTCTGCAAGTCTAGCCATCTAGGGTCATACGTAATTTTACGTTGAAAAAGCATTTAAATGTTGCTCGAACAATTGAATAAAATTGAAAAATAAAACGATTCAATATTTAGCGAAGCATTTTTAATTTTTTTTTCTTTTTTTTTTTTTTCATTTCAATGTTAATAATCTCAGCTTGGGAGTGTCAGGTTGACGTGATTATTCCTGGTGTATTGTTACCGCTGGTGTATAAGAGGGCTCGCTAGCCAAGAAGGACGCATCAGCATTGAACAAGTGCGGTATTTGAAGGTAGGCAGCGCTTCAACATCTTGCATTCTGAACAATGGGACGGGCATCACATCAGAAAGAGAAAAAGAGAGGAGAGGAGGACTCCTTGAATATTTTCGCATCATCACATCTCGCTGATGCTTCTGCCGCTGTGGTTGCACAAACGCGACGGGAAATGTAATCTTTATTCGCTTTCACATGAGCTCACGCTTTGGTTCACGATGAAAATGTATTTAAGAAAAAAAAAAAAAAAATCTTCGGATAAGCTCTGAGACTTCGGATCGACGACCTCGCGCGCACATATACGATATACCGACACTCCTTATCGAGAGCTGCAATACCTCAGCATCGAACTATTATTAATACGCAAGCTGTCCTGTTCACCGACTGGATTAGAAAGGTTCCTTTTACCCACGCTCGTACGTAGACACGCAGCGCACTCAAACTTAAAAATACACTCGATGCCACATTATGTTTTTCGAGCTAAACAAAAAGTATTGCTCGATTGACAATTTTCAAGGTATAATCTCTGCACTTTGGCTATTGAAAAATTTTGTGAATCGAAAATATTTTAATTATGCAACGCATTTTCTTTTGAGACCGCAAAAGGTTTCAGATCACGTTACCCACAGTTTTTCCGTAAGAAATTTCGATTCTAAAATCGCCGTTCTGGCACATTATATACGAAAAAACCAGAGCTCGACATCGTTTCAATTGAAACATATGAGCTTTGCTTGAATACTGGAAAAGTAATTTATTTTATAAACGATTTGTTGACGATGTAAATTTCGAATTAACGATCAGCACAACTCGGTAAGTTTACGATGTGACCGATCATCGCAGCTGACACCCCCACTGCTACGAGTATTTAATTAATTTATGAGAATTTCAAGTATTTATCAATATCAAACTGTCCGCCCCTGATATTTTCGTGAGTGACGAAATTATGTTAATCATCAAAATCAATTGAGGACTACGCGAGCATAGATTATATATTTGTTACAAAGCTTGCAACAGCTTTGAGATTAGCCAAGATGAAATGATTCATCGGACTAATCGAATGGATGACGAAAAATCGAAATTACTTAAGAAAAAAAAAAAAAAAAAAAAAAAAACACTGAAAGTGCCAAAAGATATCTCCACAGTCGTCATAAATTCTGACAAATATTTTTACGTATTGTCAGATTTTATAGATTTATCCAACGACAGTTTAATTGCTAAAGTAATCGATCACATGACTAATTTGCCTACAGACTACAGCCCTTTACTCAAGATACTTAACTTCTTTGATCTATCTGATTCGAGAGAAAGAATCCATAAACATTATTAATTGTTTAATTAATATTTTAACGTGCTTCATATTACCAAAGAGTGCATCGCCATTTTTAATCTGTCTCTATGTTCCATAAAACGCTGTAACGACCAGTCTATGGACAACGGATTCGAATAAACTATGACCCGGCTTACGCGTGTCGATGTGAATGTCCCATCGAGTATTCTGCGGCTTGCTCACCGCATTCATACATGCGGTGTATTATCGAACACCGAACATTCGAAAAATTCTGCCTGTCTCGGGTACTTTCGCCCGCAGGGTAAAAACCACTCTTGACTATTGTCGATGTATACATATGCCTCTCTTTCTCTCTCTCTCTCTCTCTTTCTCTCGCTCTCTCTCTCTCTCTCTGGCTTAATATCAAACATACGTATGCACCATGGACAAATATACACGTCGCGCGATAAAACTCGTCGGGACAGTTTACTCAACGTTGGCTTCCATCAGTGCCACGGGGGAGCGTGCGCTTCAACCCACACGTGACTTACTGGGGAACTCGCATATACCCATATGGGGCGTGGGCGGGCATACGCGCGTCTCGAATTATGTGTGTGTGTGTGTGTATGTGTGCGTACGTGCGTACATGCAGTACGTGCGTTACCTATGTGTAATGTTCAACGATGAAGCTATATATATGTATAAATATCTTATGAGGCATTCCAGCCGATTGCAAAGGCTTCAGAACCATCACTATTTTTGAAGATTTTGTAATTTCATTTAGAAATTTATTTCGAAAAGGAATTTTGCAGGGTTTGCCCATTGGAAAATCAAAAGGGTTCTCTCGCCCAATCTTCAAAACCAAAGGCTGCACGAATAATGATTTCGTTCATTGCTCTAAGCAGAAATAATGAAAATTCTAATAACTTCTTTCATTGTATTCAATTCTTTTTGCTTTATACCCGTAATAAAGCATCAGCGAGAGTTTCCGCCAGTCGCTTTCCGTCGTTCCTATATATATCCGGTGTAAACTGCCTGATTGTAACTTTTGATACCAGAGTTCATAAAAATTCAGAATCTGCCCGAATCAAACGGCGGCTCCAAATGAGAATGAGCCTCGTCGTTATCAATGTCGATTGCCACCGGTCGTTCGAACGAAGCGTTAAACATTACGAATCAGTTTGAAATTCCCTATAAACCTTGTTCAAGGTATACCATCGTCGAATCCGACAAAATTGAATTGAAGTACAATGCGAAACGAATAAACAAAGGTAGATAAGAGGCCCCCAATTAACGCTGCAAGCATCTCTGACTTAACCTTTTCCTATTCTCGATTCCACGAGTTGTTAGGACCCATGTGATCCTTACCAGATACAATAATTGAGTTGTTCGAAAATTTCTGCAACATGGATATCCTGGTATCCCAACGCGAGTCCTCAAAACTGCCATTATCTTGACAAAAAAAGACCTATGGAACATTGAAGAAGCCATAAAATAAATGGCCTTTGATGCAAGTGTACGAGCGCAAAACGCTTAACGCATAACGCAAAACGCAAACGCATAACGCAAAATGCAAACGCATAACGCATAACGCAAAACGCAAACGCATAACGCAAAACGCAAACCTAAAACGCATAACGCATAACGCATAACGCAAAACGCAAACGCATAACGCAAAACGCAAACGCATAACGCAAAACGCAAACGCAAAACGCATAACGCAAAACACATAACGCATAACATATAGATAGATAGATGGTGGATGAGGCTGGTCGTATGTCAGGAAGGGGTTTGGGGGAACATTGAATGTGATACCCCACCTCTGGTCATGTTCACCGCTGCCTCTCGCGCTTTTTGTTCCCCGGAATGGAAAGGAATGAAAAGAGAGGTGTGCGTGCATGTGTGCGCGCGTGTGTGCGCGTGTGCGCGCGTGCACCATTGCCTCACTCGTACAACTCAGGTGAGGGAAGGATATTCTCGTATATAAATGTGTATACATACACGAGCACAAGCTCACCTGTGGAAGGCCTTATAGAGACCAACACACATTGATGGTATCGGTGTACACAACGGCCTACACGAGCAACGAACGATTGGCGTTTGGGTCTCTTCTGGGGTTCTCTCATGCTCATTCAGTACATCTCACGCCACGAGACCCGTAACACCTTGTGCCTCTTGGGCCCCCGGTTGTGCGTGCCAGTGTTTGTGCGTGACGACATGAAACGCATAACGGAGAAATAACGTGATACGTTCTGACATAAGAGCCCGGAGCATTCGTCCCATCGATCGACATATCGCAGTTATCTCTCATCCGGAAACTTTGTGATTGATTAATTCCTCAATTGCGGACTATCGTTTCTGTTCAGTGAACAGTGCGATTAGTGACACTTTCACGGTCAAACGTGTAGAAACGAGAAACGAATAGAGGACGCGAAGGACGAATAGAGGACGCGAAGGACTAATAGAGGACGCGAAGGACGAATAGAGGGAGCGGAGGACGGATAGAGGACGTGGGAGGAATAGAGGACGAAAGACATTGATATAGAAGGCGCGGAGAAAGAACGACTCGACAAAAACAAAACAAGCGAAGAAACAAAAGACAAAAGTTTAAGGCCCAATTGCATTTCTGTGGCTCTTCGGGACAATCTAATGCCAATACAAGCTCGGTCATCTTCTTGCTGTTAGACACGCGTCTAAAATTGCCGTCGTTGCTCGGATTGCGTCACGCGTAATGTTTACGTCTATTGTCGAGACACAGGGACTCGTCGCAATGCTCGTCGGCACAGAAACGAGTTTATAGAATTTTAACCGATGATAGAGGCTTTGTAATTTAACTGACATACGTATACATTTTTCTATCATCGCCGCAAAGTGGAAAGTTACGCTCGCTCTGAGTGGCCAGTTTATATTGCGGTAACGCATAGATATATCGTGCATGGAATATTTCAACTCGGTATAATGTTTTCTCGCAGGACCGCGATGTATATGCTCATACGGTCTTGGCGTTGACGTAAAATAGGTGAATCGTTGGTTACGTTGTATTTTTTTTTTTATTTTTCTACGAGGACTTTTTTGGACCGTTTGCAGCTTGGTGAGTTATTCAATCACAATTGTCAATGGGTATGGGAACATGGATCACGTAACAAGGCCTGCATGAGGTTTTATAAAAATAAAAATAAAAATTGAGTAAGGATTTTGATAATTATAGAGAATTTTAGTATCGGAATGCCCTAAATCATATTTGACGCTGCTCAGATTGTGAGTTAACCTGAGTTGGAGAATTCGGAAGGTCGAACGGCTATTCAAATTTCTTCACGCGGCTTTTGTGGATTGAAATACTCGTTTTTCTGACACTACGTGTGCCGTGGACCAAATTAAATCGAAAAAAAAAACCAATGTATACTTCATTTAAAAAAAATAATACTCATGAGTAGCCTTTTGTTTCCGCATTTTTTTTTCAGCATAAAATGAACGATAAATATCGTATGTTTTATGTACATTTTCGTGTGCAAGAATCGATCAATCAGTTTACATTCGGAGGCCAGTATGAGACAAAACACGAGAAAAATTCTTTCTCGTCAATGTCATAAATAATTTAGATCGTTATTGCTCAAGGTCTATCTAACCAATTAAGACAAGCAGCTGTAGATGACAATTATTAATGCAATAGTGGTAAGGGTGGGGGGGGGGGGATTTAAAAACATTTCAACGGAATTAACTTCCTGTTCTATTCAAGGGGACTTGCACAACGATTAGGTTAAAGATATAAAAAATTTATTTGATAAAAATCTTGAGATTACTTTTGTTTAAGCACAAAAAGTCCTAAAATATCGATGTATCAATGTAAAAATGGGAAAATAATGTCAACAACTTCTCAGCCTTAATATTCATTATAAAAAAAATAATATGCAGATTGCATCTGAAAAGAACACCGGTGAATAACGTTGTAATCGTTTTTACGAAGGAATAAATAAATAAATTAAGCTTCTATTGTCGATTTGATACTGTGTTGCCGGGCAAGTCAACTCACAAAGTTTTAAACTGCGTACGATGGATATGGATAATAATTATCGTTCGCGTAACTGTTCGATGGTGGGAACCGTTAATTGAAACAATTATACCGTATATACCGCATTATAGCGCGCTGTATACTAATATGCCAATCTCCTTCATGGGGAGAGTCTCGTCGGTTTGTCGTGTTTTACCACCGACAGGTTGCGGTTAGTCAGTTAACGACTTGTACAACACCTACTACGAAATGAAGACTCTCGGGTGTATCGCAATACATCGCGGGTCACTGCCTACATGCACGACACCCACGTTATATTAAGTAAATTTCTCGGTCGAAACGACCTTCGTCGTTTTATATAGACACATACGGCACACATTAATCAGACATGCTCAAGATAATACGATAGTTTGTGACTTTAACGATCTCTCTCTCTCTCTCTTTGCCTGGCTATAAAGCGGTTCATCGTTTGGGATATGATTCTGGAGTCCCATCTTAAAATTCATAATAAGACAATCTCCTTTGCTTCAAACAATCTGGGGGCGTTGAAAAAAAAAACTTTTTAAAAATATTGTTTTGGCTATCGGGAAGCCTTGTCACAATGATACCGGTCACGAAAGGTACGATTTGTGGGGAAAAAAAACAACATTTACCATGCGATGATAAAAATTTTCCTGAAGTGCTATTTTCGGGTATAAAGGTTATGTTCAAGGATTCGTGTACTATAATCCAACTTGCTTTTGTTTCTTGAAGCAAAAGAATCCGAGCTTCATCCAACCTGTGACTCAACATTCGAAAAATCTGTATATTTTAATAGGGTATCTTCAATTTACGATTTGTTTTCATTATCAGTGGATTATTTTTTCGGCGTTTGTTTGAATATGTTTGACGATTAGTAATCGAACCAGGAGACCACAAAACATTCCGACTCTCAATCGAGCAATTCATCGTTTTTTCAGTGTAATTCTTTCAGTAGCCTTATAGTGACTGCAGCGAAGCTTCTCTTCCGAGAGAGACTTCGCTAGAAGCCACCTGGCGGAGTTCTGGCGAAGCTCAATGCTCTAGTGGGAAACGTTCTCTCGCAGTATTCAGAATTATTTATTAGTTATTATAGATGAGTGGATCAATCAAATTGAAAAAATTCTTGAATAATTGTAGATAAACTTCGATAAAATTATTATTGCAATCATTATTACTTTATACGAGAATGAAGCGTAGTTTATTTCGATTTATATTAACTTTTTGTTTTTTTGCGATTCTTATGATTTGAACGTGACAAATAGTCATTCTTTTAAAAATAATTTGCAAGCAATACACGAAGATCGAATAGAACTCGTGAAATTTATATTTAAAATATGGCATGAGTATTATTACCACGTGACTGGGTAGTTTTTTTAATTTTTTTAATAACAATGAAGACCATGATTTCCCGGTCTCCCTTGAACATTAAATACCAACGGAGAACGTGAGGTGAAAGTGGTCCGCGACTTCACAAATCCATAGTCTTATCGGTTCTCGTAAATCGAATTTACTATCGAAATGTACCACACGTCACATTGTAATGTCAAATGCATAATGTCAGCTTTGCTCGCGGTTCAAACTCTACCGTACAAATGTGCATTTTTGTTTTTATCATTGCAATAGTTCATAAGTAGCGAAATATTAAAAAAAAAAGCGTTTATTCGTCAAATACGAGATATTTTTGGTCGAGTATAATAACGATTTATTTCCCTAAATTTATCGAGCGGATTAACAAAAGAGGATCGATGTCACTTTGGCAAATCTTTTCGAGTGAATTTCCATAATTTATTGAATAAACTCGTTTCAAATGGAAATCTTAATCCAGGATTAAGAAACCGTACATGTTTATGCGCACGATTAATTTTTAGCCTGACAACGAATGAAAAAAAAATCTATTCCCATCATTGCACTAGTCTCAATCATAAAATGTATTGCCACAAATTTTTTAATAATAAATAATTCACTTTGTGCCACGCTAATATTTTTTTTTGCGCGATATATCCATCTGCTAAAAAAAAAGAAAATAAATATAAATCCAAAACCTCTAAAATCACGAATAAAATTATTGTCTCATGTTGAATTTTATTTTTCCTCATCCAAAAGTCAGTTGCCCTGGGCCCAAAAAAAATTAATAACTCAACGAAAATAATTGTCAACAATGTCCAAATGTTGCAGATTTCACAAAACTGGACTTTTTCACGTCAAGTCCTTGGCTCTGTCCTGTTAGTCACAGTCGGTGAAAGAAAAAAAAAAAAAAAAAATCACTCACAATGGTCTATCGTGGAAGTTTGCAAACGGACGATCCTCGTGACGTTCCGCGATTGGTCAGAATGACGCCGTTACGTTCGAGCCGGACAAACGCCACGGAATCATCGTCATCGAGCATCAATGACAACAGAACGAATCACGGCTGCTCAGCGGCTTCCGGTGGTTCGGTGTCCGCTTCAAGATCGATTTATTCGGGATCAACCGGTAGCACGATCGACGTTGATCGTGCAAGGCTCATAGAGGAGAGAAGATTGCGTCGCGAGCGTGACATCGAGTCCGTGGAGAAAGTTATTTTACGAACAACGGGTATAAAGGTCGGAGCACCGAGACTTCGTAATATCAATGAGATCCGAGAAACCGTATGCATACACGCCACCCCGAGGAACGACAATCGCCTGGCAACGAAAAATATCCCGAGATCTCGTCCAAAAACATTGTTCGCTTCTTCAACGATCGAAGAGTCAAATTACGAGGGAATGGAGGATGAAAGATCCGCGAACTTGCATTACGCCTCGTCACGTCCACCAAGCTCGATGCTGGCTAATCTCAAGGATCTCGAACGTCTGAGAAGCACACCGCAATCGGTGAGAAATTCACGTTTTTCCGGTGAGCCACGAAACGAGAGAACGACGAGCATGAACGATACGGCAAAGACATCAACGACAAGCTTCTCCGATACATCAGCGAAAGGTTCAATCTCAAATGCCGCGAAGATACGCGCTGACATCATGAAGATTCAGCAAATGTTCGCTCCGCCAATTGATCGTGGAACACGCGGAACAACGACAGTTGAAAAAATTGGCAATTCAATGAACAACGGATCCAGCAAACTTCGTCCCAATGAAGAAAAAACCGCGAAGCCCACTGAGATGAACAGAACAAGATTGCTGGCGCAGAAATTGATCGAGGTGTCCCGCGGTGGTGGTAATCGTGAACAACGAACGAAGGAGCAAAATGTAAAAAGCGAGTCGAAGATCGATGCAAAGTCCAGGGAAAAGATGCCCGCCGAATCGGTGAACAGGATGACGGAGAGAAGCTTCAAGAATTCGACGAAATCGTACACGTCGATGGAAACGAACAGGAAAAACGATGAGATTGTGGCAATGAGAGATAATAAGGGACAGCCACAGCCACCGGCGAGAAAACGACGCGATTCGAGAATCTCGTTGATCAACGATCGTCGGGTTGACGGAACGAATGATGATTTATCGAAAAAAAGTCTCGACGTTGCGATGAAAAATTCGCCGAAAGATTCGACGAGAAACGAGATGACGAGGGATGATATCAAGGGGCAAACGATCGCTTTGGAAAGACCTGATATACTGGACGGCCTCGTGAAAGAATCCGACAGGCAGTTGAAAGAATTACGGAACGATCTTACCGACAGAAGCCGACCGAGAAGTCATTGGCGAGGTTTCGTACAGTCTATGAGATTGCACGACGTGGAATTGCACTCGGACAGCGAGGATTCGAAGAAAGGTAAGATAAGACATTATGGAATCTCGTTGGGACACGGCAGCTAATCTTTTGAGCCACTTTTGGCAATGAACGATAGTGTGATGGGTGACCATTGCTCAGCTGTGGCACGTAGTGGAAGGTCGTTTTTTAGAGTACCCGGTGGTATTGAAGCTTAAAGGCATGGAAATCTAGCTGCCTGTACCGGCTAGATTTTTCGCAGTTTCCCTATGCCCTCGTGCAAATGCGCAATTAATTATAAAATTGTAGCTGAGGACGACACTCTGGGGAGGGGGGTCTCCGAGGGATATAATGAAAATGGGAACAAGGATAAAGGGACATAAATATCTGAAAAGCTATACACGATGGAAAAATTAAAACAAAAAATGATAATAATAATTTTAAAAAATATTTTCTAAATATTTTGTCATTTTTCGCGCCAAAATTTTATAAATTTCCACATACTTTTGTTCCCCAAAGACGATATTTTAAATTGGAAAAAAAAAACCCCCCCCCGCAAAAGGTATTGCGATTTTATTAAATTTATAATTTTGTCGAAAATAAAAAAAAAAATTATCTCGCACGATAATTTGCACGTTTTTTCCACGAAGAACGATTTTTTTTTGTTTGATCTTTGAAAAACCGGAGTACTGAGCTAGCTTACCTTAAGCATCCTCGATCAATTTAAATACTGTCGGCCTCTGTATCGTCGCACAAATGATTTTATAGGTAACGAGAAAGGAACATTTAAAATGAACTAGAATCGAACTGACGGAAATATGATAGAAAAAAAATTGAAAAAATTGAAAAGAAAATTGACGACAAATTTTACCAACGAAAAGCACGAATTGGCGATAATTTACGGGTGTCCTTGAGGCAGCGTGTGCAGATGCACAAGCCCAGTAGTAGCAGAGAGAAACATTAATTCGAGGACTTGGGCAACCCCTATTTTTAGGCCTCGTTCCCCCCAAAGTCTCCCAGGTCGGGGACTATGGCCATTTCGAGACGAGTCATCCGGAACACGTGTGTTCAACATTTCCCACATATGGATTGAGTCACGGATAGTAGAATATTGGATATCGATGGTAAATGAACGATGTTTCGTGAATTAAGTATCAATGAAACAACAAATAAACGAGAAAAATAAAATTGGATTCTCCAAGACAATGCCAGCTGACAATTGTAGTCAAATTTCGATCCACCACGTGTATTTGCCGCATAATTAAAATTTGCAATAATTTTACCGAGGTAAATAGCAGGGTCACTAATTATTTCAATTCTCTAATTAAAAAAAAAAAAAAAAAAAAAAAAAAAAAACCCCCGCCAGTTTGATGAGCGAAAATTCATTTATCTCTATTAATATAATTGAATTTTGCTTCCTTATAGTCAAATTTTCATGAAGCTTTGTTTTCATGAAATTTTTATTTTCTAGATTTTTATGCCAGAGTGCTTAGAATGTCCCAAATTGTCACCACAAGTAGAGCAGCAAACTCCCATTGTTTGCTTCAATGTTTGTGTCAAAATTCCTAAAAAAATTTTGGATTTTACGAAATTCTGAATTAAAAAAAGACTTTGGTCAATTTTACTTTCGTAAATTTTTAGCCATCGGGTGAAAACTTCTTATGCAAATAGGCTAGGGGATAAGGATATTTGGTATTGAATTTGGTGTCAATCGATAAACGAGTTCGGATTTTAAAAAAATTTTCATTTTAAGAAAGTGTCCGTGGACGCTCTGACTTTCGTCAAATTTTCAGCTTTCGAGTCGAAACGTTTTCCACAAATAGGCTAGAGGACAATGATGCTTTGTATTGAATTTAGCGACAATCGAGAAAGGGGTTCAGATTTTAGAAAAAAATATAAAATAAAGCATACAAATGGAGTATCATTGAAAGATGTTTGGGGTTGAATTCGACGAGAATTTTGAGGTTATTGCCTTAAAAAAAAATCAGCAAAATTTGTAGCCTGAGGTATAACTATCATTATTGAAATTAAATAAAAAAAAAAAAAAAACCGCGCCCGAATTGCACGCTGCTTTCTCATTTATCTTATTTCACTCACAAAGCTTCCTCTATGAAGAAATCAAAATGGAACAGTTCACTCGCTCATAGAGGATCTTTGCGAGCGAGACAAAATAATGAGTAGGCAATGTGCAAATTTACAATTTTTGTTTTAACTTACGTTGCGATGCGTAAACATGCGAATATCAAGACTGTGACGCTTGTAAAATATCAATCACCGAATAAATGTGGGATGAAAAAAATAAATAAAAAAATAAATAAATGACAAAATCTGACATCGTGACAGAGCGAATAATCTTTACGAAACAGTCCAAAAAAATCAGAAAATTTCAGTTGATTCCAGTACACTGGTATGCCGATTTGTGGAGAACAGTAGAGCGGGACGGGTATTGCGTTGCACTGGGTCCACCTAGTCAAAATTGCGCACTGCAGTCTGCGCAGCTGACCTTGTAGCTTGACGGCGATGCGATAGGCTCAGCGCTTCCCCCACCATACGACGCACTGTTCGCTATGCACACGACATAGTGGGGGGGTCGTTTAAACCAAAATTCCCCTTGCGTTGGTCGTTTCGTTCGTTTTATCGAGAGTTTCGCATTTCGCATTTACATTCCATCGATTTCCCGATTCTTCGCAATTCATATCGTATTACATGACCGCGTAATTACGTGAAATTATCGTACGACGTAACAGAGTTGAAAAAAAAAAAAGGAATATTAAGTTTGTTCCTACAGGGGATCTTCGATATAATCGAGACAATATTTTTCGCTCATTACGTTACACAACGACACGATCGAGGTAATAATTACCGAGTGATCTTCCACTGTAACCCGGAGGGGTCAAAGTTACGCTGCAATTTTGTAAAATAAATTTATGAATGCCATGTGACTTTTGCTGTATACCAACACCATATAGAAATATATGTACATTATACATATATATATATATATATATATATATATATAATGAACTAGCGAGAGTCACGTTTGGCTCCCGACCAACGTATAGATCAGACGGTGAAGCTCGGTGCGAAAGTCCTCGTACACGTCTTCTCACGGATTGTAAAAAAGAAAAATAGTCAAAGGTCGCCTCGACATACATAAATAATCGAAATATATCTAGATCGCTATAACGTAATCGCGAGTCGCAAGGAAATCGTTACAAACGTGAAAAAATTGTCGAAAAAAATTAGAGATGAGCGTCAAATGGAACTAATTTTTAAAAAATAATTATTTCACGGCATTAAATATTCGATTGTATATTTTTTGTCGAAATTTCGATCGCATCGTCGGTAGAATGTTTGCAAAAATTAGAAAAAAAAACGATCATTTTCCTTCGATAAAATCGATTTCGAAAAATTTGAAATAAACAAACACTGTAACGTTTATTTTTGCTTTCATTTTTCACAATTATTCCGTCATAATTTTTACAAAATAATTATCCTTTCACCCAAACTCTTTGAGGAATTTATATATATATATTTTTTTTTACATAATTGATTCGTCGGACAAGACTTTTAATCGGTTTTCATTCGAACTGTTGATTGTCAACGGGAATTAACACGACTCCCGAAAAATCGTACGACCTTTTAACGAGCAATTCGTGTGTTTGCACAAGCAGCACGCGCTGTCCAGTGAAACCGTGACTAATGATCGCTTACATTATTCGTACTTTTGGCTTCTCAAAAAAAAAAAAAAAATCATTATTTTCGCATTAGCAAATGTTTACTACTCTTGTCATTAAAGTGACAAATTAAAGAAAATACCACTCTATATACCACTTGACATGGGATCGATATGTTTTAATTTTTTTCATCTGTCATCATATTACAATAATAATAAAAAAGTAATAAACCCAAAGAAAATTGATAACAATCCAATGACACTTGAGTCATCGAATTCTAGGGACGTGAGACATAATAATAGCGCGACGCTATAATCGCCACGTTCGGAGCGTATAAACACCCACTGAGTGAGCGTGGCTCATAGCGCGATAAGATAAAAATATTTAAACATTTTTCAAAAAAACCTTGAACGATGTAGGACGAAAAAAACCGTGGCTTATCCCCAACTGGCATGAAATATATGATATATATATATATATTTTTTTCATAATTTTTCCGTAACTACTGGCCGAAAATATTTTCATTTTGTTTATTTTCAATCCGAATGAACAATCTCTCGATTGTTTTGACTGATTCGATAACCGAGACAATGGTGATAAATTTTTTGCGCTGTCCTCGGTTGTCGAATAATATTTATACGGTGAAAATTATGACGAATAAAAAAAATTATCGGTAAACGTTATGGCAAATTTCAATTTAGCTAGGTCACTGCTTATTTCAGTTTGGTTTCACCAGCTAACTCCGGATAATGTCTGAATTGAAAAAAAAAAAAAATAAATAAATACGATTCGAATCATGGTACAAGGTATCCTGTAATAAAAAACAAACTGCTGATTTCACGATTGAAAAATTTAACATTCAGAAAATAAAATTATATTTCCTTTTGATAAAAAAAAAAAAATTAAAAAATAATGAATCAAAAGATTAATTAATTAAATAAAATCAATCAATTAACAGTCGGTAGGCCAAAAGAAGCGAATTTTCGAAATTTTTTTTTTTTTTTTTAAAATAATAAAAGTACATTTCTACAGAAGTTGTGTATTTGAAAAAGGAATATTTGAAGAGCATTCGCAGTATTTTCTTTTATGCAAAAAATATTCATTTACAAGAGGAGTTACAGAGGCCCGATGTTCCGGAACACACATTTTCGAAGACGTTGAGCAAGATATCTCGAAAACTGCATCGATCTTTGTGAAATTTTTCTTGTGAAAGACGTTGAGCAAGATATCTCGAAAACTACTGCATCGATCTTTGTGAAATTTTTCGTGCTTATCTTGCGTATAAGCCTCTGGCTTTCGATCGACGAATTT
Source organism: Rhorus exstirpatorius (assembly GCA_963564615.1). NCBI lineage: Eukaryota > Metazoa > Arthropoda > Insecta > Hymenoptera > Ichneumonidae > Rhorus > Rhorus exstirpatorius. The sequence goes on from OY751318.1 coordinate 19,698,278, forward strand.
TCCATCCCAATCTATACTTTCAATTTGACAAATGAAAATATCAATTTTTCGCAACAAAAAAAAATGGGTACTCCAACTCAGTACAATCGCCATTTTGTTCAAACTCGACATTTCGGAAATTCCATTGATTAATCACAAGATGGACTAATGTAACCAACGATATATTTTTCGTTTTATAATTTTGGATAACTTTGTCACGAACGATCGTGCTCATTGCAACAAGTACTCTCACAAAGTATTTTCCGGAGATCGGGCTGTAACTTTCTCGTAAATAAGTAATTTTACACGAACAAAATTATTATAGAATGTTCTACGAATGTTACTTTTTCAAATACAACACTTTCATGAAAATATATGCTTATAATTTAAAAAAAAAAAAAAAAAAAAAAAACCCAGAAAATTCGGCTCTTTCGGCCTCCTGACAATGGCCGAACGATTTCTGTAAAAAATATAAATTTAATTCGATAAACGTATTTTTTTTTATCCTCCCGAGAGATTAGCGATGGAAGTGGGGCTAATTCATGAACAAAAGGAGTATACATATGTATATATCCCTCGATATCCGGGTTAGTTCTCGGGTTTGTTTGGGGATGAGAACGAGGAATTGGGAGGCTGCGCTGGGTCATCCTTTTTGCCCTTGAGTCTACGCCCTAATATTGATCTGGGGGTCCTTTTTCCCTACCCTACTCCGCCACCGTCGACGTCTCGATGCTTTACAATGAAATACCCTTCTCCTCCACCCGAATATCTATATGTATAATATATATATATATATATATCTGTGTGTGTGTGTGTGTCGCCCATATGCCCGTAGCCGTAGCCCCAAGCACAGTACAAGCTTGGCTGTCAAACCGTTAGCACTTTCGTGACCACCGAGTGACATTGCTCTCACGACGTGCCTGAATTTAAAAATTTTCCTTCTTGTGTTTTTTTTTTTTTTTTTTTTTTTTTCTCGAATATTCGTGGATTTGTTCGTCTCAATCGATTCGGCTATCGAAAAAGTTCGCATCCAGTGGAAAAGTGAATGTTTATGTTTTTTTTTTTTTTAAATAAATAGTTCCTGCCAAATGTGGATTTGATCGTGAATGAAATTTCGTCGTACCGGAAATGGTCTTGTGTGATGTCTGCGAGAGTAAAGGTGAGGAAGCTTAGATTGGATCGATGACAATATTTTATCGCGAATATTACGAAAGATTCGAAGTTGAAAAGTACAGTCAAAGTAGAATATTCAATGTTCTCTCGTTCTGCAGGGATTTTCACGATACATGGCAGACAGTAAGTAATACCAGGAAATAAAGACAATCAAATCAATCAAATCCAAAACGTCTTCGTTACAATATTAAATGTGATAATCAAATTTTTGAAAATCGAAGCAAGAAAATTTTATTTCCTTTCTGAATTTGTTTTTTTTTTTTTTTCGAGCATCACTTGTCATGAAAATAGGAGAATTCGAATTTCATTACAGACGATCAATCAAATTTTCATCGCTGAATTGAAAATTTACAGGACGAAATGAAAATTAATCGAAGAAAAAAAAAAAATTTCGAGCATACGAGACCGGGCTCGACTGTACTGGTCGCTAAATTGGCTGCTTTTTTTTTTTTTTTTTAATTTCGTGACCCGCATGGGAATTCGATACTGTATTGAGCACGATACCGTGCAACCTCATGGCAGAAGCTCCTCAATCGTATACATATATATATATATATATATATATATATATATATATATATATACACGATCGTCCCTCATGTACGTGCATCGTACGATTCACAAAGTTCGTCGACCGTATAATGAAAATGTATATAACCGATCGTACGTCCAGTCATGAAGACTCAAGTCTTGTTACGAGAAAATGATTTGTTTTATTTAAAAAAATTAAAAAATTTAAAAAAAAATTAACATAAATAAAAATTTTAATATAAAAATTAACAAAACTGTGGTAAATGATTCTTGCGGTGTGAGAGATTGCATGGACGAAGGCCTGACACATATAGGTGGAGGGGATGTTTAAAGAGATCGCGTTACGCGTCTATAATTATGTTCACAGTTAACTGAGGCCTCATGGAGCATTATAATGACTTTACCGTACATATGCATATGTATATGAGTAATTCCACGTGACTTGAGACATTAAAAAAAAATCGCTATACTTCAATATTATTGCACACAATAGGGAATAAAAATACAAGACTTTTACATCATTAAAGAATTTTTTTTTAATGCACATGAGCTTTTTTTTTTGCACGAGAAAATTTATATTCTTTTTAACTCCTTGAAACTCAGATTATCAAATTTTCTGTGTAATTCAATAAAAAAAAAAATCATAGCTTCGTACGAAATTTATTTATTAATGAAATATTTTTACAATTTATTGACATATTATTAATTTTATGAATTCATCGGCTTCGACACTCACTGTCGGTGTGATTTTTTTTCAAATGAAAACAAACGTCATATACGAACGTTAAAAAGGAATATCGATGCACTCAATCGTTTTCTCACCATTGCGAATATATATTTTTCCCGCGTCGTTGCATTTTATCAGTTCGTTCGTTCGACTTGTATTGCAAAAGGCGGCGATGATTTTTTTTTTTTTTTTTCGCTGTTGTGCTAATCGATACGGATAAAGCGCAGCGAGGGCTCGATAAAAACAGAAACGGAGGAGGAAAATAAAATTTGAGACCGCGATGCGCGTATATTCATGCGTACGAGGCTTTGCATACCAAATCGATAGATTATCGAGCATCAAGTGTATCTAATTTTTATTTTATTTTTAAATTTATTTTATATTATTTTTATTTTTATTTTCCCACGAATAGGTTTCTTCAACAAAAGGTTTTATTCATTAAGGTTTATTAAAGATTTTTTATTAAGGTTATTTAAAGTTTTTTATATTGTTATTGTTGTTTTATTTTTATTATTGCTTGCCTCGTATATAGGAAATCCTGAGAATGGTTTTTCAGGTTTAAATTTTCATTTCATTCCTTGAGACCATCCCGCAGAGTGCTGTCCTCTGCCGCTCTTTCCAACTGCACTACTGTATCGCATTTGCACAAGGGCACGGGGAAACTGCCAGAAACTTGGTATTCATTCAAAGCGCATTATACGGTGATGCAAAAAAAAAAAAAAAAACAATATATCACTCTCTGTACAATTAGTTTCGAGTGTTTTTGTATCTTACCCCTGCAAGATACTGAGGGAAAAATTTAACATCGAGTATTGTGAAACTGTCTGTTCAGCCTGGAATGTCCCGTGTGTGCCTCATACGATCCGAATATATATACATATATATATATATATATGAAAAACCATGAAAGTCGAGGAGAGGCGCCGGCTTATCGAGAACCCGCCAGCTCGTCCGGCAACGATTCTGCTATCAATAGGGCGGGGAGAAAAAAAATTCCTGACAAGAGTACGAACGCTCTTAATAGCGGTTATCCCAGGAACATGCCGTAACCGGCGATCGACCCAGACTCGTGAAATCAGCGCACGGAGTCACCTCAAAGTCCGCTATCGATGATATTATTGTTGTATCGTTATCATTATTGGTGCTGAGAAAATATGAACGCAGGTTGAGCATCATTGGCCTCGGTCATCACTTGGATGGGTGACCGTTTACCCATGCCCACGCGCCCAACCTTGCCGAGAGTGCGGCAATTTTTCTGATGACGATACGACCGAAACTCAGTAAACTGTATAGATACGTGTAAGGGAGTTTTCCGCAATTTCTCTGTGCCCTTGTGAAAATAAGATACAGTAGTGCATTAGGCAAGAGTGACTGCGGAAGATACTCTGAGGACATTGAAAATTCGAAAATCGAAATTGACGAAAAAGTCGAAATTGACAATTTATTACAAGAAAAAATTCGTGAAAAATCTAAAGGAAACTAGGCCGGAATGTCAAAATGACGAGTGAAGGATAAACACTCGTTAAAATGAGAGTAAAATTAAATTATCAGTAAGTAAGAAAAAAATATTTCATAACGAAAAACGTAAAAATTCCCATTTGAGGATAAGTACGTCTCCCTTCTCTCTCTCTCTCTCTCTCTCTCTCTCTCTCTCTCTCGATCTCGATCTCGATCTGACCCTTCTTCCGCTGTCTCGAGAGAAATTGCGGATCATCATGCAGGTCTCACGAGGGACGACGAGTCATCGTAATCGTCCTTTTCTCTCTCTCTCTCTCTCTCTCTCTCGTAAATTCCCAATAAAAAAATGATGGGGCCTCTTAACTCTGGGTCCCGCATGACCTCAGGTCCATCAGTGTTGGCTGAGGAGGAGAATGAAGAAGGGCAACTGACTGAGAGAACCTCTCCCCTTTAAACTTCAAGCTAATCGTCACCATGCCGCGGCGTTTCTCGACTCTCAACTTCTCCATCGGAGCCCTCCCTCGCTCGTATAATAATTGGCTTGACGTGGCACTCGGCCGAAGAGCGTACGCCAACTATAATATACTTTTAAGCTACGTTACGATCATGATTCAATAAAATCGTCGGGATAATGTAATAATCTCGATTTTGGTCGAGACCGTGGAGCTCTTTTAAATTCGTGCTGACTGATGGCGAGCACTGATGAGGCGTACAGTCGTGTAACAAGATTATTAAATTTTTCGTTTACCCTCATCTCTACGATATTTCTATGAGCGAGTCACCTTCATTGTAATTCCTCGTCTGGTCTAGTGAATGTTTACACTTGGATATCGATTGCTATTATACTTGAGATCTGAGCGACAGTCCCCCACTACGCTGTGCGTATCGATTAGCGCAGCGTAAAAAGTGGGGAAGCGCTGCGCCAATCGTCGCACCGCTGGCTGCAAGGTCAGCTGCGCAGAATGAAGTGCGCGAATAAAGTGACTTAAGACTTCGGTAGGAGCGATGCAGTATCCGTCCCGCTACTGCGTTAACTTAAACGAGGTCGTAGTGTAGTTGCACCGACAGAAATTATATCTGCTTGAGAATAGTGGGTTTCAGGCATTGGCTATTTTTCTATTAATCGTGATGATTTACAATTTATTTTTACTTAATTGCCGTGTTATCTGGCAGATTAAAAAATTACCACCGGATGATCTTCTCATGGCGCAGGAAATCATGAACATTGCTCATTTTCATCATCGTCAAAATTACAAGAGAACACATGTGCGTTCTCTCAACCTTTAACAAGCATATCATTGTACCGAATGAGCGAAAGATCTTGAAATCGTTTTAATGTTACGTAGAAGCGGGGGCTGCTGGAAATTCACGCAAGAATAATCATATGGGAGTGGAGAGCATGAATTCTCAAAGGGAAATTTTTCCAAGTACATACATGTATATATACGAGAGAGGGAAAAATCTCAGGTGTGAGAACGTATTATAACTGGCGGGGTGAAAGTCTCGACTCTGGAATGAAAGACATTTCGGTTAAGGCTCGATATTTCCTTAATTCGTGAAACAAATACGCGGACAAATTTTATTGTACAAAAGAAACAAATATGAACGATACATGTCAAATCCCGGACACTGATCTCAGCTGAGCAGCTGGCACTGATAAAACCGTAGCTCATCTTCCACAGGGCTAGCTTTGCCTAAAGAGCTTCATAGATACTTTTTATTTCAATAAATGTATCACATATTCATACTTTGTTTCACTTGAAATAATTATATTTTCCATTTTTTTTATTCAATGATAATTTTTGCAAGAAACATTACTCATTGTTACAAAAATTTTGTATCCTCAAATAATTTACACGTTCTGTATATCCATAAGGTGTTATAAATCTGAATTTATGTATATCGAGTATAAAAAATTACTCGCTCAGTAGACAAAAAAATATATTCCAAAAATTGAGGGGTACCGTTACACATGTACTACGCCCCTGGTCACTTGAGTCTGATTGGTCGAAGGAGCGGAGTATGCAGTGCCCATAGTGCCAAGGCCCGAGCTGTATCAGTGCCCCGGGGTTTGACTGTGCATAAAAGCCCAAGGATGTCGTACGATTGAAAAAAAATAATAAACAAATTTACAAAAAACGGCCATCGCACAATTCAGCAAGTTTGAGGCAGATCCTCGAGAGGTCCTTACCGATATCCCGTGGAACAACTTCATCTATATGTACTTCAATGCCTTATCTTTCCATGACCGTTAATGACACTTAGCCCAACTTTCAATCTCTCGAGAACCCTGCGTGGCCGTTGGGAATTGTAAAACCTCGATGTTCGTGACATCACGCTTGTCTACAACTACCACCGCGCTCGTATAATATTCTCTCCTCTGGCGCAAAACAGTTTAGGTATAACGCGTGCTTTATATACAAACCTACGAGAGCGGTTTCACCGTATGCATTCTCGGGCTTTATACATCGCGAGACCGAGACTCAGGCTGTAAAAAAAATCGTATAAACACGTGCGTAGAGACAAACGGTATATACAATATGACGATATTTACAATCACATGCGATCGCTCGAGCCGGATTTGTCATGAGGATAGCCATACGCCGGGATGTATATACGAAAATCGTGACTCAAACGGATCGTGATATAATCACTTTGTACAATTAATTTATATGGCGTATTCCAAGCTAATTTTCAGAAACCAGGTCACACTAACTCAATCTTTTCTCTTAAAGTGGTTCCAAGGTACCGGGGAGAAAAGCAGTAATAGCACTTGTTTTCAGATTTTTCGAATATTAGTTGATTCGTGAACAACGAAGGAGCAAACAAACGTGAGGTTAATGTAGTCCTCGTGCAAATGCGTTTATAATGAGAATTTGTTGAAATTTATATTGGACGAAGAGAATACTAGTACCCAACTTCTCGTGAAATTTGAAGGAGATTGACCGTTCCCAACTCGTGTTATTCAATGTCAAAGTTAGCAATCATTACGTGTAGAGCATATAGCAAGTATTGCTGTACCCTGATACTAGCGCGGTTTTCTATATACATATTACAACTAAACGAGTAACCAAATTTTGATTAAAAAATTGTAGACGGGAGAAGACTATTATTCACATGTTAGGAAAAAAGAACAAAATCATTAACCGTTTCGTTTACGAACTACGATCACAAAAAGAATGATATATCAATGAAAATTTTACGCGTAAACAGATAGAGAAGCTGCATATTCTATGGTGTGAATGTATCTGAATATGCACGGTTCCATGTGTAACAGTCATTTCTGTACAGACTCAATCAGAAGTTCGCTGCATATGACCAGTAGTACCGTGTATACTTTATCATGTGCTACATAGAAAACTTTCTCGCACTATTGTGAAGTAAACATTTTCGAGCTTGGTCCAAGGGGTCCAAAATCATGACTATTGCGAGAGGCTTACGGAGAGCGAGTCTGGAAACACTTAGCAATGCAGCGTTGCTGGACGAGAGTTTTCCTAAACAACGGGACAAAGAACGAGCTGAGGCCTCGCAAGGGTTTCGGGGCTGAGGACAGTTCGCACTGGACCGTTGACGAGATCACATACTCACATATATATATCGAATACCAACCTTTGTCATTATTACATTTTAAGGGACAATATAACTGCTCCCATCTTATACGAGTCCATCGGACAACACCTTGAATAAATATACTTTTATAGTAGTAAATATCTTACTACAATTGTAGCACGAGGACTACCTTAAGCATTGTTCATTTGTCCGCAGTTTTTTTTAACGGTATATTCTAGTTTCAAAAACAACTTTTTCCGAAACCTCTCCAAAGGTGGCCGTGGCTACAGTCTCTGAAAGATTATAAAGCAAATCTCCCGGATTATAAGTCTAACAAAAAATGACTCTCCCAGAATCCAAGCTTTCGGGAATAACCCTACCGCAGCAACTCTCCGAAACGACAAGTCGACCAGAAGAGGTAGATGGCG